>SJOL01006380.1:643866-738229 GCA_004794785.1 Opisthorchis felineus | reverse complement strand
GAATGGTTTTCGGAAGAAATCACTCACCCACGATAGATGAACTGATCACACTCCGTGGGTTGTGTAGGCTTGGCCACGTGCTTTGTATGCTGGTCGACCGACCTCCCCGAATGGTTATTTTCGCACAACAAAATGAACGGTGAAAACCGGTAAAGGGAGGTTGAGGAATTACTTGGCAGTGAGGCATGTAAGTTATTACTAGCAAACTCAGTTGCGCTGGTCATTAACGTCTCCGTGGATAGGGACCCCGAGACGGGACATATCAATTGTTGGAGACATTTTCAGACGTGTCCAAGTCTCACCCTCAGTGGCGCTCGTGCCTCCAAGCTATTGCCTCCAATTCATGGCTCCCCACCCAATCTTCCCAATGAAGAAACCCTGTATTTACGCATCAATTATATCAGCTACCGCCTCCAATGAGCGGCTTCCTACCCCACCTCCCCAAATCATCGGTGAACGAAACTGTGGCAGCTATGACCACTGTACGACAAGTACGTGGTTTTTACAGCTAATGCTGATGATGATGAACTTGTCCATTGGACCTACATTTCCTGTTCTACCAAGATATGATTAACCAGTAGTGGTTTAGGAAGTTTAGAATCTCGTGGACAACTGTACCGTTTGAAACCGACATCCAGGAGCATATATGGACTCATCTAACTCTCTCGTGTGCAGAAGGGAACTCCTGCTAGTCATTAGGTCCATCAACTGTGAATATAACAGAGAAATCGGTTTCCGACCATCCGACGAAAGATCCGTTTTGATGAAACGCGTATATTAGGAGGCACCTGCTACTAGAATTCTATCGATGGCCGATGAGTAGCTGGCTACCCGGAACTCTGTGGGTTGGAACATGCCTAAGGACAAATTCTTTAACAATGGCACTACTCCAGTAGTCTCATGCCAATCACGGCTGTTTTGCATCAGGCTTCTGAGCCAAAATCTTCGGTTGAGGGCCGTAATTGCCCTTCCGTTTGGGTTTTTGGCCCTGACAGTATCTTGACCTATATATAACTACGAAATTTACAAGCAACAAAGTTGCATTGCAGATAAGCACCAGTAGGTATAACTCATATGCTGTTACCCCTGATGATGACGATGGCTCAGAACTAATATGTCTTCGATGCCACCAAGCAACTTACTGTCCATGCCATGGCTCTTGTTCTACGACCCATGTAAGTGACTTATCGAACCTATCAGACCGCGTTTATGACCTCACTCTTAATTACTTGCCGAAATGTAGTAGAAGGCAGCTAAATCGCTGTCATATTTTTGTGTCATCGGCTGTACACAGGGAGTCATTTGGAACACATTCCTTTTTTAACATAAAAATTTGGTCGATTTCAAAAACTCTCAGGTACATAAACTGTTTATCATCAGTGAGATACTTCAGATGGTGTAGGGCAAACAGTTTCTAACTGTTACCTATGGATCACGTGTCCACCCACAAGTTTGGGTACCGTCTGAATTGATCGGCAGTCACTTGGATCAAAAATCACACTTACATGTATTAATTTTGTCCATGTGATTTCCCCCGATATATCATGAAATCCACAAAACTTAGTGAATTATTTCGGTGGTTTTTTATCTTGAGACATGCTAATTTATCATCAAAGTATAGTTAATTTTGTATAACATGTAGTCAACGAGTGAACAGAAGGAAGCAAAAACAATGGGTGATATGCAGTATATTATTTTTCATATTTATGTAAATATTGCCCGCATGCGTCTAGGAGCCTGATGAGCAGACACCTTCCCAAGAGTTTCGTAGCGCAAAGCGACATAGCCGTTTTTATCAAATTCGTCATTATGAACTGCACAGCTGTCTTGCCATTGTCTTCTTTATTCAAGTTGCATATGTTAACGGGGAATTATTCTGTCAAGTTTCGTATTGTTATGAAAGTGGTACATTTTACAAGAACTACTCAAAATCCACTTTTCAAATAACTGTAAATGAAATTTTAGGTGTTCAGTTGTATCCAAAAGCATATTTTAGCTGAGAAGACATTTCTTAAGCTATACTGAACGACTTGAAGCCGACGTTCGTGTGAAGCATACTTTTCTCATGACAGAAAGGCGACCCTACAACGTATCAATATCCAAGGCTAGGTAACAATTCTGTGGATTTAGGCACTAATAGGTTGTTAATATGATGCTCACTTGAAACGCAGACCAATCATTTATTCGTTATATGATTCGACTGGATTTACTTTACAATGACTGACCAGCCTTTCAGTGTAGTCGCACTACTGCTAACGATCTCTTGTAGATAATCTTTCACTTCTGAGTTAGAAAAACAAATTTAATCTGTTTTTGAAAAGACCCATCAGCGTGAGAAAATTCTCCGAAGCAGAACACTGACTAAAACCGTCGATCATCCTTCTGTCCGCATTCGAAGACGTCCTACATGGGGTCTGTTGATGCTTGTCCCGGAACTCAGTCTGATAGTACCTGTTGTGGTTGTACCAGTTAAATTTCTGTACTGTAAAACAAATCGTATGATAAATTGGTATCTGAGACTTTATTTTACTTTGAAGAACGTATGTGAACTCTAGAAGAGTAATCCAACCGATCTGGTGTTGGTTCGGTTGATCTGGTTCTGATCTGGTTCTCAGCTTCGGTGAGTTGGGGTCGCGTTGTCCTAGACGATTCATGAGAACTGGGAAGTTGCGAAGAACTTGAAAAGAGCCGGTGGTCTATTGTTCTGTTCTTACGCCCCATTTCAAGCTTCTTTCCGCTTCACTTGTAGCGCAAGGGAAAAGCGAACGCCTGGCATCTTTTTTAGCCTACACTTGGCTCCAAGTTGTATAGTGGATTGGTAGCGTTTATCTATCTACCTATCTATCTATCTGGCTATCTATCTATCTATCTATCTATCTATCTATCTATCTATCTATCTATCTATCTATCTATCTATCTATCTATCTATCTATCTATCTATCTATCTATCTATCTATCTATCTATCTATCTATCTATCTATCTATCTATCTATCTATCTATCTATCTATCTATCTATCTATCTATCTATCTATCTATCTATCTATCTATCTATCTATCTATCTATCTATCTATCTATCTATCTATCTATCTATCTATCTATGTACGCAAATGTGTATGTATTTGAAGTTGCTACTGTGAATGTTATATAATTCCAACAGAAACCACTGCGGATGCTTTTATCCTTGTTGCCACTGTCTGTATCAGCCGAAAAAAAATCAAACTCTGAAGCGTGCAGTTAATTAAAATACGGTTTATCTTAATTGAACAGGATCGTACGTAGGTCCCAAAACTCAACTCAACTCTAACTCCCATTTAATGTGACCCCAAAATGTAGCTCCCAACGTCGGTTTTGTTGTGCCACACAGAATCCGATCGAAAGCAATGTTGATTCTAATAAACGTTCGAAAGTTAGCAATAATGGATGCCAGGGGGCCAATAGGTTAACTCAGAGTAAAAATGGCTGCTTCATTTGTGAAGGAGTAAGTGAACTGACCGTTAGTCAACACAAGTTCAAATGTTGTATCAGCTCAACTACTAGAGGTTTTGCCTATCACAGCTGTAATTAACCAAGTGGAGCCCCTTCGAGATCGTACCTAGATATTCTCTTTCGTGGGACCATTACAATTCTGAAGCAAAAATATGTTTCACTGGGGAATATTGTGGTTTCCTTTTTCACGTTTGATTGACGCGATTTTTCTGAGTTTTTTCTGGTTGTTCGTCTCCAGAGTCTTTGCACGGTGTGCTTCGGCTTTCTCCAACTGATTTGCTAAACAGAATCGTGAGTTTGAAATTTATACCCATCACGTTCATCACGCTTAAACTGATTTGTTATTTTGTCGCGCGGAACAATTTGGTCAGAGCGCAAATTACAGTGTCCCCTTCTAGACCATTATCTACAGCGAACAAGAAACCAAACTTATGAGGCGGATGGCTTTTGAATATTAATAACTTAGACTAAGTGCAGCCCAGGACAACGACCTCCACTTCGTTTCCGGTTTTTTTTGGAAGGTTGTACACACGTCACACATTCTGAGTTTCAGAGGCTTCCGAACAACTGGAGCAATTGTTCCAAAAACATTTCTTTCATGTTGATGTTGGTAAAGTTATTTCTGTTTTGGAAGTTTGTTACCTGTTTCATTTATCCGTCCGGTTGGATTTCGTTACCAACATTACGTTGCGTTTTGGCTTTCACTGGAAACGCTTCGTTGTGCTGGCATGCGTTTTCAATTATTCTCAAGATGCACCGCGTTTAAAGCCATAATTTGACTTGATAGCTATTTCCACTTTCTGTCCGAACATAGTTCCTTTATCCCCATAAGAGCGCATATTTCAAATAACTGATCATATCGGAGCTAAATCCACTGTAAGACGGTTTGTAAATTAGTACTGCGAGACAGAACTTGCAACAAACCTGCACCAAAAAATAACCGGTGTGGACTGAATGAAGCCAACGAGGAAAGCGAACTGGCTGAGGTTCATCACGATTTCAAACTGGTGAGTGGAGCCGACAGAAGTAAGTCCTATAAGGTGTGCAGACCAAAGCAGATATTTCACTCATCGACGGAACGATTTACAAAGAGAGCAACACCTAGTGGTCCAGTTACAGCTCGTTATAAAAATGATTAGTCCGCAGACTTCCTTTTTTTAAAATCAGATTTGAAATCTGATGGAATTACTTTGCGGAATAGGGACGAACTTGGTTCCTTTACCTTTCTGCTACTTCTGTGACCGGGGTATAGGAAAACGGACCACAGTGTGCCTCCTATGGAATTGGCTGTCACCACATTTCTGATTGGTTATAAATTTCTAAATCACTATTCAGGGAGGGTAATTGTATAATTGCGAATGGATGCTTACACCGCAGTTTTTTTCTCGTGTGCTACGTAACCCTGAAGATAAGCCAGCTGGATGTTTATGAGTCGGTAAGAACAAAATAATCACTCGCATAAGTTTGTGTAGGCGGATAGACAACTGTGCAAGAACGAAGGCCGTTTTGTCCTGAAACAATTACACCCACTCATGGGTTTTGATTGGTGGGATAGAAAACAGCTTGATATGGGTTGCGATTGAGATTCTGGGAACTTTTGAGTTCGGACCACTAAAATATGGTTCTGCCCTCCTATCAACGTGTTGTATTGACACGTACTTATCTAAAGTCATATCTTGTGAGGGAGAATATTTCATTGATATATTGATCCTTTTGAGAGGTCAAGGGAAATCTTCTAGATCTTAGTTTTTTCTGTCATTTATCGATCACCGAAGGATACTGATCAGCCGAATGCAGAGTTGAACAAGGGAGATTTTTTAGTAGTGCAGCAAACAGCAGACTGTCTGGTTTTTGTAGAAGTATGTGCTAAATAACTGTATAAAATCCTCCTCTTTTGAAGCCTCAGCGACTTAACCAGTCATTCACTTCCCGACTGGATAATGTGTCTCTAAATACCGTTTGAACTATTCTCAGGGTGGATTTTCAGGCTCTGCTTTGTACCTTCTCCGGGATACATGCTTCTTGTGGAAAGATCATACTCAATAATAGAATGGGGCAAAGAGGAAAAATGATGCTGAAGATATCGAGGATCGTCGGGGTGAAAGATCTGATGGTACGAAACATACTGTTGGCGATGGTAATCTTGTTAATTGTGCCCAGGTAAGATTTTAGATCAAATGACATTCCATGGTTTTGTTCGGCAGCGGAGCATCAGCGTTGAAAACTGAGGTCCTGCTGCCAATCATGATAATTAGGATGGTGACCTCGTAAGGTGTTGTTTTGTTGATCACACGATGGATATTGGATGGAAAAATCTTGGATATTGAAGAAGAGTTTTCAGCAACCTTTTGAGTAGTGTACTACGTCTATACATGTATCGCGATATCACGAATATCGTGCCAATGGGAATATGAGTAGGCCTGGTGCAGCACATTCAGTTGCTTGAAAACATCATAAACGACAGATTCAGCTAGGTTTCAGGTGAGTCTTCCGTCAAAATCAAATCGGTATGCAAATGAGTGTTTTTCTCCAATTGAAGAACCTTACTTTGGCGCGCACGTAATCCAACAGTGACTGAGCCGTCCTGGATGTGCTGAGTGTCTACTCGTGAAGGTATCTTACATACAACCTCAGCTGTAAAAACCGCTTACTTGCTGTGCAGTAGTTGGAGACATTGTTAGATATAGTCCAGTCGCGCCCTCAATGACGCTCGTGCATGCAAGCTATTGACTTCAATGCATAGCTCCAATCCCATTCCCCCCTTAAAAGTCCACTGAGAGACCTGCATTTACGCACCATTTTATCAGCTCTCTTCTCCAGTGCACAGCTACCTACCCCACCTCCACAAATCATTGATGGACGAAATCGTGGCAGCTACAAGCACTGTACGACAAGTACGCGGTTCTTACAGCTGATGATGATGATGATGATGATGATGATGATGATGATGATGATGATGATGTTGATGATACCCACTTACAGAGTGATTAGGGTGAAACACATGGAAAGTGTTTCCCATCAAAGAAGGGTCCAAAAACGATCAAAGTGAGCTGGGTATGAAAAGCATTGCATATGAACCACGAAACCATAAGGTTTTAGCTAACAGTGTGGTGTGCGGAAAACCAAAAAATCACTGAGTTCAATGGGGAAAAATGTGCACCTCGGCGAATAAAACAGACCCAAACCGAGGAAAAAATAATTGGACGACGTATGATAGGTCCAAAACCATGAGTACACCATCCATCGACGAGCATGAACTGAGAATATTTCCATTCTTGAGCATAAATCAGTCGATAACTGAATAATTGCTAACATACTCTGGCCATTGTTCGAAAAAATACTCACCTATTAATTCTTTAGTTACACTTCCAGATTTGCCCTTTTGGGGGGTAAAACAGGTACTTCAGCCATTCGTCCCTTCACTTGTGAGTGACAGAAGAAAAGTACAACAAAATCACGTAAGCAGAGAGTAGCCGCCCAGATGGATGCCTTCGGAATTCCATTTAAACGAGTTTGAACAGGATTAGGTTGACCAAAAATTCTTAATTAAACTCAAATGCAATTTCACGTATTTCACCAACTAGCGCGCAAGACGGGAAAAGTTTGAGCAGAACCCTCTTCTAGCTTTCCCTTTAACCAAAGCCGAATGTCCGTTAAGTTTGTTTAGATGAGGTGACTAGTATCATCGATTTTATCGATTCAAAACATGTGATTAGTCGGAAGTTTTTAACCTGTTGTCTGTCGTTACACACTATGCCACTCGCGAACACGGATAGTAGTAGCTTGACTTTTTATGGGTAAAATGCACCTGAAATTGAGACGTCGTAATCTAAAAACTCGAAAAGATAACGACTACGTATGTGAAGCAATTTATTCAGACTGGTTGTATGCTAGAATATCGGAAAGCTCCGGCTTGGAAAATGAGCTTTCTCAACCTCAACTGTCTGATCGGCCTCAACAGAATTCTTCTGGCTCTGCTTATGGCCAAATATATAGTGCCAAACTGATGGCCGACGGACGACTGAAGTTAGAGCAGTGCCTTGCAGAGAACCCTGAACAAACGGATTTTAGTAAACATTGTTTCCGAATCGTCGGCATTGAACGCGTGGATTCACAGCAGTTCACCTTGAATATTGTTGGTTCAGGAGACCCAGGAGAACCACAGCGGCAATTATTGTGCTATCACCCATACGCCGATAAGACGGACAAGTGGATTGAGCATATTCGGCCAATCATACAGGATGACGTAAGACATTTGAGAGTGACAGACCACTTTCAACCCATATTCTGTTTCACTTTCCAACTGGTATTTTGTGAAAAAATGGTGAATCATTTGCAAAATTTCCCTGTTTCGCAGGAAATGAAAGAGCCCAATGTATACAAGGTACTGATTAATCAAAATATGATAACTTTGCATTCCGTCAGGAACGTTGAAGACCGGTGTACTTTTCCACTCAGTGATATTTCGGTAATGAAGAACGCCCCCGTGGGTGTAGATCAGAATGACTCTGTCCTTTTCACACTGTACTGTGGTGGACGCGGTGTTGTTTGTAAACCCGTTGACGAGCTCCAGTGCCATATTTTTATCATACTGGTTGAGTTGTGGTCACGTAGCACACAACTTTCACGACCACGTTCCAAAGATACTAAGACTTCGCTCGCAGAAACACGTTTTACCGGAGGTTTCTTGCATGTAGGCACTACACCAACAACTTTACACAAAACACTTGTTCGAGTCATCCGTGGTTCAAAAACCTTGGAGTGCATTGATCTATCTGGTAGGTTAGAGCGCTTTGAAGTCCATAGGTCACAAGTCACCAAGGTAAATTTGCACGACAAGAATTTCATTTGCCATGTGGTCGCGCGTCAGATTCTACCCACGTATGTCAAAAACGATATGGTTGAGTTCTATATAGGTCTCCCAACCAGAGAAGCTTTGGAAAAATGGAATCGTCAGTTTACCGTCTCACCGTCAACTGCACTTAGTTGTATTGATGTCATTCTGGGAGAAATGGGATCACGTGACTGCGGATGGTTAGCTGCGTCAACTGATGCATCCATCAGCCGTTACTTGAGTGATTTGAACAAACTGCATGAGTGCTTTGCCTTATTGGAACTTCCACAAGAACATTTGAGCCGCACGCTAAATGATGTTGCTGAATGGCCAAGTGTTCGGTTGGTATACTTCCTGTTTTTTCTCCTCACTCACCTGTCAAATCCCATTCTAACGTCACACATCCAGCGTGCTATGTCCAAACTCATGTCGCAGACGTGGTTTGAACCTGACCGAAAAAGTCTACCGATGGATATTGCTCACACTCTGAGCCAACTGTCCACGTTTCAGCTTTGTGTTTTGACTCGGTTGGCCATATATTTCATTTCAGAGCAGTTCGTCCGTTTGACCGAATCCACGACGCTGGCTCCGGTGGAACGCCTGTCTGTGATGACAGCCTACTGGAAACCACTGACACAAGCACTGTGCGGAATTCGTGTTGACCGACAAAATATACAGGCTATCGGTGTCACTTATTTTCTTTCCGCCTATCAGTACCTTCTCCAGACAATGCTCGTGAAACAATGCAGTAGCACCTACACCGAAATTTCTCAAACGTCCGATGCACTTAGTTTATTATCCACGTCAACAAATCCATTAGCATTTTGGTTAAAAGATACTTAGAGACACAAGATAAGTTTCTTTTACGGTATTTCTTTTAACACCGACTCGAATTCTGTTGGTTTAAATGACAGAAAACTTCATTTGCCAGATTTCATCCAACAAAAACACTTTGATTTGCCTGGAGCGTGCTTTTACACATTGTGCATAATTCATTCACAGCACGGCTTCAGAGTGAAACAACGACTGTTCAAGGTATTTTACGGTCGGTGTGCACGATCCTCCACATCATCATCATCATCACCGTCATCATCAGCAGCAGCGGCAGCAGTAGCAACATCGGTGAGTAAACACTGGTGCACAGATAACGCACAACCATGTAAGTTCGATTCAAGTCAAACCGTGAACATATTTAGGTGTGTGTAGTTGGACAAGAAAGTGGTCAAAACGGCTGACAGTGCGCCGATGATCTCATTCACATATGCAATTATTTCGGTGGGCACAAATCTGAGTAATACTCCGTGATAAACATCACTAAGTGAAGTAGGTAATCAGACGAAAGAGATAGTGAGTTTTGGTGCTTATTTGTGTGAGGATATCTACAACATGGTATAGGAGTGCATCGATCTCGTCATCAGTGTTTGCTTTTTATCGATCTTGTGACTCCGTCGGTCCACATGAAAGAAAAATACCGATTAATAAAACTGATCCCTGAATTAATTGAGGTTATTTATTGAACGTGCACCTCACCCAGAGTGGCCAACGCGCATAAACCGAACGTAACCAACTGCAATTTCTTCATAAGTTTTTGAAGTAAAACGGACGTTTGTAGAAATGAATCACAGGAATAGATTGGTCAAATGAATTTACTGAACGGGTTTAGAGTGCCCGGTTTTCCAAACTTTACCTACATATATGTTGACCATTAACCCAGTTATGTAGGTAAATGGAATGAAGTGCAATGTAGAAGTGATCACTCCCGGTGGTTTGTAACCCATGAGCCTACCGATCAGATCCTCCATGAGGACTGTATAAAGTAAGAACAATCATCGTGCCATTCACCAGTAGTAATATTGCCAGCGGATAAGATGGATATATCGATCAAGCAAGAGCCTTTCAATGACAACCACCTTCTCAGAGGTTGGGGTTCTCAGTTGTTGGTCATTTCGTTGAGCTTGGCGGTTGGATTGTAAACATTTTGTCACCGCCGGTACGAGTTTGGATGTGTCCGGCTTGTGTCTCCCCGACTGGTGACGCAACTTTCGCAATCTAATTAAAAAACTCGGAGTTCAACCAAGCAGTGCACTCGAGCTACTCATAGTTCCAAACATTGCTAAAGGGGGATTCCTTTGAAATGTTGGTCTCACGGCTATCATCACTAACAGATGGGCACAGCAAAGTCTGATCACCGCAAATTTAAGTCCAACGCCAAAGCGCCACATGGATGAATGTATTCAAACTGTCTATAATATCAACCTAAATGCTGCTTCCTCTGGGCCTGTAGAGGTTCAGAAGCGTTGTCGGGTATGATATTTGAATGACATTGTGTATAACTAAGTCTTGACTATGAGGACTTCGCCATTTGACGCTAATAACAAGAAGGAAATTTTTGATTGCGACAGAATTTATGTAGCGTTTGAAGTAGTACCCGATACCTTCATGAAGAGCGACACAAGTGACCCAACTTATTTTTTCACACTTATTTTGTGCAGTTCACACCGTCAAATGTTGAAGCATTTTCAGATCAGGTAATGGGTGCAATCGTAACGTTTGTCCGGACGAAAAGCCATCTTGCACAAAGCGGCCTGTTAAAAAAGAAAACCGCTCTATAAATAAAGAAGGTCGTCGTGGTTCCAATATCCTCGGGCACGGGCTGCATTTTGGGTTACTCACAACGGTCGAACCAGCAACAATGCATTATACACAACCCTGCCACAATGAAAAAAATTGCGTCCTTGTCGCTAGAAAGTAGACAAATTTTCCTGCTTACTAGCCAATGTCTTCAATGTCACGTGTGCCGGACGAAGTAAATTGGGAAGCAAGCTGGCGATGCGTGAGAGAGATTTTCTGGGCAAGAAACATGCTGATTGAACCGAGACCCAGAGGAGGATACCGGTTGCTCAGGCTTTTCAGCTGGTGGTCCGATTTTTTTCAGTTCTTGGTGCTTTTCTCGTAACCACTTAGTTGTCAATCTAGGTTACATCACTATTGTGGATTGAAGAGTTAGTGTGCTTCAGTGGTAGTGTGTGTTCAGTAAGGGTATGCATGAATTCTTTTATTTGCTTATGAGGGGGAAGAGATCGATTATGATTGCCTGCAAAATCATTTTGAATAAACTACCCGCTCGTGTTCTGGTAGGTGAACTTCCAGGTAACTTTCCGGTGAGTAACCTCATGACATTTACTGGCTTGGTCCTTTTGTCGGTCCGTAGTCTGATCATCATCATCATCATCATCATCAGCTGTAAGAACCGCGTACTTAGCGTACCGTGCTTATAGCTGCTTAATTGATTTTGCGTTTTCCGATTGAACTGGTACTTCTTCGCCTGCATGGGATCCAGTTCAACAGGTTCGCTGAAAAATACAACTGCACCAACAGCGAGGATCGGATCAAAAACTCATCCCGTCGGTCTCTCAGGTGGCATGTTAGCCAAGGAGTTTGACTTCAACGTCAGAGTTGCATCCTATGAAAGTTATGTTGCCAACTAAAAGAATATTCTGAAAATAAAGATACCGTTCCCAGAACGGGACCGCAAGGTGTAGTACACAAGCGACCCGTACATTTAAAACGTACCGTCCGCTCAATACCATACACGTACATGTACCACATATTTTTTAAAATTAACAATATAGCCCTTATTTGTAAGGTGCGGTAATCCTCCAGTGCTTCTCCTTTGAAGAGAGCTTTCTAGGATGCCATCGTCCCAAAACAAAACTGCTTCCAGAAGAAGTGAAATGCAGAACTAGTTATCCACGGGGCAGAAGATATTCAGTTTCTTCATTTGAGCTAGCCCCCTTATAAAAGTTTGGCATAGAACACAACGGGAACCAAATGGGGCTGTTAAAACTCCACTTTTTGAGATTTAGAGGCAGACGGGGCCCCCAAGCGTAAAGCTTGCAAACATTTTGCAGAAGACTATTGGGCAACACGAGATTTTCCAAGTATTCATTTAGGTATCCAAAACGTCTAGTGATTTTCGCTTCCACACTTCCATATACACATATTTCAGCATATCGATCAATTTTTTCAGGTAATGAGCCTTGAGTGGAGTGTTCTTCGCGATCTTCCCTATTTTGCACTGTGTGCCATAGGTGACACTGGCCACATATTATACGTCAGCAATCATTTAGATTCTCTCTCTTGCTCCACCAAGGCTCAGGAGCTAGGAAAAAACGGTCCTACGAAAGGGACATCAATTGAACAAACACAGTCACAACACAGGTTGAACAAAGTATTTGAACCGCTTTCATCAAAAAGAACTCCATTGATCTCGCATTATGCGAAATAAGTTCAAGATCAAAGGTTCATCCACTCTAAGGTTGTCATTTGCATACTTGAGTTTTGGCAGTGCCGCCTGTGCAAAGATTAGAAAATCTTGCTTATACTAAGTTTCCGCAATGCAAAACACCTGAACCTTTAAAGTAATTCCATCCGTGTTTTCCTCAGATAGAAGTGGAATTTAGAAAACGCCTAATTTGAAATATAAATACATACATACATACAGTACACTATATAATGTATACGCATACCATATGTAACAGCTATGTATAAAGTATATGCCATCCTGTCAGCTCGGTTGACGGTTTTCAAGAGCTCTCGGAGCTTTCGATGGCAAACCTTATTCCCTCAGGCTCGCTAGAAGCATCATATTCAGCACAGTGCAAACCGTCTTTGTCTCTCCTCCTATGCGCGGGGATCCAGTAGTTTGACCACCACTGGCGGTTGAGTCCAAGTTGGATTCCATATATGTATTATTATCATATGTTCTCATATAAGCATTCCATATATATATATATGGGATATACGGTGTTATATATTTGAGTCAAATAACTGGGAATCTCAAAAAACCGTTTTATCTTCAAGGTACTTCGTAGGTCGGGGATATGTTATCAAAGGGAATGCTTCTTCCCACGATGGTCCATCTCACACGTTTACTGTATCGAAAATTTGAAATAAGAAACGTCGCTCGTCGTTAAAAGTTTCCACCCTGAACGGATGCATCAAGCTTTCGGATACTTTACCATTTCCGCCCCCATAGTCATCCATCAATGGATGATGACTGGCCCACAAAACTCATTTTTCAGACTACTTGTAATTTGTAAAGTAGTGTACTTAAGTAGGAAATTCAGCATTGAAGGGGTCTACATGCTTGCTCTATTTACCTATCTAGCAATCTATCTACCTATCGCTACTGAATAACTACTTGGAGCCAAAAGTTCAACCGATGAGATATAAATGTGGTTAGAATGGTGACTCAGATGTGCCGGTACTAGTACCGAACACCCAATGCTTCTCTAATCAACTGTTTATGTGATACTTTATTCAGCTCTCTGAACTAGTCATAGATACACTCTACAATTTCCGTGATGCTAAGTCAAGGAGTTGTAGCGAAAGCGAAAGAATGTCCAGCGGAGTAAAAAGTGGCCCAAGATTCTTCGTATTTGGCTAAATGCAGAACAATAAATTTTACCGATTTTTTCCGGATTCCTGTTCGTGCCTGCTTTAGGACCTATAATAACAAGCTAAACTTCTGTCTTTTTTGTTTTAGAGCATTCTGTTACTTTCATCATGATGTCTTGATAGAACTGAAAATGATCTAATAGTTACCTGATCATGGCTCAATATGTATGGAAAACACTGTGATGGTTGTTCAATGCCTCAGGTCCCATACTAGATTTAGACATCTCCAGCCTTGGAACATGCTTAACGGACTTGTGGAGTATCGATCTCAACCATTTATTAGAGATATCTCGTGCAAAATTCCAAAAAATTTGCCGAGCATGTGACACTATACCACTCCGGTTCAGCAACATGGCTGAGCATTATTAGGCAAATTGCCGTTCTTCCTTATCGGATGTCGAGGGAAACTAGTCCAGATTTTGAAAGCCGAGTGGTTGCTGGGCTTCCGATTGTGGACGTGGCTGAGCAAAATAAGACTGACGACTGAGGTAACCGAGTATATTTTTTAGGCTCGTGAGTGATCAAAATTCGCCGACAGTTCATCACCGAATCTGTCTTGGTTGAAGCTCGTCAAGCAGGCAAAGCTCCTAAATTTGACCGTATTTTTCCACAAAAGTTTAGCATAAATTTCATTTTTAAAATGATGATATGAACTATTATGTCCACATGGGGTGAAGGTAACGAGCCTAGCTTCATTTAGTATCTTTACGCACATTACGCTGCGATCTGCTCGGAAAAAGAACGCAGTCTTAGAAGTCGCACTGACCTTCCATCCAACAAGCAGTCACTCGACGAACTCGCAAACAGCAAGTTGCGATTTGGAACGAATGTCTGAAGAATCCTGGAGATATATCCCTTCTAGCTGCGCGTTAACCACTACTGATCAGCTAAGAGAGTGCAATGGTCATATGTTGATCAGGATTTTTAGGTACAAATTTATCTAGGGATTCGTATGATGTGCACTACTGACAATTCATAACAAGTACGGCAAAGCTGTACATGACGCGTCGGTCTTTCGACACAGATTGTGTACATTTGCAGGAAGAAAGCGCTGCTGAAACTCCACAATATCCGCAATACTTACAAAATGGCCAGATTTGTCTGGTATTGTGTGATCAGTGACATTAGAGAGACCAGAAATTGCTCAAAAAGCTGGGTTCATAAGATTAGTTGACAAATTTCACGCTGTTCATTAGGCTTCTTGATCTTTCACTGCTTCTGTGCTTCATTATATCCTACACTCAAAGCTTTGTTACGGTCGGGCCCAGTTTACATTTCAGAACAAATAAATGCTCATGGAACTCCTATTCTAATAGACAAAGAAGAGGTTCAGAGTCATACTGATTTCCCCACAACTAAGTTTTATAAATGGGTCTTATCATGACCCCAAAGAGAGGTCAACTCTGAGCCTATTCGTTTTAGAGATAAACAACGGAAATCTATGGAGTTTTCGTCAAACGTAGTGAAATACGCCTGCTTATAGTGTAACGAATCTAGACGCACATGTTCATTGGAAATTCAAGCGATTTCTTGTTAAAGCTATACCCGACCTCATTTTCCTCTGTTTTCTCCCGGTGCGATTCCAAAAAATATATATAAACATTTGAGAATCATTCACTCACAGCGGGATGCAAAACTTGACGTACCAGGTTGTATGTGCGCGCATCGTAACTTATGCAGAGTTATTCCTCATTATTATTTACAAACACTGTACTCCAACGAAGTTTCTCAGTCCGAATCGTGCCACTCATCCGCTGTTTACGCCAAGGTCCAAATTAGACGGGAAAGGCTACCCAGTAGGAGGTGCCCAGAACCATACAATGCGGTTTGTGGGAGTGGCAAGCCAAGCCTACTGTATGACAGTAGGGTTTGTTGGAATGTTTTTTTGCCATCCATTTAGGTGTAGAAACAAACTGGCAGAGCTGGAAGAGATGAGGGCTAATCAGTTGGTCCTCGTCTCACTGACTCTGAATTGCGTAAGGCTTCCCAGGTAAACCTCAGCTGTTGTCCAGCTTTAGGTGAACTAAATGGTATCAGTCTGCTGCCTCGGATGGGACAGGACTTCGGAGATGAAGATAGTTTACGACCCCCGCAACATCGATAAAGGGGCTTTCGAAAAAGTAACTAACTTTTGCAACGAGAAGAATATAATTTCCCTCTTTCAACATCAAGTGATCGACTGTTATCAAACCAATAGCAGAAAAGACTATTTTGATAAGATATCAAATCAAGGTATCAAATATCAAACCTCTGGACAGTCCAGTACCGGTTTTGCTCGTTCATGGGTTTATCACGTTCTTCTAGTCCCAGCCCACTCATCTGTTTTACATTGACTTCAAGACCCAGTTGAACATTTGTTCAACCAAATGCTCATTCGAAGAATAAACCGGTCTCACCGGGAGATTAAACAAAATCCCATTCGTAGCCTTATTTAGTTTATTGGGTTGCGCGAAACCCGCCTGATGTTACAGTTAGAACTATATCAAGGAGCTCTGAGTGATTTTCTTGAATTGAGTACTTGTCAGGTTTACGTAAACTCCAGGACAGCCCGCTACCGGTTAAAGTTATTGTGTTTAGGGTTTTCAAGCTGAGCGCCAGCAAGCGCTGCATGAAGCCGAATCCACCAACAAATCAAAGTGCTGCACTGAAAAATTCAGATGGTATTGATGGGCATACGCAAAATCCAGATGAGTAATTGTTGCAACCGGTCTTGCATCCATTTTCCGGCTTTTCGTGTAAGCAGTACAGTCCTGTAGAAGGTAAAAGTAGTAATTACAAGGTAAACGCCCGGTTATGTTAATGGAAAGCCTATTTAGTGCAACTAAACTTAGCCTCAGTCACTTCCGCTCATCGCAAGTACTCTCTCTTTCTGGTATTCTTGTTGGGGAGACAACAATGAATTTTGCACTTGGCTTGTATTATTATATGTCCTAAACCTAATTCTCCAACCGTCAGTTTCGGAGCTTTGGAAATTCACTCTTCAACAGTCCTCAGTTTCCGGATTTTGATATTAAGTTATGGATGACTGTGCTTGACCGAAAATCACTATGATGCGAATGATACCAGTAACAAAGTGGGACATGTAACCACGGCATGTCTCGCTCCCCACCATTGTTTCCGCCGATTCCGAGTAAAGCACGCTAATCCTTAGGTATTTCGTAAAGGCAAGTCTCTCACTAACCCCAGGAAATAATTGGAAAAAACTTGAGTAACGCAGTATACTTCGGAAATGAGTTATAACGCGCATTGGTTTCTTCATGAAGGGTTTTTTTAGGCTTCCTATTTAACTTCTGTCGTGGTTAGAGGTTGATGCACTTTGCTAAAACGTGATTCCGATTGGATCTGTGAGTGAATCGAACACGTTTAAACCAAACACGTATGACAGATAACTCCCTCACTCAGTCGCCAGCTGGTAAGACCAAGAACCACACTCAAGAAGCATACGATGTTACTGATGTGTTCTTCGAAATTGGCACCTGACTCACTTATCCCCAGATATACATAGCTAGCCGAAATACAGGTGGACTAGCCGACTTCATCCTCGTCTCCGGTGGCTCGAAAATCAATAATAACCTACGACGAATAGCCATGTTCTCGTAACCCAGCTTCTGGTGCCCGGTGGAAAGAGTAGCATTGCCTAAAGCTGCTGCCATGTATGTCTGACAAGGGGGTGCTCTGCTGCTGCTAAGTTGACCCTACTGACTACGGTGATGCGCCTTAAAAACCTGGTGAACGGAAGTATGCCACACTACTCATCAATTTTTCAAAAGCTGACCGTATTATGTTGCTTGTTTGTTCTGTGCAAACTGGGTTCTATAAAAAGGGTTATGGAGAGTCACCTCCTGGTTTTAGGATTCTCTTTGAAGAGGAATGCCTTTGTTACTGTCGATTCTCGGAAAGCTCAGTTACACGCTCATTTAAGTCCTCAAGGAGCACAGGACGGCTGAACACGTGACCCCTTAAGCAAGGATTTTAAGCCATTTCCTACAGGACCGCACAGCTACTGACTACTTGGCACAGTTGGGGAAGGTGTGCATCTTTGTTGGTAGCTAATCACTGGCTTATTCATACAGTTGTTTGGCTGCTTGCAAAACGTCAGGATGCTTTATCCTATATATTATTGAGCCTTTCAGTGAACTTGATAATAGTTGTACTTCGGAAGGTGACTGGACCTTTTTGGAGAAGGGATGATCGAGTCAACTGGGATGGTTATTTATATCTGACGAGCAGGAAGAAAGTATTAGCCAACTGATTAAAATTGGACCAATTTTCATCGTGGTACTTGATTACTGGTAGTTTTTCGCTACATTTTCCGGTTTTGTGGCATCCCATCAACAGAAGCTATTTCTTGAGAAACGCTCAATAGACTGCGTTTGTGGAAGGGGATAGATTTCATAATAAAGTCAACGTTTACGAAATTATCATCTTTATACAGAAAATTACCCAGTAATTCGTTTTTCCACAAAGCGGCACATACCACGTAGAGGCTTTAGAAAACTGGGCAGTGTTGTTTCTTTCCAAAAAGCTCTTAGAATATTGTAACCTCTTTCTAGTTCAGCCCTGTTAAAAGGTGCCGGGTAATAATATTAGACACCAAACTTAAATGTTTTGCGCAGCACTCGTACGACTAGCTTTCTATACCATACCACTGATAGCGTAGTTGTTTCATTAAAATTTAGCTGGGGCTGATCTTGCGCTAAACTTGGAATTTTCAGCAAATCAATCCGTTTACTTCAGCGAGAAAGAAAATCGCTGTCGGACGGACGGTGTACGTTTCGTTCTCTGGAGATTAGGGAGAGACAGCTGCATTGCTCTCAGCTAGAAGGATCTCCAACCCCTAAAGGGAACTTCGAGAATTTCAGAGCGGAAAGGCGATCTCCAGAATCTGAAGGTATCAAGCAGCGCAGAATTGGTCACATTTCCCTGACGTCTAAGTAATTTCATACTTATCCTGAATAATTTTCTCTTGTTTTTTATGCTTTCGTTCACCAACCACCTAGTCTCCTATGTTATTGATGACAGATGTGTAATCAAAACGCATGTGTCAATGCAAGATGTGCTTCAAACTCTTGTTGGCTATACCGTGAGATCTTACGCTAGTAAAATGGTAGAATATACCGGGAAGAGTAAGTTGCCCGCTAAGAGTATAATTCTCTTTGGGTCCTGGTAGTCTCAAGGTTGCACTGCACATGCCTGAGTCCCAAACACATTTACAAAGCCAAGACGATCGAAAGAAAACCTCAAAAATGTATGATCACCGCCCGATTACTTAACACCCCTGTGCATGTCAAGGTTAAATTTGCAGTCAAGATAGCTTACAGGCTACTGCTTAGTGAGGGGTGTCGTGAGAAACCAACAGACCTCAAGGACTATTACCAGACCTTGCCTAAAATGAAGTTAGGCAGCGTAGCCCAACATTACGTTTGTTCGGCTTGTGGTGCGACAAAATATGATCTCGCCACACCGCCGGTTTTCGCGTTGCAACTTTTTTTCACGTCGTCTCCCTGTCTATTACCACCTTGCAGCTGTTCGAATCGTCCTGTGTTTCCGTTTGGCATGGTATGGAGACCTTCCATCGTAGGTTTATTGTGAGCCCGCATAATTCATCTCATTCAAAATCCGTCCAGCCTTAAGTTTCCATAATAATTGTATCGCCGTATTTTCCTAGTCCAAGGGAAGACTGTCGTAGATGAACGTAATGTCGACAAATTACAAACAGTAGGAAGGATTCCGCCGTAGTGATTTCGTGTACATAACCAAGAATTCTAGAAGTTAGCAGCACCAGTGGCTTGTTGACTCATAGTCTGGTTGGAGCATCCCGTCGTCTTCGGCTGTAAGCTGTATATGGGTAATGGCGTTGTCCCAGACACCGCTGTTATCATACGTCATTAATTCTGCCCATATTTACCTGATTTTTTTTTGAAAATTCGCGTTTTGAAGGGCGGAATCGGACACTTGTGACCATAGTATATATCTGTGCCAACGTCAAGTTATCTCCCAAGGATTGACATCCCCTGCAACCTTGGAAAAATATCGTGTTCTTATTCGGGCTGATTTTCTTTCCGGACTGCATTCGTAAGACAGCAATAGATTTACAGTAATGGGATCTATATTACTTGCGAGTAGTTGCTCTATTATCATGTTGACGACCACTGGCATGTGTGGTTAGATCTGATGATGCGGTCATTTTGCGTGTTCCATTTACTCCGGCAAAACGACGTGATGCATTCTCCCGCCCCCCGCCCAGCGGAGATTAAGCCCTAAACGAATACATATCTACTGTTTCCATCACGTTCGTTGTATCACATGGTGAACAAATTAGATAGAATTGAAACACACTGCTTCGTGTGTTTGGGCCTCGCACACTAAAAACACTCGCTTGGTGGCAAGTTTCATTGACTAACCACACATGCATGCGAACAACGGTTTTCTATTAGCAACCGATTTATAGAAATTGATTGGAGAAATGTGTGTATTAGCAACATGGGATCGTTATGGTGACCATGTATGTGTTCGCTCTCTCTCTCTCTCATGTGCACACGCTACAAGACTCACTGAAAAATAGAATGTGATACGGATCTGCCCAAGTTAGCGACACGTGTGTTAAGGTTGCAAACCATGATTATGTGCTTGTCTGTGTGTCCACTGTATCAAAACTGACCAGGCAACCTCTAGGACAATTGCACGAACTGAATCACACCAATCATCTGTTCAGTATCAGACAAACCGAGTATGACTACTTCAAGCGCACCTAATGACCCAGTTCCTTAGGCTGGGTGCTATAAAAAACAAAGCAATGACCTCAGGTTAAAGGAGGGCTAAGAAGCTTTACAACTGCTGCTTATGATCCCAAAGCAAGTGGATGTGGCCAGACAGCTTGGGGTGGAAAAGCACACTGTTTCCCATTTCAAGGTACAAAGGGATTGAAGTTGTTGAACAGTAAAAGAGGAGTGCAAATGCAGTGCTAATTTTTTGGCTTACAGGAATGGGCACAGACTTATTGGAATGATTTCAACCTGTGGCAGCTGGAGAATTCCATATCTCGGCCACAATTTGTGCAATAACAAACTTCCTCTTTTACCTACATATCTATCTGAAAGTTGTGTCAGCCTGTCACCGTTTTAATCACTTCAGGTGCTACGCTACAGAAAACCCAAAGAGCTAGTTAGCAGGCAGGATTTCCCAGAAAGGTACAAACCGGATAGATTGACGTAAAAGGCAAAACTCTTTTGCAGAGAAAAATAGGTAAGGGGGGACTCTGTTTTTCCAGAGGACAAGGATACATGTCGGAATTCTGACGATCTTTCAGCATTATTGCGGGAATACGCACACGTATACACGAGTTCGGACTACTATAGCGATTCCTGACAGAAAAGATTTCTCATTTTGAAGTTAGAACTTGCAGTGGAGGTGGACTCTCAACGGAGCGCATCACTGGATTGTGTGGCGCCAGTGCTAAAGGTGAGAAACTTTCCAGTATTGGTCGTTGGGAAACATCCAGAGCCGGAAGGTTTCCTAAACGGTCAAGCTGTCCTGCACTATGAGATCAGCAGACACGCATTGATGATACACGAAATATTGAATAAATATAAATACACGGTATACTCACCGATTGGACCGTTTGGTGATACAGGCTAACCGGGAAGATGCCCTGATCGTCAAACATTCCCTAGCAAATCTACTCGGTGAAGAACTGAGCAATGTCAACCTATGCTTCGGACCACTTACTACCTTCATACCTACCTAAACAATGGATGATGATGTTGACAAAAGTTTCTGCATTGAGTAATGGCCGCCCGTAGCACACTAACTTCCTACAAGTCCTGTGGATGTTTAGGGAAGCGTAACACAAGGTCACTACAAACAATATCTGGAAATTCGACAAACACTCATTTTTATCCCGGTTTGGTTTTCACGAGAGACTCACATGAAGCCCAGTTGAATCTCTCGTTTATCATATTCTTCAAACGACTATATCACACAAAGATTGCTTCATGTTTCATTTGGTGCGATATTAGAGATATCACAGTTTTCACGATGGAAACTACTCACAAGGTTGCCGAAAACTCTTCGATAGCCCACAACCGGTTTTGCCTGCCTTGGGGCTCATCAGCTGGGTTTCAGGTGTCTCCTGTGAAAACCGAATCCGTGCGCAAATAAGCGTATTCGCTGAACTGTGTACAATTTGGGTTCACGTGGAACAGAAGTTTGAGGGAAACTCGGCGACCACACCTACCCGATAAGTCTTAAAAAGAATATAAACGTTCGTCGGTTGTCGAAGTGTTTTCAGAAAACTTGTGAATAGTTTTCTTCGTGAAAACATTAAAGAATGTCTCTTTCTCGTTGCTCTGACTTAAAAAATCGACAGAGGAAGAAGACAGAAATTTGGCTTCGTTCTGTGAACTTAGCGTCTTAATGTTTGGTGAGTTTGTGCACGTGGATGACAACTTGGCCACAACAGGTAACAAAAAGTTTCGGGCGGCCATGGAAGATCAGGATTCTGAGAAAACTAAGGCTTCGTTACCTACTCGGACAGAGGCCCTTGGTGCTCCGTACACCTTGCAGAGATATCGCAAAGTACAGGAGAGGCAGCTTCCATGCAATCCAAAGTGTTTTCACTGAAGTCATTGCACAAAAAATCTGCATTGGGTTTTTCTTCCTAGGAAACTTCATCAGTAGAACACTGAGTAGAAGGAGACTATTCTCCTTGAAATCTTTAGGTTCTCCTTTGAAACTTGAACTGACGACTGCATTAAATCTGTTATTAAATTGCCGAGGGTTTCAAGTAAGGTCAAACATTTTTAACTTTCTTGTCCGCCCCAATTGCGATCTGATTATATCTAGTAAACCATTTTGGTTGGTTCAATTATCTGCACGCATTTACCGCGGTGAGGAGAGCTGGAGAAGTTTTTGCTCGACCACACCTAAAGAGGCTCTGAACAGCTGTTCTGCTCTTACTAGGCTCTAGGAGAACTGCGTGCAAGAAGGTTTGAAAGTTGAAGCGAGAGATTTTTGTGGACGCAAATCCAGACAAAATCCACTCAGCTACCACAACAAGTTGACCGAGTATGAAGACGCGCAGTTAACGACCTTCAGGCACCTCAGGTTTGTTTTTTCTTGTTAAACGGGTAACGGTTTGCCTCTTTAGGACTGGCCTTTTGTACGAGCAAGCGTCTAAGGAGCACCATCTCCAAGGCCTTGCGTAGCAGTCAACCAACTTTAACACATAAGCAAGCGGTGTCTTGCTGTAAACGAAACAAAATGATGAATCATGTCTTCTTCAGCTAAAGCTGAAAACCGCTAAACCTCCAAGATTCTAACTGTGTAAAAACAAGTCGTGTAATGCCAGTCGCACCGCGCAACTGACTCTCACCCGAACTACAGTCTAGCTCACAAGAGTGCAAGTGAGTGTAAGAGTATGGATATATCCGATGCGCTTACTGAACAACGATCGAGGCTACTGTGTCCTGCGCTCACCTAGACGGAACAAACTGATAAACGGATAGTGAATAACATAGTCCTCTGAAGATGGATTGTGTCCATATTAGCTTTTATGAAGAAGCATGGTTTGGGATGTTTGTAGAACAAAAATGTTGGTTTTAACTCATGAAAAATTTGCATCACCTCAACCAGAGACGGTTGTGCTAGTCTCAGAATCTGCACTTAAGGAGAAGTCAGAAATACCAACTTGCAAGGGCCGGTCGACAGCTTTCCAACAGTTGGCTGTTTTGCGGATGGATGATAGTTGTATACTGATCCAAACCAGTGTTCTTTGCCTGTAACCCATGCGGAAAGGGCAGTACTGACAAGAGGCGAATTACTAAGTGAGAGAAAATCAGGGGACACTCGCAAGACATGGTTTCAGTGGAGAGCCCTTAATCCTCATCTCTTTTTTCCTCAAGTGCAATAACCTTCTGAATTAAGGCAAACATGCATCTTAATGGAAAAAATACATGGATGAAATGCGGAGTTTTGCTTCCTTGATTAACTCGAACGTGTAATCCTGACACAAAAGATAGTTTGGACTTTGAAAGTACCACAAACAAATGGCGCCAATCTATTCCGTAACTAACCGCACGTCCGACGGTGACTATTTCTCTCATACTGATAAGTTTTCGAAGAAGGTCAACTACTCATTTAACGTAATATAATGCGCCATTGATTCCAGTGCGCTACACAACCTTACGACAGAAATAAATTTCATGCCTCCTTCCCTGGAAAGGCAGAATGCAGGATCTTCAGATACGGCAAGCTCTCCTGAACTTCTTGGAATGGGTAAAATTGATAACAAAGTGATTTTGAGAACATTGGAGAATTGTAAACATGCACGGAGGGTCA
The DNA here is from genome assembly GCA_004794785.1 of Opisthorchis felineus. Taxonomy (NCBI): domain Eukaryota; kingdom Metazoa; phylum Platyhelminthes; class Trematoda; order Opisthorchiida; family Opisthorchiidae; genus Opisthorchis; species Opisthorchis felineus. The sequence continues at coordinate 714,109 of SJOL01006380.1, read as the reverse complement.
CGCGATTGTAGAAAAGTAACTTATCGTTGTAAAAGGCTGCACACGACAACCGAACATCTTGGTTCGCTACGCGATGTTTTGGCATTGGACTTTTTATAGTATACACCGCATGGCGCGTAATTTGTTTAACAAGAGCCGACCCGAATTCTACCCCGAACTCCTAACTTGTTAGTGGCATTATTTCGTAACGTCGAATCAGTGCTTATTTATACACCTAGTCTAGGTAGCATGCAATTTATGTCTTGGCTTTTAACAATGTAACCGCCAATTTAAACGCTAAGCCATATAAGCCCGCAAAATCAGGCAAGTTACATCGTACTAGGGGTAGGGCGATAAACCTTCTCTCTGTTATGAGTGATGTACACGACTACGCGGTCCTACTAAACAGGAAGTCGCGCAGTTGAGAGTTATTAGACAACCGACGAGCTGGCAGAAGCTCTGTTCAAAATATGAATGGTTTGACTCGAAACGTATTCGTGTGTCACGCAAAACCAGCGATAATCTCTCTCACTAAAAAAGCCCTCGTCTAAACAATCTTCCTCCTGTTCTGGCGTAAGTGTTCTGGTGAGTCCACACCAGAGTGAGAAGTACTAGACTCAAGTTTCGCTGTTATTAGAGCTCATCAGCAGTACCACTGCTAGGTCTTCGTTCGAGTCATCGGACAAACCAGTCATATCGCTCAAGCCTTAACATGCTCGCCTGTTTAGATGTGGGAATTTAGTTGCGTCCAACTTGCGTTGGTGATGCAGTTATAACACGCTCGCCTTGCATGTTAGATGTCCGGAGTTCAAACCCCGGCACGACCATTGGATATGCTCTGCTGATGAGCTCTCATAAAAGCGAAACTCAAATCCAGTGCTTCCCCCCTTTGATGTGGACTTACCAGAATAGCCGCGCCGGTACAAATGGACGACTGTTCAAAAGAGAGTTCTGTGAGTTTCAAGTCCAGAAATTCCGCAACCATCTAAAACTAAAAAGGAACCACTTCCCTCCCAGTATGAACAAGTTCAGCGGAGAAACCTTACTGAAAGACCCGCCATATTCGTGATCCTTCTGAAGGCAGAAGCACACACAACAACTTCCGTGCTTAGAACTGCGCTTTAGGAGGGCGCCGTGCGTTTCAACTAAACAAATCGGCTGCATATATGCGATTGACAGACGGGCGGTCTTACGTCAAAGATACATAATTTTTCCAGTAGGAAACATTACTCACTCTGACACACCCATGCTGAGTCCACCTTTTTCAGCCCGTTTACTAGGATATATTTTTCCGTTGGCTTTGTTAAAAGTGTTCTCCTGTGGTACCCACTGATTTCTATATATGAATATACATTTTATCAATAATAAGACTTTTTCAGATGGTTTTGGATATGACTGCTGTAACTTGGATTTATAACAACGGGGATACATCTGGCGGGACAAACAAATATCAATAATCGTCCCAGAAGAGCTTGGCAAACAATCGTAGTTTACCAAGCCCTTCCGAAACAATAACTTCTCAATCGGTTCCAAACTTTTTTCCCAATTGATTGATAATAAATAATGGTTCAGCTGTAGCACCTTTTGAGCGCCTAGCTGCCAACCGAAGGAAGCACGAGGGCCGAGTTACTGCCAGGCTGTCCAAGCCTAGACAGGAGCGGACGAGATGCAGAGATCGGGTTGGAACCACGGACCTTCCGGTCAGTAAGTTCACACCTTAGCCACTGAGCCACCTCGAGCTCTGACAGGACGCAGGTTTATTTTAAATCCGTATGCATTATATTCTTCTTTGCAGATAAACAAGAAAACTCCTTTGCTGAGGAATAAGAAGGAAACTCGCACGAAAAGACATCATTTTGCCATTTCATTGTTATGAAACACAGAATTACGAAAATACAGTGGGTTTTTACGATTCGGAATTCAATATGGGTGTACACTTTCCTCAAAACCTATACGAAGATTCTGGCGATGTTTGTAAAAATTCTTACCTTCGATTATAGCCTTTTGCACTACCAAATAATTGCTGCCACAGAACAGGTAATGGTCACCACGAGATGAGATAAAATGCTTCCCCATTCTCCTCTTCCACAATGGAGTTATTTCTCTCATTTGCGTAATATCACTCGACGAACAAAAAGCTGTATTACTAAGCTGCTACGGCCAACCTATTGATGGTCGTTTCCGTTTCTGTTGCTAGACACCAAATACAAAAACGGGGAAAATGACGTCCCTAGCAAACTACTTCTGCCTAGGTCTGCGTTACCTAGTGCACCACCCCCTTTCACGGCTTGCTAAGCAAGCAATAATTTATAGCTTTACTTGAGATGGATTCCTCTACTTATTTCTATTGTATTTATCTCTGCGTATGTTTACACAAATCTGACTGTCATTTGTGACAATTTGCCTATCTGGTGTGCAAGACATGATACCAAAGACAGGCACTAGGTGGATACAGTGATTGTTGTCAGTTAGCTGGCTATCAACTGACCTGGCCGGCAGCGCAAGCTGATCAGATCCTATGGAGACTTTTAAAGACAAAACACAGCGTAGTGGAACAAGATGTTATAATCCGACGTTTCGGTTGCTGTGGGAAACCCTTTTCAGGGAGTGTATACATTTCATCCTCACAGCGTTCAAAATATTCACGTAGCTGGTCAGCGATTCACGGTCTGACGCAATTGTGTTCAAGTAACCGTTGGGAAGTCTTACGTTCTAACAACCCTAGAATTTAGGGCGATACGTACAATAGGTTGAAAATAATCATATCGTGCATTTTAGCTTTTCGGCATAGGCTGATTTCGTTCTTAGGTGCAGTCATGGGTCTACCCATAGATTTTCACCCAAATTCACATATCTACCAGGCACTTCTCAAGTTCCTGCGAGTGTACTCACGGAGTACTGTGCTGAAAATGCCAGGGAGCGAAGGACGGTTGTTTCTGGAAGGCTGATTTGAAGCATCACTGGATAAGGTTTTGTGGACAATAGCAGTGCATTGTTGAGCAGAAGCGAATTTTGAGCAGACAACCGAAATTTATTTCCTGCAGACACCAGAGATTTGCAGTATTTTACAGCAAGCGGTAAAGGGAGTAATTCCGACGGGAAAGGCTTGTTAGCGAGACTACTGCACTTGAAAAACTGAGCAGCCATACTGTAAGACATGAGTTGCTAGAGGTGTATATGGATTTTGATCTGTTCGAATTCAAATTGTTCATCGACGGTAAATCCCGATAAACACATACTAACTACTGAAGAGTTGTGAGTTCCTTCGCTTCACCTAAGCAGACTGCATCAATCTATTATTTCTTCTCAACGTTTATTCGAGTACTCCTTTTGAAATTCCTTCAGATGCGCACACGGTACAGGTAATATTCATGATTTAAAGATGGCAAGAGAAGAATGGTCTACCTGTGGTCGTCAAATCTATTGAGCAAAAGTGCTCTTGCTGTTTTGGATTCCAGGACTATTGTTTCCCGGTCACCTGACTTTCAAACAACTGCCCGTAAATATTTCATGCCTTTGTACTTTTGTTATGTCAGTTTAAAAGAAATTTTGTGCAAAAGCAACTAAGCACAACGAGTGCCTAAAATTTCTGATGTACCTAGCATAAAACTAAGGGAAGACAACGATTCGGTGACGGACGTTAAGAAGTTGTTAATCGGGAGAAAAGGTGAGACAGGCATGGTGTTGATAATATGCACGAATTACCGGTGGAACTTGTGTTTTGTATCTTGGTGGCTCTTTTTCATCCAAAAGAGCCATGGGAATAAAAATTGCAGGTATTTCGTTGTCCGGAACTCCGTCCTCGTGTACAAATACTCGCGCGTAACTAAAGCGATTTTCATTAAAAAAAACGTTTGGACACATGTAAATGCTTTATGGAATTGCATAAAACTTTGAGCAGCCTGGTGTTCGGGAAATTTATATATTTTTGGCTGAAAAATCATTAGATGGACTACCAAAAGCCGACATAGGAGCCACTTGTTGGACGGTAGCTATTTCCCCAAGAATAAAAGTCACTTAAGAAAGATATAATGGCTGGAATTTTCTTTGGCTATGATGCTGCCATACACTGCTATCGGTAACCGCATCCGGTTTCATCTCGTCGAAACCGGTCCGGCGACTTAATCAGCAACATGTCTTCACTCATCAGCCTGGCTATTGGAACACGCCCTGAACAACATTCCATATCTATGCGATCCTAAAATTATTTCGAACGTTTTCTGACCACTTGAAATGCGTAAACAGCGTTTTCCTTTCAAACTTTGATACCGAATAGGCTGTCTGAAATCGACCATCAAAAGCGCAATTTTCTGTCTGAAATTTAATCAAGCGGAAATTTTCAGATTACGTCATATTAACGAAGTTGCCAGTTGTTTCGCCGCTCGCCGAACATCAGGAACATGTGGAAAATCTCTCAGCTTGTCGTTCAATATGCAGTCAACTTTTTGTTCTACGCTGTAAAACTGTAGTTTCTTTTCCACTGAAAACTCACTGTGCATTCTTCTCTATTCGATCCGCCCGTAACATGATGAAATTTTGGGATTTTTCGAATGAGATTACGTCCGGTAAGTGGAGCCAATCTATGCCGAAATGATGGGGCTTACCGTAGAGCTGTTTCAACCTTAATGGCTATCACCAGATGTCCCCTTTGAAGAGCAGTTGAAAAATTCCGAAATCTCCTACTGTCAACGAACTATGAGTAGCTCAAAATGGAAAATAATCCAACCAATGAACGAACTTCCATCTGAGAAATCGTCACTCGACGAACCAGTCAGTACCTGCCCACGCCACGTGAATTCCCTGAGTGAAGGATGAGTGCAGCTAGATCCTATTTAAGTGCAGGATGAATGCACTACTGATCAGCTGCTCGTATCCGAACGGTTATGTGTTCAACTAGTCAGGAAGTTATGGGTTTGAATCCCCCTGGACGTACGTGACATGCACGAACATGGATCTCACGAAAATTCACCTCCTTCAGTATGAACCTAAACACAAATTTGATTGCCCCTAGGCAACAGCGTGCATTCAAATGCTAGAGGGTGGGTCGACCTTAGAGACGCAGTGTCGCCATAGAAAATTCCCCGGTTTTGAGTTTCTACGCTCATCATTCACTGTGCAGCGTCTGTTTAAAACTCAGTTTGGAATAAATTCTAAATGAGAAATACCAGATGTTAAAAGAATCAAGTCCAGATCCCTATCGGACTGCACGAGTTGTTGATAGTTATGCTTTTTAAATTATTTGTGGCTCGTATTCAAAATCCGCAGCCTTTAGTGTGTTTAGGGTTGTTTACTATCTTGATACAACCGGGTACAACATCGGTTTAGACAGTGGGTGTAGGCTGAAGGCTTGTCCTTATCGGATAATCCAAACCTGAGTCCTTATAAACAGAGTTTAGCTGTATCTGTTTGTACCTCTGCTCGTTTTGGTCGATCATTCGAGGTCGTCCTTATATATTCCATTGTTGATGTTAAATTTGCACTTAGAAACATTCACGGCACAACATCACTGTTCAACACTGATGCTTCGCTGCCGTACTAAATTTATACCGACTTATAAAAAATTTTCATCCCTGATATGCAGCAAGATAGTTTCAGAAGAAAGAGTTTTGTTTAAAGTTGATTAGACATCATAGACTCGGGACAAATCAGGCGTAAAATACAGAAACTTATGTACAAAATGGCAAGTACGTTGAAGTTATACAGGCGCATTTTACCGGTGAGTTGGACTGAGTGCTTGTAGGGTCAGGAGAGGCGGGGGAGTGGATATAATCTAAATGACTTGCTTTCAAACTACACTTACTAAGTGATCGTCCCCAGGTCCATAGGCTCTTGATTCACTGCAGGTGAAATAATGGGAGATGAGGGCGAAGTTGAGGAAGAACATACATAATGGGTTAGTTTTGAATGGTTGTTCACCATACACCCAAGATCCAAGGGATCCCCATCAGAGCGACCGACTTTCAAGCCCACTTTGAACAAATCGGGAGAAGGAACATGTCCGGGGGCATATTTGTTGTTTGGGCATTGAGTCTGGGCGTTTGGGAACGTCAAGGGAAAGCTGGAGGTTAGACTAGACAATGTATGCAAAAACAGCCGATAGTACTGATCACCTGGAGGCAGGCCAAAGCAGGTGTGAAGTGATGAAGTTTGTTCTTTTGTGGTCGACTCTCCTGGATGCGATTTCGTCATCCGAGGTTCATCATTGACAAGACACCGGTCACTATAGACACTGGTATTTCGTAGAAGTGGAGATTGTTCAACAAATTTGGACTGTTTATCTGCCACATGCTGTAGGAAGAATGGCCACATATGAGTATTATTAAACTTGGGAGCGTGCTCAACATCCATTTTAATGTATCGATCGAGACAATCATAGACCAAACGAGGAATGAAACTCCTCGGTTCGGGCAAAATCGGGTTATCTCCCAAGGGACTAGAAGTCCTGGACACCTCAGTGCTGTTTTTTGTTTCACGTGTGAAATGATTGGATGGGTTCGATTTGGTCTCGGGACGAACATAACCAGGGAAAATGGGAAAGGCTTGTTCTTTGGCTGATTGCGAAATTGAGGAAAGAGCTAAAATACTGGCGTTCATCAAGGATTGATAAAGCGGAAGATTATTTGGCGTCATCTTCGTCGTCGAGAACAGTTTACCTTCATTCTTCTCAATGAAATTATTGTACCCAGTAGTTCTGCTTTGGTGATTCAGCGCACTCTGTTCACAAGAGATTTTTCTTGTATTGACCGGTGGTGTCGGATATGATGTGACAAAGCTCTTTGTCGGCCCGCTGCAATTAATAATCGAACCCTCCGTACCGGAATGATGGGATATCGGTGAGGGTGTTCTTGCAGAAGTCAGTCTGAATGCTGAGGACAGTCCTGTCAAAACCGTTGTTGCCGCAGCCTGCTGAGCAAGAAGATTTTCCATAGATTCTCTGTGAAATCCAGAAACAAAAAATATGAAACGACATGCAGTAAAGATGGTTGACAGGATCAGTATTATATGACACGCATACCTTATCAATACATACCGGAGGATGGGACTATGAACTCGTCCTTTTCCAACGAGCGCCTTCCTTCAGCGAATTCTCTTTTACTGTGACTACCGTGGAATCACCATGTTTTCTATTTGGATGGATTTTATTGGTTGACTGGCAAAAGGGTTTTGGATTGATTTATACTTGTCTCAGTTGGTCGAAATATTTGTTCACTGAATTGACCAGTCACGGTTTTTTCATTCCTACAATAAGTTATAGGTTGATTACTCCTTGACTGAAGTGACTGTTTATCATCATCATCACCAGAGACCGCAACATCAGTGTTGAAACCGGTGCTTTACTACCGCATAATCACCAAGTTTTTAGTCGATTATACTTAAGGCCTTTTCCTGTGATACAGTCATCCGAGAATAATCGGTTAAGTCCGGCACTGGGCTCCTGAGAGACATCTCTCCTCCATTCGGCACACCAGGTAGAGTTTGATTGTGTTTTGTCTCCCTGAGTTCCACTCCTTCCTGTTGTGCATTGGTGTATCTCGTGATTCTCGTGATAAAAACATGAACAGAACAGTCTTTCCAGTAGACTGAGTGTAACAGAGGAGGGTCAGTCACCTACCGCTACTGAGTCTGCCCTGCTGCGACTGTGAACATATTGAAACCAGTCGACTGAAGACATAGCTGTGAATCTCAATGAGTCAAGGTGAAAAAAAACTTCGGAGAAGCAGCAAATCATCTCATAAAAAGGGAGTTCACTCAGTGTCAGCAGTTATCAGTGGAAGGGGGGACATTATTCCCGACGTACCGTTCAGATCCATAAATCCCGGCGTTGTGCTACTTTATTCGATGTTTAGTAGTGCTGTTTTATTATTCTTCATCCAAACAGCATTCCACATTAAGGGACAAAACTGCTTGCTATCTTCCATGATTCATCTTCCTCCGCGGAACACGTGCTTCCTTCCCTTCTGACGACTTTTTGTCACTATAATCGTCCCACAAATCAAATCACATATGTGGGTGTTCAAATAGCCCAGACTCACACTATTTACTCCTATGGCACACCTGGCCGAGGGATTTCCACACTTAAGCGGGGCACAGCGAAAGTGCGCGTAAATCACGTCGTGCTAATAACTCCCTAGTAGCGTTGTTTCTGTCTACTTCACCTGTCATATGACCATGCTGCGGTCGTTCTTCTCGTTCCGGGAAGTAACCGCCCTACTTGTTCGTGTTATTTATTCTTCAATTTTTCTGAAGGATGCGTGTGTCAGATAGTTCACCCTCTAACAATAAAATTAAAGTTGGGGACATCTTCGTTGTATCTAAGGCCTGATACCACTGGTCGATACGTGCTACCCTTATTGTGTTGTGTGAGCCGTGAAGTCCACCGGGAATTTCGGCACTGAGCTGCAGGGCGGAATTTTTATGCTATACCTTGTTTAAATGAACAATATTCAAACGAGTTCGGTACTGCAAACCGTCTCAATGAGAAATGTTTAGATAACAGACACCTAGCACTCAAGGTCACCTTCCGAATTTATTGTCAGCTTGCCAACTGTATCAACGTAATAGCTCGAAACACCACGATAAGTCAATGTAGACAGCCCTGTGACGCAAAAGTATTTTAGAACGAACTAGATGTCCCATAATTACTTGACCTGGTTTCACTCATTGTCTTCCCCTCTTGTGTGTTCTCAGCAGAAACCAGTTTAGATTACACCAAATTTGGCGTAGTTTGGTATTTCGATGAACAACAATAATCACACTTCTTACTGATCCACTTGGTCAAGGTGTTGACCAAATATCACATCATGACTTGTTTTCACCTCCGATCACCAGCTCAAATGAAGTGAACCGTGTACACACTTTCGGTTGGGGCCTTCCCCACTCAGCTAACATGTATTTCTCTGGTAATTAAATCTGAAGAGTACATGACAATGTCCCAGGGGGATAAACATTTTTAGTGAACCAATTGTCTTGGACTGGTATGAAAGTAGCAGAGGCGAAGGGATATACATCCTTATGTTACTCGATCCTAACGTACTTATATCCAGTGAGACGGATTGACGCCATCGTGATAACACGTTGGCTCCGAACAGTCCATATTACCTACAGAATGCAGCACCTCGCACACGTACGTATACGAACATAAGTGCCTACAAAACTGTCGCTCTGGCTTATTTTGACAAGGCAAAGGCAACCACTTGCCTGAGAAACACAATGCAGTCTTCGCGCAGTTACTGGGTACAAGTGCCTCGGTTGGCATGGGCTCTTTGCAAAAACAATTTTGGCGACAGGGCCGTGGCATTTGCGATGGGAAAAAAGAGCGGGACGAAGATTGCGCCAGACTGCACCGTCGCCAATATCGCTGGTGTATCGACAGGGTGGTGAAGCCTGCCGGGGGGACATGGTGATACGCAGAGTACTGGAGACTAAACGACCAGGCCTGTCCTTTGCACGCGCACAAGTACACACGTACAAATCTACAGGTGGTGGTGATATGTAAATGATGTTGTCTGAGAAACTCTCCCCCAGATTTTTCGGGTAAACAACACGTATTCGGTCTGTTGGCAGCTCTCGCTCCCTGACGCGCTACTGATTCGCCGAGTTTTTCGCTCCGTAAGTCGCTGGGTGGTGTTGTGTACGCATGCGTTATCGACGCCAAGACTATTGTCGTCATCGGAATCGGTGCATTCCCAAGTTGACAGTTCGTTTATAAAAGAGATAAGCCTGATGATTCGTGATGCATTGGGCGCAAAATTATTGTCTTTCCTCCTCTAAGCACGTCCATAATAAGCATTCTGTCCATTTAGTTAACAGGTGGCATAATAGCCCCGTAGGTTCGTTATTTTAGGCAAACGATTGAGCATGAAAGCCTTCTTTCAGCTTACCTTTGGCAAGCATAAACAGCGAAGCGGAACTGCCCGACGTCATGTAGATTTTCGGCTTTTCCAGAGCATTTTGTGATGCGGTACTCCGGCAAAGTCGACATCAGGGATGTTCATCGATAGGGGTTGTTTCAAGCTTTTTCTTGCAGCGCACTTTTTCCCTTGATTACTCTAAAAATGGAGTCCACTGAAATGAATACAAGCTGTTCTACTATGCGTTCAGAATATTCCTATCGATGAAGTTTGCACATTCGATGTGCTTGGAGATTTCTGCGACGATCTGCACAACGGCATGACCACACTCTATTTCGCTCACGCAGAGGCTGCACAACCGAGTTCCCTTGTGGGATTTTGCGGTGTTTCTGCGTAAAATAAGGGACCGGTGGCAAAAGAGGAAGCAACTAAGTGGGACAAACATTGGCCGATATAAGGATTATCTGAGGCCAAATTTTAAAGTTTGACAGGTCTCAAGGATCCTAAGTGAGGCCATCTAATACGACGCATAGGTGTTCAGCCAGCGACCACTCTCTTAAACATGGTCCGGATCTGGTCATTGCGGAAGCACACCATCTGGTCGCTCCGAGTACAGTGTACCACAACCCCACCACAGATTATTTCTTAGTGTCGCTGAAATCCACAGTTCACGTGTGACGTTTTAGGTATTTAATCTTATGGGTTTTCGGGAAGCTTCGTTCTCTCTTGAAGGGATCGTTTTTGAGATAATGTCCGTGTTTGGTGCAGCTGGCGATAAAATTGCCGAATTGGTGGAGAACCAATGGCCAATCAGGAAAGTAAGCTGAGCAGTTACCGATGTTAGCAGCAAATATTTGGGCAGCTCTTTTAGTCAACTGTGTATCTAAACTGTTGAACAGAAATCACACCTTAAACCATGGGGGGGGGCGTCTGTGAATGCAATGTGCAACAATGCAATGTGTTACTTACGTTGACAGTCAGTTTTCGGAATGATAAATTTTGCCAAACAATGATTTGTGAGTAAGAGCAAAACTCAACCGAAAAAGTTCATTCGCCCACCTACTCTGTGCAACCTTCAGAAACCCAGACTATTGGGGTCCGCACGTTGAAGTTTTGTGGTGCATTGGATTCGGTTGCCTAAGCTGTGCTTCAGACACTGATCTGAAATGAGGGATTCTATCACTGTCTCGGAACAGTGTCGCTGATTTTACAGATATATGTACAGACGTATATACAGGTTAGAAGTCATTTCGAGCGAACATGCGACGGCTTACAGAACGCTCTCTACTCCTTTAAATAGCCCCACCAAATTACGGTGTATGAATGAGTGTATACTTATTACTGACTTCTATCCAGCCGCTGAATCAGTATCATTCCAAGATGGTGCCTTAGTCATAAAGCATCCTCTCCAGTTCGAGTCTCAATATGTGCATCGCTGTTGAGTTCACGAACTTCACTGCTTCCCTCCATACAAGCATCCAAGAGTAACATCAGCGCAAGCGAAATGCATGAGATAGCCACAAGTTACTGTGGGCTGCTATTTAGAACGTAGCTTTTTTCGATGCTGCTGCTGCTGCTCATGATGATGCTGAAGAAGATGATGGTGTCGTTGTTGTTGATGATGATGTTGTTGTTGTTGATGATGAAGATGATGATGAAGATGAGGGTGATGATGATGATGATGATGATGATGATGATGATGATGATGATGATGATGATGATGATGATGCTGATGTTGTTATTGTTGTTGATGATGATGTTGTTGTTCTTGATGATGAAGATGGTGATGAAGATGATGATGAGGATGTTGTTGCTGTTGATGATGAAGATGATGATGACGATGATGATGATGATGATGTTGTTGATGATGAAGATGATGATGATGATGATGATGTTGTTGTTGATGATGAAGATGACGATGACGATGATGAAGTTGGTGATGATGAAGATGATGATGATGATGATATTGTTGTTGATGATGAAGATGATGTTGATGATGATGATGATGACGATGAAGATGAGGATGATGATAATGATGAGGATGATGATGAAGATGAGGATGATGATAATGATGAGGATGATGATGCTGATGCTGATCCTGCTGCTGCTGTTGGTGTTGTTGTTGATGATGATATTGTTGTTGATGATGAAGATGATGTTGATGATGATGATGCTGATGATGATGATGAAGATGAGGATGATGATGATGATGCTCATGATGATGATGATGATGTTGTTGTTGATGATGATGATGATGATGNGAGTACTGCCAAAGATTTTGGTGAATATATAGTTGGGTCCCAAAAATTTCAGCCATGCGAGCAGCTCTATTCACATTGGGAATCTTAGGGCTAGAGTAGAGGGATCACATACGTGACCATGTTGTTAGCGCTTTCATGTTACCGCCCAGAAGACCATGCCCCCCGCCGATTAAAAAGCTCAATCACAATCACATCCCATGTCTTGGCAGTGTCGGGTCCTCAGTGAAGATCTTTTCGGATACACAAACATCCTAATAATTCAAAGCTACTCAGTCGACTGTCAGAACTATTCAGTAGATGGCTATGACCACTTCTTCAGATTTGCGAAACGTTTATGAGTCACATTTAGGACAAAAACGCTTTTTCAGCTGACTTATTTAATGAGACCTTGATGCCTCTCACTACAAGTTCATCTTCCTAAGCTCGTCATGAAATGCACTGGCATACAATAAGCTTGGACTCCTCAAGCCTTACAGCTCCGTATTTTGCTCCACTTCAAATATCTGTGCCCTTCGGAAACGAGCTTCTTGGAACGTCATTAATATAACCCGGCTGAATAAAGTTCATTATTTGTGTACGTGAATATTTACGCGAGTAGTCCCATGAGCGCAACCTTTTTATCAAAAGCTCTTTTTTTATCTCAGTGCATTTGAGGCTCATTTTGAAGTTTGTCATACATGGCAACTGAATGTCGATTGTTTTAATTATTTTCGCAGAGAATACTGGTTCTATTGCTCTGGTGCTCTGTTCTCGCGCTTATGCCGAATGCCGACCGTACAGACTTCAGATTTGGCTTGTGGATAAAGGCAGATAAAAGTGACGGACGAAACTCAAGGTTCAGACCTACCGCAGGCGAACCAGAACACTTAGATAAAAGAGAAACCAGTGTTTAAGTTTTCTCAATTGCCGCAATGTCTACTAATGTTTGATTCCACTACACCGTTTAGTAAACAAGATGCTGACTTGACGAAATACACTTAAGTGTACCGTCAAGAAAAGATGCTGATCACCTTTTCACGGTTTATTCAGTCGACTAGAACGGGGTTAGCTCAAATAACTGCGTAGAGTTTTCGCACTGCACCAACAAAATCTTATTAGGTCTGTGTCGTTTTTGCGACCATAAAACAAATGGAAAACACATGCCCACCCACCCACCCCCATATTTTCTGCACACATAGGAGGGTAGAATCATAAATCTGAGCAGGAAAATCCCAGCCAGTGCAATGAGAAATTGCTTTGCTCACACGCTGACAATCTGACGTTTCGATGAGCAGCACGTGTATGTCTCGCTTGGTTTCCGTTGGTTTTGGTTTTGTTGCCCAAGTCTGGTTTGAGAACGTGGTGTGAACTTGGACATGATTAAGGTGGGACAGGGGATCGTCTGGGCCAGAAGTAGTTAAATTTATAAATTTACAAACAACTGACTCTGAGTGGAAAAAGGCGACTTAACTGATACCTCCATCTGCCATTCATGATTAACTCTCATTTGGTGAATAGGGCATGCGTATGCTACCACAGCTCATATGCGACAATAACAATGATTAAAACTGGCACTCATCAAGTTCTCACTGGTAGCGATCAACACCAGAGAGCCGCTCAAATTAAATCCATCTCAAGCTGCTCTAATGTTTTTTGATTTAAGTTCGCAAGATCGAGTTGAATTTTGGTATGATAAGTTTAGCATATCAACCAAGATTATATTTCCTTGGCGCCGTAAAGCAACACAACGCAGGAAAGTCAACAATTACTGGGACAAATGAAGCCCCACTATTTTAGCTTCGGGAATTGCAGAACCATGATAAGGGCTGCAGAAAAAAAACAGCTTGCCAATGAAACACGTTCATTTGCAAATTAAGTGGGTGTTAACGGGTGCGTAGTTCGCCCATCGCATGCTTTTTGGCGTTCAAGGAGAGCATACAGCTGACGGTAGCTCGGAACTGCGCCTATCTGACGGGCCCCAAAGAGGGCGAAACCGTTCGTGTGTTGTCGAAGATGTTTTCAAGATGCAAACTAATGAGCATCCGCAGTCATCCAAATCCAGTTAAGTTCAGTAAAACACGTTACTATGTGTGATCGATGTGACACGACTGACGTAACACAAGTACTTCAGAAGAAAGTTGGCGGAAAATACGTTATTGATATGGAAATACGTACGGATTTTTGTGTGCAAAGTTGGTTTTAAAGAATCAGCCACGTGACGTGTCGACATAACACCAACAGGATTGTTTACCGATTTCATAAACACTGTGGACACAAAAAACAACTTTATATGAGGAGTTGGGGCAACATATACAAATTCATTCTGTGACAGCGTCTAATCATGAGGAATAATAAAATCGGTCGCTCTAGGGAGAGTGGTTCTCATGAGGTGGACCAATTAGTCTGCCCATATTTCAAATGTATGAATACATCTGGTGCTTCTAGCCCAGAGATCAAGTACAATATCTTAATTACCATACAGAAAGCCGGCTTTTATCAGGCAAAAGATATCAAATTTTGACCGTCTTCCACAGCAATGTGGAGTTTAGTTATCAGGTGACCTTGAACCCATCAGGTTACGAAATTTCGATACGTCGCAATTAGTTTAATCATTATGTAAAGTGTTCATCTGTCGGCCGAAAGGTGGCGAGTTCGAAATTTCCTTGAGTTTCGTGTGATTCACAATGCTGGTGACTCCCAAGAAGGATGAAACAGCCGTACAGTGTTTCCCAGCTTTTCTAGGTGGGTTGGTTCCACTTTCAGGACGAAATCTCCACTGAAAGTTCCAGGATATCCTCACACAAGCAATAGATGCTGTGCGAATGACTTACATCAGAGCTGTGACCGTCTTCGATTTCGCTTGGTGCTCAATTTGTTCCCCATTCATTATATCTAACTTGTAGTGATGTCAAAGAGGCCGGAACGTTTTTTTCCAGTTTCATCTGATGCCTGCGCTTTGACTGAAGTTTTTGCAGTGACATACATCTATACATGGATGCGTAGCAAACGTCGGACAACCGAATCCAACGATCGTATTGCCTTTGTCACAACCCAAATAGTGTCAGTAAAAATTAAGTTGTCGGCGTTGGTGAGATCTCTATAATTTTTATTCATATCACCCTTCTAGGAACAGTCAATTTCCCGTCCTGAAGCAAGTATTGTGGTCACTGCACAGAGCAGAGGGAAACGCTGGACTGAAGTTTGTATCTTAATAAAACTTATCAACTGCGTACACCAGTGGCTGTGGTTTCTGTATCCCGGAAAACTTACACGTCAGACCAGCGTGGGTCTATACAGTCACTTTGTTATCTAATTGGTGAATCCCAATAAGAACGGAACCAGGGTCCATTGTTTTTCTCTGTTTGATATGAACAACAATATGTGGACAATTCCACATTCTTTTTAGCTCTGTTCTTTCTTGATCCGTAGGCATTCTGTTTTTCATTTTGGGCTTTTTAAGGGTTGCGCATTTGAAGTCCAGTCAACACTGTGTTCAGCTGTGCATGAGTAACTCAGTTTTCTTCGTCTGGTGTTCTTCAAAATATCTATACCATTTCCGATCCAGCCTCTCAAGCTGGATGACCGCTGAGTACCTAATACCGTGTTTAGTTGTAACTAAGTCTATCAACAATCAAGGTCATTTAGCTAAATCTGCAACGTCCGAAGTTACTACATTGTTGTGCATCAAGATTTTGAGAAAACATACTGAGTAACAAGATCGGATTTCCAAGGTTTCCCTGGATTCACAAGAAATCCTACAAAATGAACTGTTTAGTTTGACTCCAGTCACATATCTCACTCACTTAAGCAAATTATTTTCATATAAACTGTTCTTCTTCTTATTTTATGGGATAGAATCACTGACGTGGAACCTAATTTCGACCATACTGACGGTATTTATTTTAATGTGAGTAGTATGTAAGCCCGAAAAATCACTTTTACTTGGCATTGTGCACCGATAACTGATGTGTGATTATAACGGAAAATAGGTGTTTCTCCTAGGCATATATGTGAAATCGAGATTCTGAGTTACTGTAGGACAGAAGAAATGAATTTCACCAATAGCCTGTTTGTTGCTAATGTATTTATTGATTGTAACCGCACATATCTTAGGCCGATACCAATTCCCATAAATATAGTAATTGCGACACATTATTGCGGCAGTCAGTTAAAGAGAATGTTCCACGAACCCTGTTTGTCAGACATGAGTTTGTGAGTGAAGCTGTTGCGGAAAGGAAGTGAATCTGGCTGGATAAACCGGTTTTCCACCCTACCCCCTATTGCGGACAAAAGGGACAAGTACCCTACTGTTGATGGCGCTATCCTGCGCGCAGAAATGTCGGAAATGTCACCTTTCGGCGAAGGAAGGCACGTAGGGACACACTCGATAAGCACACTATCTCAGTTAGAAGTTGGTGCCCAGTCTGTATAGTTCATCCCATTCACGCATTACATGCACAATAAGATGATTTTATAGTTTCCAGTGGCACAAAATAGAAGGGCACATGCTCGCTGACAAAATGCACACAGCACGACAACACACACACAAATCAAACTTGTGGTAGAGCGCGTGTGCATTTCCTGTTTATGCGTTGCAATCAGCGACAAGTGCAGGATGACATTATCAATTCTAGTGTCTGGGGTGTTTTTTGCATGTGTGGAAACACGGATTCTCGTCCTGTTGATGGAGTAGGCCAGAGAAAGCGAGAGTGTGTGTGTGTGCACTAAAGTTGTTCACCGGTCGTATAAATCATCGGGTTAGGTAAAGGGCGAATTCTAGATGGAGACGGAAATCTCAGTTTCTTTGGTTTAATGCGACTCGGAATGGGCTTGGGCAACAGGTGAAACGAGGATGGCAAAAGATATGCAACTAAAAGGTTTTTTGTAGCAAACCATGGATGCGCATCGTTTCCTCCAAAGTGAATCGGACGAAAATCATGAAGTTGAAGGATTTTTCACGGAGAGGAGGGTATTTTGCCAAGGGTCTTCTATAGTAAAGGAATTCACACAGTTAAACTCCATACACCTTCTAAGGCTATTCAGATTGTTGGTTTCCACAAGAATAAAATAATAATAAAAATAATAAATAATAAAAGCGCAGTCGTGTTTTTTGGGGATTAAATTACACATTTTCAGTGAAATTTATATTCTTTTTAAGCTGTGTGAGATGTGTGCAAATTTTGGTTAAAAAATGCAAGTGCCAGTTCCTTAGGGGATCTTGAAACACCACTGCCCGAGTGAACTCACCGCAGTCCGCGTCACACATGCCAGCCACTTCAACTTATCTGCTCACCGAATTTCGTGACCATGCATATGCAACCGGAACCGACCAGATTAAAGCCCGACAAAAACTCAAGAAAGCAAGCATAATGTCAGCCATTATGTACGCTGGTGAAACCTTGGTTTGCAATCAAGCAAGATGAGAAATTAGGCCAAACTCTGGGACCATTTCTATTAGGCGAATTCCAAAGAAAACAAAGGCGAAGTAAGCTGTTGGCGAAGTTAACTCAAACTTTTCACACTACGTCTCTACTTCTGGAAGAATTTGTGTAGAGAATATTAGGTGTGTTAGCGGTAGTAGGATGTCCGACAGATAATACAAGACTGCTAAATGAAGCATCCTGCCGAAGGGAACACGTTTGATAGGGGCACTGCACCTACAGAGCTGAGTTAAGAGATCACGACGTTTGTTCCGCAGCGCAAGCCGAGTCAAACAACACATTATCTTGAATGGGGCAGTGGACCAGATAAACTAGTGCGTGACTGACTTGATCCTTAGAAAAGCCACGGCGTCCAGGCTGCAACTTTTGGGGATAGACAAAGTCAAGTATAACACCGAAAGTTTGGTCAACGGCGTTACTACGAGTCAACAGATTCAAAATTCCGTTAACTATTGTTAGCACTTCGTAGAATTTCGATGTTACCAACTCCCCATGGTGATAAAATGAAATTCTGTATGGTCACAACTGCTTCATTTACGACGCTCAGTGTCCACTTCACAAATATCCTGCAAATCAGTCCAGTTTTTTTGGTTATCACGGCGTCCTGTGCCAGTTAACCTCTGATGCTTACCGGCTGCACTTTCAACTTAGTTGTTTTATTCCATCTCTGGGATAGAAAGTTCGTGGGGACGCAACACCATGTGTTCCCATAACGGAGGCATTGGCTTCTTGTCAGAGTAGTTGGCAGATGATTTTAGTGCAAGCCCGATATGTTTAAAGTAAAGATCTGCCTGTCGCAACCACTGCGCAAAGCAATGGGTGGTTGGGCATTTGAACATTTTGCATAACCAAACACAGCGATAACGTAGAGGCGATGTTGCGATGTCTGCTCGATCGGCGATCAAACGTTTGCTAGGCAAACAACGA
Source organism: Opisthorchis felineus (assembly GCA_004794785.1). Classification (NCBI taxonomy): domain Eukaryota; kingdom Metazoa; phylum Platyhelminthes; class Trematoda; order Opisthorchiida; family Opisthorchiidae; genus Opisthorchis; species Opisthorchis felineus. The sequence goes on along the minus strand of SJOL01006380.1, from coordinate 695,671 downwards.
CGCACAACCAGTGATACGCTAAATAGAAAAGGCTGAAATGTCGTCATCTCATAGAAACTGTGGTACTGGTAAGAATGACTTTAGCTGGTCCCGCGTTGCAGCCTGAACAGAATCATCCTGGCCGCACATGAGCAGCGATGGATCTCGGCTTGCAGTCTGAAGTAAAGATTGTACGCATGCAACACACTATGTTCTCGTCTGATGCACGGAGGTGTTTCGTCGACCCAGCGCAATGGAATGCTCCGCGTTTACGAATCTCGAATGTGTCTTGTTCGTGAGTAATTTTCGAGCATAGTGGCTTTGTAAAATCCTTATAGCCTTTGGTGAAACGACGAGTGGAGAGTAGTTAAGCAATAGAATAGACTTACTGCACTATTCTCAAGGTTGCTGAAAACTCTTCGACAACCCACGACCGGTTTTGCTCTTCTTAAGGCTCATCAGGTAGGCGTAGTTCCCTAGTTTTCGTCAACCTTATGGTCTATTCAAACTCAAATAGCGTGACATTTTGCTTGTTAGCTCAGCTGCATACTAATTTGGTTTTGACGGAAGACTCACCTGGAACCCAGCTGAATCTATAGTTTATATTTTTCTTAAGCTACTGAATGTGCTGCACCCGGCCACCGCATATTTCATTTGGTACGATATACGGGATATCGCGAAAGATTAACTAGGCGGGAGATTCACCTGGGTTCCGGGTGAGTCTCCCGTCAAATCCAAATTCCTATGAAGATGAGTGTATAAGTTAAAAATATAGAAATTTTTACAGGAAACAAAGTTTTTCATAGCATACTAGAACCACCAGCTTATGTTTCGATCGTTTTTATCGATATTGCAGTCAGCCGCAGAATCATCTATCCACCCATCTGTTTTGAAAGCTGGTGGACTGTCAGTGTCGTTGAAAGCCCAATATCGATTTCAAACTGTCGATCCCAGTAAATCACCTAGAGTAAGAGTGAAATTTCGACGTAGTATTTACACCGACATTAGCTTCTGCATATTTATTTTGGACGGCAGCAATGGGGTACTCGAGCCTGAACACCATGGACCTTCTAGCATTGTTTATACGTATCGATTATACACCACTACAGTGACAGCGCATCTTACGCTGGACAGACAAATATCTATTTGACAGAACTGTGAAAAAGGACACTAGATTTCTTTTATTTTGTCCAATAGGTTCCGGCAATTTCAGTCATTTCTGAAGTACTAATGAACCATAAGTAATTCTAGTACAAACATCGAGGATTTCTGAGACGTTCAACCACATAATGAAACGACAACTTTTCAAGCCCGATTAGCTAATTCGGGTCCCTTTATTGACAACCTGATTAGGCTTGAGTAACGACCAAGATCAGTTATCAGGCTGAAGATTACGCATTTTGAAAAACCAGTTGCTAAATTACTTTAACATTGACGGCCTTGGAGATACCAGGATTACAATTAAAAACTATTTTGGTGCGAACGGTTTGTCACATTTTCAGTAGCACCAGTGTGAACAAACTATTATCCAGCACATGCTATCGCCGAGCCGTACATATAACACTATGACATGACAGCGCCTAGATACCCAGCTAACGAACTCGCTGACTTTTTCCCGACTGAATGGCTTGCGCGAGTCATTCTTGCGCATCATTTTACGGTCCGCTCAGCTGCTACTGCTGATCGGCTCATAAGGATTGAAATGAACAAACTGGAGAGTACTCACATTTGTCCCTTGGACAACCTGAATATTGCGGACTAATAATAATAATAATAATAACGACAACAAATTTTAGTGTACTTATCACATAACTATTGGTTTCTCTGATAAGAGACGATTTCTTTAGCAGTGCGCACCTGGAGAGGTAGCTGTACCCATTGGAAAATGGAACTTGAAAGCAGTTACCCCAGTACTTGATTAAACAGTCTTCATATTTCACCATCTCAACTCAGAAAATCTGCTGAGATATTCCACAAAATGTTTTGTGGACAGTTCGTTCACGATTGTCAATTCTGCACCGAATTCAGAGCTGCACAAACTAACCGGCTTATGAGAAGCGCTTAAAATAGGTTTTGAAAACCTGGAGTTGTATACATATAGGCTGCCTAGATGTTTGCGCCTCAACTCCAGATGAGAAGTGACCATTGTACTGTTTGCTGAGCTGGGAAATTTGGTTGCAAACGTCTCGTCACCAACCGAGGTGACATCATCAGTGCGTCGTGAGTTAAGCGTGCGTCGTAGTGTGTCAGTGAGTACGATGCAAACTGTGGGTGGATCGCTGCATGAAGCGAGTGAAAACTGGCCTCTAGTGTTAAAGTTTGGGAAGGAACAAGGTTGGTAGATTAGCTAAACAGTTCGAAATCGATGTCTGTCCCAGTGACAATGAAAAAGCTCAGAGTGATTATTGCTAGTGATGTGGATGAGGACCTCCAGAAATCCTATCTGATCCTTATATATTTTGTCGTCCAAAAAATTTCAAACTAATTTTCTTTAAGGAACACTACCCACAAGGTTACTCAGAACTGTTCGACAACCTAAAAACGGTTTCGTTCCTCATTGGGTTCACTAGGTGGCCGCAGTCTTCGAGCTTTCGTCCACCATCTGTACTACTTGAACCCGAATTGTACGAAATTCGTGAGATATACCCATTTACACACTGATTTGGTGTTCAGGTGGGATTAGAGTATTCGCCCGTGAAAACCATATTAGTTTGTAAGTGAGTATAATTCGTGACTTCCAAACGATTTTGGTTCAAGTAGAACATAAGGTTATGGGGAACTCGAGGAATGAGAGCCCAAAAAAAGGCGAAATCGGTCGCGAGCTTTCGAAGAGTTGTCAGCAACCTTGTGAAAACATACTACTGTATCCTGAATATCATTCCAACTGAAACATGAGGCGGCCTTTGTGTAGCACATCCATAAATGAGAGGTTTAGCTTGGATTCATTTGAGTCTCCTAAGCTGATGTACAAATGCATGTTCCGCGAAAGTCAGATTAATGTTTTGTGCACTTACAAGAAGCTAATCCGTTTTACAAAGCTCTGTAACTCTTCAAAGCTTACAAATGAGTTAAGAGGCTTAGACGGCTGAAGGAGGATATCAGACCATCTTCCTGAAAATGGTCAAAAGAATCTGCTCCCTGATACACAGTGTAAAGTTCACAATGCTTCAGATGAAAAACACGTCTGAATGGCTATCTGCCTTGAGCTATTTGGTCAAATTCCCTTGTAAAACTGCTACTATAGAATAGTTTTCACCCTACAGTAATCGGAAACAACAGTGGTGTGGCTGTACGCAGGTGCGCTGCAATTCCCTCATGTGAGTGAGAAGGTGAAACTAGCGATTACTTTCACGTTAACTTCAACCAGTCCGAAGGGCTGTTTTTTCTGCCATTAAAAACCAATCACAACTGAGCACAAGTCAGTAAATCCTACCTCACACGTACATGTGTACGGTTGCAACAAGAATAATATGGCAACACATGGTGATTTTTGTGCAGCCACCTGCACCTGGGTGTGTGCAGGTAAGGGCGGGCTAGGATTCAATCGTCTTGACGTCCACCCAAAATTTGGAAACAAGTTTTTGAATGACAAGTCAAACTTTCTTCAACTTTGGGCTGAGAAGTAAGCATTGTTGAGTGTATCCAGTTTTTTTTCGGGGGGGGGGCGTGTTTTTGTGGAGGATACATTCGGAGGAACTGAAGTAACGACTTCAAGCGAGCCTCACACAACCGGCCGATTTGTGGGTCTAAATGAATGACGGTCAACGGGGTTCCGGAGCAAATAGATACAATTCACCAGATTGATAGTCAGATGGTTCATCTTCCTGGTCAGTAGCCCGTCCTCTGTCTTATTAAAAGGCTCATAAGTTAAGACATGAACGTCCTTGAATTTGGACATCTAACAGTACCTAGCTAGCAGGAACAGGAAGCACCTGTCTATCGGGTTTAACAGGTTTTCGGGTGTTCTATCTAGGCAATGGTCCGTCCTCAGCCTGACAGCTAATGAGAGAATGAGGGCACGTTGTCACATAGGGACAGAAGTCAAAACTGTATCGTGGACCAATCCGATTTCCAACAATGTGACCCCGTTTGTGAGTAAATCCAAAGTGTACCGCACTCTACCTGATCTCTCAGTTGTCTTTGAGTAGTCCTTGTGATTCCTAGATCCCAAGATGTACTTGTTTCCGATGCTGACAATTCATACCGTGAGGTTGCGCACGAAAATAGAATTTTCAGAGTAACGACTCACCGTTCAAATTCCGTCAAACGCGACGAATCGCGAAACCCCTTGGCAAACGGATTGCAATCAATCTTCAGCTTGGTTATCTGTGAAAAGCGGAGAAGAATGTGTTGTTTGGTCAGTGTCCCTGGAACACAGGTAACAGCAACTGACGTCATGAGCAATTAGTTCCCTTGTGGCTGCTTCTTGTTAGACTGTTGAGATGTTTTTCTTTTCAGGATCTATGTTCCTTGCAATAGCTGGTACTGTTCGATGACCTTGTGCTGTACGCCTACTTGAGAACGAATGCAGGAACTAAAGCTGTTGGGCAGATCACTACCTTCCAGAGTGCACATGAGCAACCGGAATAAGTTCATAGCTTATCTGGCTCGCTGATAGTATGACAGCACAATTTATCTCTATTTAGACTTCGTGGAAGCTAAGTTTCATTCACAACTGAGGATTTCTACCAGACAGCATATCTGTCTATCTGCTCGACTTGCTCCGAAATTTCACAAAGCCACCTCGTTCTATCTTCCACTCATCGAAAAACTTGTGTTATATACCCTAATTGAATCAATACTGTTGATCCCATTAGCAAACCCCACAAGATCTGAATATTTAAAGCCGTTGGCAATGTTCATGAAACGAAAACTGTTGGCGACTTACCAGCTGGTTTTGGTACGCAGTCACGGCAATGAATACCGTCTCGGGAAATTCAAAAGTCTCCACATCTTCCGGGTCGAAACTATCCAGTGACTTGATTGAGAGCTTCCCGAAATCATCCATCGAATTGCTCCGAATCAGATGCACTCGAGGTTGATATTTGTGCATTGAGTTCAGTATGATCTGTGTAAAAATAGGGCGAGCTCCTGGTCATACGCATTCTTTGACACAGTGTGTTAACATTAACAAGTGGTATATGATAGCACACTTATTGGACCAATAGAAGGTGAAATCATTCGTACTAAATTTTAACTAAGGTACCAAATATGAAATAAACGAGAAGATGGAATCCAAAGGAGACCCCAATAGCGATAGATTGTTTCATAAGGAAAGCGAGAAGCGTCATCAATTAAACTCGTTACCGTGTAAACCATTTCGGTCCCTACCGCTAACGTGAGTACACTGTTTGTGATCTTTACGAGTGGTGTTCATCAGCGAACTGATTCCAAAGGACATGGCTCCAGTCGTCCTTCTGTTTGCGTTCTCACACCTTTTACCAATCAAGAGACTGTAAAGGGCTATTTTAGCGAAGTACGGTTATATCTGCACCGGCCCTCTTGTCTTTCCTCTTCTGTGGGCTTCAACAGAGGTACCCCGACACGTCTCCCCTCTTCACAAGCTTTTGTTTGATACCCGCGGTTGGGCGTCCCATGTGGTTTTACGCATCATCGTGACGGTGGCTGAGTATGATATCCGCATCTCTTTAGCGGCGAATTTTCTCACAAACTGGCTTAGATTGTCTCATGATCCTGGTCCTCTGAGATCAGTTACCCCACCATCGTTCAGCAAAGTTGGGATTAAACGTCACGTTTGGTGAACTATCATATGAAGCAATCATTTGTAAGTTCAGTTTGCTCGTCATATGTAGGCCGACATAATTAGTGTCCTGGTAAATCGACCAAACCTATAGATGATGATTGACAATGTGACCGGAATTTGAGATTAACCGATTCACCAAGAATGCCACTAGATTGCTGAAAGTGTTCCACAAGTACTTCAGTAAGTACTTCAGAAGTAAAACAACACACAGTTTTCTGATGGAGCAACGGAGGGACTTGTTGCCCAGCGAATGTTTTAAATGCAAGGGAATACAGTACCATTATTCTTTAAGATGAAACCTCTTAAATGGATGCACTGGTTTCTTGGAGAAGATCTTGATGAGGTGTTTACCTCCAGGAAACAAGTACCTTCTGGAAACGAAAAAGTATAATGACGATTCGGAAGAATGACTGATATGCAAAATAGAAATACCCTATGCTATTGGTGTATACTGATAATACGACTCTCATGCGGGACGATTGATTTCATATGCTCGTTCTTCAACAATTTGGGCTTGGTTTGGACAAAAATGTGGTCGAGGATACGTACACATCACTGTTTGTTGTGACCCTTTGCAGTTGGTCTGCAAACTGAGGAATTTAGGGCGAAGCCGATTACTGAACCCACATATGAACTGGCCGACGGTCTATCCATCTGCAGCTTCGGAAACTCGGTGGGTGTTACTGAGGTGCGTAATTTGTTTGTTGTATTCGACAATCGTCGGATGAGCTCACCAAATTTCACAAGTATGCCTCAGTATATAGTTGAGCATATATTTGAGCACCCAAGCCGAACAAACTATTGTCCAGCTCAGAAACAGGGCGAAGCTTGCGGGATGTTGACAGCTAATTACTATCCCGTCGACTGCGCACTCAAAAGAGTCAATATCCAGCTCGCAGACAAGTATCGCGGAAAGCCTCAAAACAATGAATCTATCAAACACGAGCAATTTTCGATTTCTCTGATGTACAGTGACTTAACTCAATCGTCGGTTTCGGTGTCATCGTGGACGTTCGGTAGTCTTCTGCCCTATGGTTGAACTAAAGCAAGTCAAATAGGATTTTCGCGTATGGAAGTTATAAGGAACTCGTAAGGTCAGCACGCCATCAAAATGATACATATAAGGAAATTTGAGCATTTTGTGAAATTGTCTTCGTATTAGTTCTTGAGTGTCAAATCTTCGTTGAGATTCACAGGTTGCTTACATGAAACTTTTGGAGCTATCCGTATCCCGTCGACAAGTGAACTCTATCGTTTTGCCAATGAACCGAGGGTGGATCCCCAGGATTTCGTTGTCACTTATGAACTGGACGATAGCCTTTAATACATTACAATTAATTATTTTGCGCTGTTAATTGCACCGTAACTTGAAGTGCGTTATATTCTCCTGCATTATTTCATGATCGAATCCAGTTCACACACAGTACGGGGACAACACTCATGTAGATGGACTACGGTGAGACCGTAGGGTGTCTTAAAGTAAATGGGACTTTTAGATGGGAAATTAACTCATGTGCATTAGAGCGCATGAACTGCCATGTTAAAATTTAGGTTAACTGTGTGCACATAACCTCAACAAATAAAAAGCGAATGGTTTGTTGTATCAGTGGCTCTACCCGGCAGCAGAATGCTGCTGGAAAGAGTGAAAAAATTACTGATTCGTCACTTGAACTGACGCGCTAACTGATACATCGATCGAGCGCCGACCTGTTTGCCCTACTCGGTATCCAGCGTGCGTTGGTGATCTGGTGATAACACGCTAACCCCTTATGTGTGATAACTGCATTCACACCTGCATTCATATATTCATGCATTCATTCATTGAGTAGGACTACTGCCGTCAAATATATGGGGTTCTCGTCACCATTCACGGGCAACCGATATGGGAGTCTCAACTTGGTATTTATCCACGGTAACCAAAAGGTTCGAATCACTACACCTTGTACCTCTTAAGTTGACCAAAACTTTGTATAATTTGTACCACTTATGTGCCAGTTACGAGCTCGAGATAGCTCGATGAGTAAGGCATGAACTTACTAACGGAACATCTGTGGTTCGAATATAACCCCGGCACCTCGACTACTCCTGTCTAGGCTTTGCATCCTGGTTATATCTCACTCCTCATGCTTTCTACGAATGGTATGGCAGGCAGGCACCGGAGGAGTTATCCGCCCCGGAAGGCGCAACTTAGCTCAAGATGAAAGTTATCAGTGACGCTATTTGAATTCATTGAATCACGTTGGAATAAGACCAAAACATGCTGTTTTGTTGCCCACACACTGCGGATAGTTGTTAAAAGAGGGGAAATTGATAGATTGGGAAGCGATAGCAAAAAGATCACTTGTGACTTACGTAACCATGTCGATCTAAAGCATTGTTCGTCAGTTTCAGTTTTTCAAATGATACTGTCTGTTTAACCAGTTGGTCCCCAGTGAATGGGGAATCAGGATGAATGTACTGGCGCAAATGCATCTCTGGATCCGCTTTACCGGCAACGAGCCAACTCGATCGATGGTAGGCATAACGATAGCGCTTTGTATCCACTGGGATAATGTCCATGGCAACCAGGTACTTTGAATCCGGATCGATACCAGTAAATGAGACGCGAATGACAGGAAACATGCGCCTTTGTGGAGAAAGGACCCAAACGGAGAGTTACTTTTCTTGAAATTTTACCACTGGACTAATGGAATATTGGAATACAGGCAATCTAGTCAGGAAATGGCGAATGATCATTTGCCATCTGGATGGTCGAAACCAAGAGAACCCAATACTGGTGAAAGGAGTTCATATCAGTCGCTCGCTTGACCGACAAGAGCAATGTGACTGTTTTTTTATACTTTTTTTGTCCAATTTGCTGCATCATAACCTGAAATTCTAATGGATTCGTTCTGCATTGATGTCCACTCACGGCCTAAATGACTTCCACTTGTTCGCTCAACCCGAGTGGATACGGACGAAAACCTAAAGGAAACTGCGTGACCTATTCACATGACCGTTCGGCACATAGACCAGGTGATTGTGACATAGCTTGTTTGGATCTTTCAAACCAAAGAATTTAGTTGGTTATAGTAGTCACTTCTTCTGATCAAATTATGCCGATCAGATTAAGGTCCCTCGAAAGCACGTGTTCGAAGTACACCCGAATGAGACCGGATGGCATAAACTAGCGAGTGCTACTGAGGTCTGGGCCCATCAATAGCTCGTCTCTAAAGAGCAGCGAAATCGCGCATTAGACGAGTTACTCACAAGCCCACAAGACAAATTTTGGGGTTACACTCTTCAAGAAGAGAACCTATGTATAAAAAAACACCTGGTTACATGGCAAACAGGTGGAATCGATGGTTGTGTTCTCTCTTGGTGTGGATTTTAACCATATGCCTCAAAATGTGGTTCTTTGTCTAAAGTAAGAAGGTGAGAGAAGGCGGATTGTTTCAACGTTTGTCAAAACGTCATCATTTGAGGAACAGTTCTTATGCGGAGTGACCGATACACTAATAAAATTGATTGCGCAGAGTTACTGCTTGGTATTGGTCCGCAAAAACTGAGTGTCCCCAAAGAAATTCGCTTCCAATGAAGGGAATGTCCTTGAGAGTAGTCTTGGGGACTGGAATGGAAAAATTATTGGAAATAAGAAAGTAGTTTTTCAGTAAGAAGGCTTTCGTCCTCTGAGAACTACTTGTGTGGACAAACTAACAAAGGTTTGGAAGTTGCTAAGAACGGTGTCTCCAAAATGCCCTCGTCATTTTATGCAATTCATTTTACCTACCTTCCTGACTTTGTGATGATCATTTCTGTACCCAGCTCATTGAATTTTTCCCACAACTCCCTTGTCTCCAAATGACATTCGACTGAACTCCATGATCTTTGTTTCAGCCGTCTATTCAACACCATCAGATTCGGTTGTTCAACTCGTCGTTTACTCTTCTGTCTATCGATTGGCTGGTTCACTTGCTCGGTGCCACGTATTTGGTTTGACTTTATCCGGTCCCAGTCATGGGTCTTGTCCGACGCACTGTTCCGGCTTTTAGTCTTCGGTGACAATTGTTCACTAGAATGAGATTATCGGACAACTGATGGTCACACATGGGATAACTCAGAACGGTTGTAAAACGACAGAACAAACCGTGCATTCATAGTGCGGTTTGATATACAGGCAATTTCAATCAAGTTCATTTATTCAGAACCTCGAACAGTCAAACTCAGTGATGGAAGAACGCACACTGACTTGGTATGTTATTGAAAGGGTCGATTTAAAAAGAAAAGATTATTCGGGGCTACTTATAATTAGTACTAGACTGACTGGTCAGTCCGCAGGGTCTGGTCTCATCATTCAGTGTAGTCCTCCAGTTCGTGCGGGGAGGAAGGTGGCTCAGTGGTTACTGACCGGAAGGCCAGTGGTTCGAACCCGACCTCTGCCTCTCGACTTCCCCTGTCTAGGCCTGAGCAACCTGGCAGTATCCCAGCCCTCGTGCTTCCTTCGAGTGGCATGGCAGTTAGGCACCGAAAGGATGCTACAGTTGAACGATTTTTTCCGGTTCGTGCTTGAACTTAAATACCTGGAGTAGATCTAAATCAGGCAGTTAGTGAGTAGTCACTTTTGCACTAAAATCTTCATCTGGATTACCCAGCCTAGACTAGATCGTTTGGTTGCCTGATGCTTTACTATCACTAGTCACTGGACCATGCTAGCAAACATGGGTTTTTCAATGGTCAAAATTTATTGCTAAGTGGCTTTCGAATTATGAAGGACCTTGCGTTACGAATACTATCAAGACCAACAATACCCTGAAAACTGCTTACCTGGGGATTCCTTCCGAAATGATATACTTGTTATCTGGCACCAGAGTTGCCGGTTTCGATCCGGCTAATTGCTTACCCAAGTAGAACGGTAAGCAGGACATGGTGAAGGACTGACTTGGTTGAGGTATCGGAGACTCTGCATCGAACCGGGACGGATTGCTAAAGTCCTTTGGTAGTTGATTTTCTTGACAAGTTGTCTTCTCTTGTATACTTAGATCTGTTGGATATGGTGGCAGATCATCAGTCGTGGCTAAATGGACAGACAAAGGAACGGAGAGAACATATATTTTTAAAATATTTGAATGGGTGTTTGAATGGTTGAATGTGTAGATACTGGGTTGGGGAGCTGGTTCAACCGGTCGTGGGCTATCGAACAGTTTTCAGCTACCTATGAGAAAGTATTAGGTTCACGTTTACCCAGATTGACTGACAACTTAACACAGCATGTCACTCAGTTACTACAGGAACGTAAAATTATGAGGCCTGAGTACAGAATATAGTGATATTTGGTAAAATGTTATCTATGCCACATTAAATAAACTTATTTTTGGGATTTTAAATGTAGTCTTTTCATAGCAACAATGGCAGCGACATAATGACTGAGTGGGGTACTACAAAGCATAGACTGCCGAACATACACTCAGACAAATCATTCTGCATTAGCCAGATGTGAAAGATTTAAGAAACCACTTTTATCCTCTGCGACTTCTAGGAGAGAGTTCTGTGGAGACTCAGTGAGTTATCCCCAATCACATACCCAGGGAGGAACTGAGGTATTTCTAACCACTTCGTAAATTACGAAAAACTTCTCTCCTTGTAGCACTATTTATAAGGTTTTCAAAGCTTTTGAAGGTCTGTTACCACTTTCTCCCTTCTTTGAGCTAAACAGGTAAGACGAGCCCCCAGATTTCCATCAGTCTTGTGTCCTACTTGAACAACAAATTACATGCAACCGGTGGAATAAACTGATTTGCTCAGCACATTCCTGCAATCGAAAGATAAACGAATCTATCGCGTATGACATTCTTTAGTCGAGTGTGCTGCGCATTTTCTTGAGGCGTAAGTCGGCCTATGTACAGCATATTCAGTTGAAAAACATCGTAAGCAGTATGTGTAGTTGGAATATCTTTGGGCCTTTCGTAGACACCAATTTAGTTAGTGCATTCTGACCAAAAGAATGTGTATCACTAAAGCAGCTTAGATCAGCGAAAATGAGGCTACAGTGACTTCTTCACATTGCTTCTCGAGTATTTCAAATTAAAGTAAATCGACCTCGAAGTGAAAACGTAGCGTTTCTTGGCAACTCTTGTGCACATATCAATAATATGGAACCCCACGGCTTTATCCGAAACACGGAGATGGACCACTGAGCACGAAGCAATCCGGCGTACCCTGTCCTTCGGTGAATATGCATTGCACGAGGATCGCAGCGTTGCATGAGTGCTGCTGCCGCTGCTGCTGGACGTGTGGGGACGTTTTGATAAACCGATTTTCCATAGGAAAACCTCCGGTGTTGCGTGGCTGCCAAATGAATTTTAATTTTGCATATCAGAAGTGGAAATAAATTAACCTATAGGATTTTCTGACAGACTGGTACCTTTGCCTGTGGAGACTGTCAACTCGAATCAATAGAAAAGTCCCCTAATCATTCCCGTTACCCGAGGCAATAACTGGTGCTTGACGCAAAGCGAAATCGGGTATCTGAGGCCTACAGAACCTGATCACTCTCACCTTCCAATTCGGTCAACCGTAATGAAGCAAAAGGTTTTGTTTCTCCATGTGCCACATACCCGTTGTCAGCTCATGATTAACCGACCGCTCACTGGCTGCCAACGGCCGCCTGTCAAACACCAAGGAGGGTGGGAGAAGGCCCCCAGTTTACATCTGCTGCCCTTTCACCTTACCGCCCACAGCTACTGCTCGAGGGGAGGCATGACTAGGAGTTAATCAGAACAGAATGTCAAAATGTAGCGAAATATTGATTATATCCAGTAATAGTAGCACTCTTCGTGTGGGGACGTCGATCCCCTCCCCCGACACATGTACTGGCAGTTTGTGAAGCGATGTGGTCCTTGGAACTGAGTGTTTTGTCAGCAAATGTGTGATAAATAAGCGACACACCACCACATTCAAAGCACATGCGCGCGCGTCCATATGCACATTCAGTGTACCAGATGCTGTTTGTAACGGGATAAACTCTGAACAGTAGAATGCTTTAGCCCGATATGGTTTATCGTAAGACTGAAAGCCCACCCATCCATTTGCCTCAAGGGGGATAAGTTCTTGTCCCAAATGGTTGTCTCAGCTATCACCTGCTTCCCTGACACAAGCTGATTGCAGGCAAGCCTTTTTTGTTTCAGCTGTCAAGTTCGTCCGCTGGGGTCCATTTCGTCGAGCAGAGCAGTGGGTTTGACGTGCAGAACCTGGTAATTGAAGCAGCTGCGATTGTGCGCGCCTATCACCTGCTGGATAACTGAGTTGACACACGTTCACAGCACTAAATCACATTCAAAGCATGAACTCCCTTAAACCGCTGAAATGAAACAATGAAGTAAAAGTCATGATATATTTTCAGGCAACATGCTTGGATTGGCGAGGAGGCTGGAGTTGACTGATGATTCCTCGTATGTTTGCCGGCAACAAGAGTAACTAATTTGCCAACTGAATGGGTTTGATAAGCCTCGTAGTAGCTTTGCCTCGGTTTTTTTCCTCTACAAAGAAGGGCTGAGCAAAGGTTGTCTCTTTTAGGAGGTAGTCTCTTGATACAAAGGTATAACCTTTAAAATTTTCTTCAGTGGACCAGTTTGGTAGGGGTTCTTCCGGTGGCCTATCGCTCCAGGATCCAAACATCGAGCTATAATTATGCTTCAGAAATCCAGATCTTCTTTACGTTTAAACGTCTCGGCAAAATTCTTGCAGTCGCCAAAAGAAAATTTAAATTCACTCTGTAGGAAGCTTATGGCCTGGTTTCAGTTTGCGGTATCCTGATAAGTTTGCACCTCCTGGAGTTCTATGCCAGAGTTTTACCACTATCAGGACATTTTTTGCTTTACCTGGAGAGAGTTTAGGACCCCCGTCGAAGTATCTTGAGAACTAAGAACACGGAATATTCAAAGACATCTGACATGTGAAACGCACTGTATGCGTCATGGTACCTTGACACCAAAATTAATGTGACCCAGTGAGCTGCCGATTTGAGATGTTTTCCGCGAAGATATCTAGGCAGCTTCATTCAGCTGGCTGAACATTTTACTCGATCGATTGTAAAGTAAAATGGATGAATATTCGAGGTATAGATGGGATACGAAAAGCACCTTACCTTGAAAAAAACTCGCGAGACTAGCCAAAATCTTTTGTCTTGCCGGAACTATCCTCTAAGATGAATGTGGCCTACTTGAAAATATCAAAACCAATACACTCAGCACTGCTTTTTGAGTTCATTGCCCTGCGCTTTACACACACTTGTTAAATGATACCACATCGGCTCACTACCCCGGATTCAACAGAGTGCGAACATTCGAGCCTATTAGATGACATTAATTGCCGCAATAGTGATGAAGACCCGTGCATCGTTACGACACTTAGTCGCTTTGTACAACCTGAGCAGGTGGATTCGTGCATAAGTACACTGTGTCATGCTCCAAAAATGTCTTCACTACTGCCACTGTCATTCAGCGAACTAAAAGGACACCGCTACCTGACACTTTTCTTTAATGTGCTACCCAGTGCTCCGTACCGACTGGCTGAGTAAACACAGCCTACCATAAAGCAATATCGTCGCATCTGGAAGTGTTCAATAGTCACTTCATTTGGTAATCGAAGTTCCTGCCGTATTCTTCTTGGGAAAAAAGGGATTTCATCTACAGTGCATCGTCATCATCACCGTCACCGTCAGTCAGTACTGAGTTCGTATGATTTCGTTATTGTAAGAAGCCAAGCTATGTCATGGATCTGCTACCTGGTGACAAGTAAGAGTGACTACTATCATCTGAGATCTACTCATACCATAATGATAGGGTTGAAACGTTTTGGGTGACCGGAAGTTCATGGAAAATTTGCTTTTTGTTTGGGAGTTTTCTTAGCTGGGGTATTCTCTTTTTAGGAAAGATTAAATCGCAAAAATGGGCTGCGAAAAATCGTTTTCTCATGTGAAGTTTTCTTGCCAGAGGGGTTCTCTGCAAAACGGAACCTATGCATGCTACCTATTTTTGGAATGTTGTCTTAGAATGTCAAAATTGACCGCCTGTTCTGACCTATTTTATTAATTTGCCTACTCCTATTTAAGGCAAGCCTGAAGGATTCGATTCCGAGTTCGTGCTCACATATGAACTTCATGAGGCACCAGGTCCTCTTAGTAAACTTGCGATGTGATAAGATAAAAATAGACTGTACTGCTTTGTGCACGTTTCAGCTATCGTACTGATTCTTGGATTTCCAGCGCAAATAATTTTATGTTTGTCTTGCGTCACTTAGGCAACGTCCATTGCTTTAGGAGGGTATTCGAACTGATGTCACTCACACAAACTGTCCTGTTATCGTTCTTCATAAATCTCACATGCCTGGAAGGTCCACAAACGGTTAGTTGTCCCCACAGGCGGGAACTATAGCATGTGTGCATTTAAAGGTATCCCATATCCCTTAGCATCGTGTGTGCTGGGTCAGAAGAACGGTACCCCGAAATTGTTCTTGAAGACTCATCTAGGACTTCACACACCTATGTTGCAAACTTGTAGTTCTGAAGAAGAGAGTCAAGTCAAGTAGTCAGCTGATTTTTATCAGGTTAGAATGCTGGTTGATGGTAAACTGTCGATGTCTCCATTATGGGGAACTCGACCTGGGATATACCTGTGAACCTGGGGAAGAGGCAGTGATCAGGCCATTTAGGTAACACTGGATACTAAGATGCCTAGGTATACTGAATCACTGTGAGCGTCTTCTTCAAAGTATCAAAGACCAGTTAACCGGTGCAGTGGTTGCTTAAACTGGTGCGTGACTTACTGGTGTTTTAGGAGGCATTCACCGTGCGACAGTTGAATGGCGAAACTTTGTCATCCTACACGTCATATGTAATCGGAATTCGAACCCTCGCATGACAGAAAGCACGCAAAGCTGACAAACTATAATATGGGCAGTACTCTCATCTAATGTTTCGGTCGTCTAGCATGGATTAATCGGGGCTGGTTCTAACCAGCAGTACCACAAAATTGCTTAAATCATCCCAATGCCTGTTTTAACGGAAAATCTCACGTGGTTCCCAAACTGACACTTTAAAGTAGAATGAGTCGTAGGGACATCGGATAAAATCGTTCACAATATCTTAATTATGATGTTGTGTCTTGCGTAATGACGCTGAGTCACCGGTCAATCGTTAAACTTGAACGTGGATACATGGGTTTCGTTTATACATCTTAGACAACTAATTTAAGATGGTGGTTCACACTTGCCTCCCTAGGAATCAGCAGGTTTGTAACTACGTTCAGCCCCCTGTTAAACCTCCTCCATGTGACCTGAAAGCAGCTTTCGATGGTCAAAACACAACCTAGGTTGGAGGTTGCGTTGGATCGCTCTTCTGTTCTCACCTCTGCCATAGTCCGTCTTATTTTATCCTTTAAAAAACGCCGTACATGTTATTATTCCAAATTTAGTGATTCTTTTTATCCGTGTTTTCTATATCGAACGTTGCCGCACCTCACCAACCCCAGTTGCACATACGTGACCAAAAGGAGCCAGCTGACAATTGTTGCATTAACACTTCAGCACAGCACAGCAACTGTCAACTACAATGCGTTCGAATGAAAGTGTTATCGTTTTGGATACGATCAATTTTGGCACTGTCGGGCGCGCGAACCGCGTTTGCAGATGTATGCCCTGCAGATGACACGACATCGATCCCCGGACAATTGTGTATCGCAGCTAGCGGTGTCTTACCGATACAAATGTCGCACATAGGACCACAACGACAGGCTAAATTTCATTCTCCACTACGCACGTACACACCAACACAAATGGACGGTTATGGCTAATTGGATCAGCGCATCAAATTTCATCGCTTCCTGGATGCTGTACCATGTGTCAACTGTAAGTCTTCACACCGTTCGAGGTGTGAGTGGAACACGACGTCACAGCACAAACGTAACTTGTGGTGACAACCACTACACCACGGTGTGTTTTTGTCAGTGCGTAGGTAAGTGTCTACACTTCTCACCGTTTGGATCAGGTGGATACCTAGACAAATTTGGAACAGTTTTCGTGCACTGGTTGCCGGGTCGGCTGCCAATTCCCGCTGCCAACTCTCAGTCAACTCCATTCTGACTCTTGGTCTAATCGAAGATGATGTTGCATTTGCTGGGGAAATGATGAATGCAGTTTTCGAAACAATGTAATTGACAAATGACCTGGTGTATACCGTGGTAACTGATCGTCTACTGGTTCGTTTTAACAAAATAAATGTCATGAGAACAACTGTGAAGTGAAACGAATAGATTTTCAATCGTCCTAGATTTCGATCCGTCTTATCACCTTGTTTTGGAGCAAGCTTTCCAACCCGCTTTTTTCAACTTGACTTTGTTTCACAAAAGCTTTCCGAATAGTAAATTGAACAGTGAGATTAATATTTGATTTTTGAAGCAGGTGATGGAGATGGGTAAACTAAGAACATCACTTGGTTTATTGAGGTTTCGGAGCAGTTGAAGAATAACAGAGAAACGGCATAAAAATATCACCTCGACTTCACTGAGTCGATGACCTTTTGATCAGCTCCAGGCGTTTCCCAATCCAGTAAGTCATTTCATATCAACAACTTAAGTTGAGGAAATTTTAAAGTCAGTACAAGTCTCGGGTATTGAAATATGACTTTGGGTTAAATACATACATTGGCAAATTAACTTGCGCTTAACGGGAGACTCAAATGGATCCCAGAAGAATTTTTCGTTTACGATATTCTTCAAGTGAAGGTGCTACACAAGGGTCAGTTCATGTGTCAGTTGGCAGGATATTCGGGATAGTAAAACAGTAGTGGGTTCCGTAAAAAAATATCCTGTGATATCTCGAATATCGTCTTAGCTAAACCGTGAAGGCGGTTCTTTTGCAGCAAACTGGGTTGAAGAATATCAACAAAAAAAGAGATACAGCTGGGGTTCGGTTGAGTATCAATTTAATTTCAACTGAGTACATTTCAACAACTGCCCGCAATTTGCTGTTCTATTAGAATAAAAAGCCGTCAGAAGCTCGGGGAACTCACCTCTTTGATAAGCCCTAAAAAAGACGACACAGGTAGTGGAATTTCGATGAGTTTTCAGCAACCTTATGTGCAATATTTCCGCAAACTGGCTTTAGATTCTCAATGGCAAGTTTTCCTGTTACCTTCACCGACCTACTGATCTGAATTGCTGCGCTAGTCATACAAAAGGTTGACCCGAAGACTCATTCCACAACAAATCTGTTTGATTCATGTTTGTTCGTCACTCCAATTCGAATGAAGACACGCGCCACGATCAAGTTCTTGATACAATCTGGATAAACATTTGATGAACAACAAAAGAGATAGAGAGGCGAAAGTTCTCCGCGATCGGTTTCCCTGGGTTATTTGTTACATGTGAGCTAGGCAAACATACTGTTCCTTAAGACATTCAAAATAATTTTAGTGGAGGAGATGCCTTCCTTGAACTGCCGGGTGATTAGACAAACGGTGCAACAAGAGGACCACACTGATGATGACCGGATTGTGTAAACACGTTGTGATAGTGTAACACTTTATAGCACTGTCATTTTCATTGGGATGTTCCCAGTAAAAACAAACTCGTTGGACCCCACTTATGATGTCGTTTTTACAGCCTGTTTATCTTTCTTTGGTAGTCAGTTGAGTCCGCCCGACATCGGAAGTAAAACTTGGATGAAGGGGAAATCTGATCTCCCTTCTGGGACTAGTGTGGCGTTCCTTTTTCTTGGACGGGCTCAGGAGGTCTTTTCAGAAAGCTGTTAATAATAATCAGACCGGCTGCATTCCAACTAAGCCTGAATCTAAGTGGTTAACGTGCGAAATTACCGACCTGAAGGTCCCTGGTTCGAATGCAACTCAGGCATCTTGACTGCTCTTGTCTAGGCATGGGCAACCTAGTTTCCTTCTTCCGTCGCGTAGCATGAGAGCTGGGCACTGAGAGTGTTACAGTCAAAGATCTCAATACCCACCTCTGTGGATGTCTAGATTCGGAGTGCACTACAATTTGGAACCCACTGACTCCAATGATGTTAAGTTTCGCTCATTTGCAGCAATAACCTTCCATCCGTTCGATGAATGCGTGAGGAGGCTGAGAAACTTGAATCAGCATCCTACCTAGGATCTTTTGGGATAAATAAATTGCACATGCCAGGATCCGGATTCGGAAACTGGGCAACATTTCAAACCATGTTTGTCTGTTCTACTGCTCCATTTATCCATCTCCCCTTCCAAAGTGGAAGCGTTATACCGACGGACCGACCACAAGGACGCCGCAAAACCGCACAACAAATTTTGAACCCCTGAGACATACCCCGCAGCTTCAAGCGAAAAGGCCTCATTGTGCTATCTCCCGAAAGCTAACCCTTGAAATCTCGCTTTTGAAAACGCCAATCAGAAGCAGCAGTACATATCAGAACTAAGCTGTATTGCAAAGCTCGTGGCTGAACCCCGATTTCGGGGCCTCCGGCAAATACAGCGATCAGCTGGGTGGTTGACCGCATGTCCCACACCTTTCTGTTCACAAATATTGGGCAGCAGGTATTTGGGCTCATGAAGACTATTACGAAAGAATAAAGATCTTTTTGCAGTATGAGCTTCCTACTGTCTCCTGGCAGCAGGCCTGATAACGGATGGATTTAACACCAAATATTAGCTGACAGTGATTGTCAGTATGTACTTTCTGAGGAGCTAGCTGTACTAGGTTTGTGTACTAAAATACTCATTTCCGGTCAGCATTAGCCGTGAGCTTACATGATTTATTGGAGTAATCCGTACACAGTCGAATGACCGATGACATGTAAAATATGGAATGTTGAGTCACGCGTGCGTCTAGTTTTAAGCAGTAGCTGATAACCGTGGAGATAAAAGACGCAAAGGAGCTTCTTATGTGGGTCCTGGCAATAGATTTCGTCTTCAGAATGGGAAGCTCAAGGGATGTCTCAAGGTCTCAGTAGGAGAAAATCAGCAAGCCACCTTCTCTATTAGCTTTAGAAAGCGAACGCTAATCAACTCCTTTGACGCACCGCCTGTCATATAGGAGCTTAAGTAAATGTGGATGGCTTCTTTTAGGGCTGTAGAGGACTGTTTCTACGAAGGCGAATAGTTGTCTATCCACAGGCTTACTTGTAGCATCGAATAGTTGTGAAAAATTACGTAAACTTGCACAATCTAAGGGTGACTGTACATTTGGGGTCTTATGCAAGAACAAAAGACCTTGCCAGAGAAGTGGTCGTTTAGGCCTCCGCTTTGCGATGAACCCTTTTTGTGAGTACTCCACGCTTAATAATGTGTGGTGCGGACGCTACTGTGGCCTCTTCAGTCGCACGGCTTCTCTTCAATGGGACGGCTTTGGGGGTAGCACTTTTCCTTTGTTTTAACTTGGTTCACTGAGGGACACTACGCGTCTGGAAACAATTCTGGATTGACAATCGCTGTGAATCTCCAAGTGTTGATTCGCAAAATCTAAAGTAACTTCAGATGGATTGCCATGAAAAACACTCACTGCCGACACAAACCACTTAGTGGATGCAACTTTCTTGAGCTGCACTATTGTATGAAGAATAATTCCAACTTGAGGATGATCAAAATGGCTATTCCTGATTTTCATGCGGGCGACTAACATAGGAGTTATTCGCCGAACAGAACCTGTTAGCAGTATTCCCTTCTGGCGAAAGCATCCTGGAGAGAAATCGCCTTTGGTTGACCTCCTGAGTTGGGTAACAAATTTCATTACCTTGGAAAGGCCATCTGGCCTTTTAAGCATGGTATGGCCAGCATCACCGACGCAAGAGGAGGCCCGTGTTATCCTGAAAAAACGGTCACTACAACTTCGGTAGACGTTTCGTTGAAAACGCTAACCGGTCACATTTTGCATGAGATTTTGCAGTCACTTCAACCATATGGTCCAATCATACGACCCGAAGATAAAATAAACCTTTGTCCAGAAAGTGCCCTGCGTTCCGATCTAATTTGGTTCTAAAATTTATTAGAGTAAAACCATTCCACGTTTTTAGGCCTATACAGGCCTCTAAAAACCCCTTACATCAACTTTACTGTTGCACCCTGTAGTTACTCTAGTCGATTGCACAGCTATGTGCATTATCGATTAGAATGCAGTGGTTTGTTCTCATTGGATTCGACTTGTGGACGCAGTGGGGTGTGCGTGTTCAGAAACTTCTTCAGAATCGAAGACGTCACACATCAGAAGCAGTAAAACTGGGTGACTTGGATCGGGAGAAATGCGTAGCACTGGGTATTATGAATCTTTGTCTTTTCTTTTCGGCTTTCCTTGGTTACTTCTGAGGAATAACAATTCACAAAACAGGAAAATTGAAGCGAGTGGTCTGACTAGAGGAGGACGACCGTAATGGGAAACAGACAAAGTAATTCTTTCACAGAAAGACTTTTGAGGGGAAAGGTCACAATGGAAAAGTTATTCTTTTTGTCTTCCATTGCAGCGCACTTTAGCAAAACACCTCCGACCTCCGGAACCAAAAAGGATACACTGTAGTGTTACTTAAATGGCCAAAAGTCGATGACGATATGAACACCTTATGCGATTGACTCCGGTCCATAGGCGAAATTATGAGTTCGAACAGTTAACTTCGCAAGCAAAGCTGCTGCACTAACTCCCAATTGAGGAAATTCTTTTTGAAGGGAGCCAATTTAATCAACAAGTTAGCTTTATATACACATACAGTTCACACAACTGAGGAAGAGGTGAAGCAACGCCCGATACCTTAAATATTTCGGATTCCTAACAAGCGCAGTTGTTTTTCGTTGTTAAAGTGTTGTGTTTGGTGGCTCATATGCGTGTTTTTACTCGATGATAAAAGGCTCGGTTCCTAAAGTCATAAATGACGGAGGATAATAACCACTATAGATGCTCGCCACATTGCACCAGTTTGTGTGAACCGTCCAGAGGTAGTACTACTGCATACCTGGCTCCTTCGGGTCAGGAGAAGTCGAAACACTTACATCATGTAAGAAAACCGTTCGGAGGTATCGTACAAGTAAGAATTCATTATTTTAGCGCAGAATGCACTGAATCCACTGAGAGATCATCATATCCGTTTAGGAACCTTATTGGAATCCCTGCAAAGTGCGTCCTAAAGAGGGGTGTACTGTACACTCAAGACGTACCCACAATACTACGAGTCATTGAATCCTCCTAACTTGACACGTTTTATTTATATTAATGCAAAAATAAAACCAGTTATTTCGAAGTATATGAAGGGGTGGCTAATTCAACCCAACTATACCCAGAAAATTGGCCCCATCAATATGATTTTGCTGAAGAAACAAGAACAATTTGACTTCTGTGACAAATCTATTGAGATTGGCCGGAAATAAATGTGGCCGTTGTTTTCAGCCACCTAACTTTTGCTGTGAGTTAATCAAGACTGTACTGATAGAACTAATAAACCAGATCATTTGAGCCACATTTAGACGTTGATCGCTCTTCGATCATCAAGCTAGCGGAATTTGTTTAGGAGAAAAATACTTGTACAAGATAGAGAAGCGTCCGGTCAAACACTTCCGTTTCTGTAAGACGCACATGAAGAACTCTTAAAACTACTAGGATGAACAGAAAAAAGTTTGGCAATGTTTACACTGACAAGTAACAGAGAACGCTACATTGAAGACAAGGTGGCCTCCTGCTTGGCAAATGGAATCGTCTAGGGATGACGACAGTCCATGACACACATATGCCCAGGAACTTTCTGTGTGGTTCGCCAACTAGACTATCCGTCAAAGACAGTCATAGGAATCGCCGAAATAGACAGCTACTGTAAGAACTTTTGCCTATGTTCGAAAAAATTGAAGGATAATTCGGAAGATCTCAAAATGAAGTGTCATTGTACACATAGGATTGACAAGAAAAGCATGTCGTTGATGCTGTGGAGTTCTCACAAATTCGGCGCCCAGATCTGTGCCATTGGAGCCACTGGCGACTGCAAGAGGAGTTTTTTTGTACCAGGCCTAGTGATCAAAAATAAGCTTAGTAAATTTCGGCTGAAGTCTCCGCATGGACTTTGCTCTCTTACGGACCTCTATAACGTGAGCCATTAGGAATATGAATTTTAGTGGACAGTAACCGTACCAGTTAGTTGTTCGACGCTTCAAGAAGACTGCATTGGACTGTGCCTAGTGCAATAGTATTGTGGTTTTCTGGCACTAGCTGAATGTTTACTTGGTGCTACAACAGGCAAGGTTTTCGAGTATTTGGCGTGCGCATAAGAGCTGTTGTTGTTCGTATGACACAAACTAGAAGAACACATTTCAAGCTCTCAGTATTCCGAAGAAACCTAGGAAATGCCTTTAGGAGAGAAGAAATCAGAGAATGCACATGTGCCTAATTTGTTCAGCTATTCTGTTTTCCAGTCAACCTAGCTTTGCCAAAGGCCATTGCAATACTCGTTTTATTAGCATTTTTAAAGAGAAGTTACCGAAGACAGCTGAATGCCTTCTATCTGAGGGCTAGACAGTTCACTTCGTTGTAGGCCAAAATAATGATTAATCAGTACTTTGATGCTACTGGGGATAGCAAATTTCCGCCTAGTCATTCTCATCGCTCTGTTCTAAAGATATAAGTAACAAATTCTTGATTCCTGACCAGGACAATTTCAGCTGAACTTAGTCTTTCTCGATCCTTCGCAGCATATTCAGCAAACTGATTATTCTCACTCGTTGCATTACCACGTGTAACATTTGCACGGTTTCTAAGATTGATGGCTTTCCAAAGTAGTCAGTGGTTAGGAGAAAATTTGGTGGATCGATAGGAAATCTAAGTTCTGATCAGTAAGTACTTTCGGCCGTTTCAAGAACGTTGAAGCTACATAGCAAGGAACTGAGTTTCGACTTACCGGACTCTTCTGAGGTTCTGCAGTTACTGTTGTCCTGATCAGTAATTGGGTGAGTCGAACTCTTGTGATTTGTTTCTCGAATAATGGAGTCAATGGAAAAAGCTGAAGCTTTGTTCGAAAGACTTTTTACAACACCTTCTTCGCGCAGTGGGGAAACTAGCCGTCCAGTTTCCGGAGTATCAGTGGATTCAACCGGATGGGAGGAAGTGCGTGGATGGGTAGAAGCGTAAATTACATCTCTCTTGAAAGATTCGGTGAGCTGAGCTGTTTGATGTCTAGAGTCAATGCTCGCCACCTCTTTGCTGTGCCGGCCATCCAGTGTTCTGTGTTTCTTGATCTGTCTATTCGGGTTTACTCCCAACTCACCACTTCCAGTGAAGCGTCGTTTCTTGATGAATTTCAGGATTTGGTTGGTCCTCTGTCCAGGTTTTCGCTCATCCATGTTAAGTTTAATACCGGTTTCTTGTAGAATACTTGTGCCAGGTACATTGGATGATGAGCCAGAGGATGACATAGCTTTAAGAGTTTGTGTCTCCATTCTGATTTCCAAACTTCTCATTTCGGGGTGAACCGATGTCCACCTTTGTATGGATGCCACTTGTTTCCCCTCACAGGCGACGTTGGCCGAAGAACTTTGTTTTTCAAGATGTTTTAACATTCAGTGTGTGTGTGTGTGCTACTTTCGCGTATTATGCACTGTTATCGCGTAAAACGAATAGTATGGAGAACCATCTGTTTTGAGTGAGAGAGCTTTGGTGCGAGAGTGTGAAAGAAATCACGTACATGACTGCTGTCCACACGTTTGAAACACACACAACTTCGGGTCTCGTGCTTCTCACCATTTGCATCGCATTCGGTTGTTAATTTTCAGGGCACGAATAAGCACACAGACGGATAGACTGTCCAACGGGCACACGCCTCTCGGGGAATGGTGCGCGCGAATATGCTCCGACCACTGTCCTAGTCAGCACCGTCGGTTGTTCGATTCTGGTGCTTGTCAACCTCGAAAAACTTGTCACCAGGTTGCATACCGACTGGACCAATCGGAATCGCCTCAACAACACTTCACTTCATACGGTCGTGTCCCACATCAACACAGTTTCGCGCTGTTCGCACCCTACTGAGCGAGCGAGCGGGTGAGCGCGCGTGCACGTGGGAGACAATCGTCCGTCTACGCGGCAAACATACAGCGCACACACACAAAATGGCGGAAAACTCAATACAATGGTACACATTCACAATGCCTGCGCGCAGACCTGACGACAGGAATGAGAGTCAGACTATGGCAAAAGGCGAAAATAGCGTGTCTCACAAAATTGCATTTTCAACCTCCTGTGATTGGTCCATCGCTCAGTGTAGCGGAAGCTTGAGTGTGCACGCCCGACCACCGGTCAGCTTCAAGCAAAATCGAAGCAGGCCCAGACGGGATGTCAGACGACAATCACTGATACGAAAATAAAACTTACGACGTACCAAACAAATATAGTTTTTATTTGGTGTATATCAGATCACCCTTCAGGGTCCACTTATTTTTCGTCTTAGTATTCCCAAACAAGACAGCAGTGCCCTAGATCTGCATTTCTTTGCAATAATGCGCAAAAATGCTGACTATATGGTGCATTCATGTTGATCAGTGATTTGCCCTTGCACTCATTTCCAAGCCACCTCACACGATCTGAGTTGTCTGTGATTCGGAATTTTACAGAAGGTTGTCCTGTATCTCCTAAAGTATTCCTCACTAACAACATAATTAACAGTGTTTTTGCATAAAAACAACCTAACTGAAGTATTTTTTCGCCAACAAATTTTTTTCCAAGCACAGTGAATCGCAACCCGTTTAAGACCATGCTTAATTTCAGTGTGTTGCCAAAAGCGCTCGCCTGCTTCACTCTCTTTCAAAATGAAACAGAATATACTGCGCCTTCCGAAGACCGCACACTCTTGGTCTGAACCAAGCTCTTCTTTGAAGTTTATATGCTCTAAGCCCTGACGTTGGCACTTTACTAAACGTTTTATATATGGTGGTATGAAGGAAAATTCGTCCATAGTTTTTTCGTCTAATTTCCTGTGAAAAAGTGAATATAGCCACTATGGAACACAGTGGCAGGAAAACAGTCAAAAGCATTTGACATCTTTTGCTTTGTGAATGAATTCAGCGGTACTTGCTTTAGGTTCTCGTGAAGGAACCGAAACATTCGTGGAACAAGCAAACGAAACATGCATAACCACTAGGAACATGCGGAGCCTAGACGTAACAAACTACACATAAGTTTGCTGAAAAATCTTCTAGAGCCCACGACCGTTTTTTGTCCTTATTTGGGCTCATCGGGTAGGCAAAAATCACGAGTTTCCCTCTACATTATGTCATACTTGAACCCAAATCGCACTAAATGCGACAAATACACTCATTCGCATGCCAATTTGATTTTAACGGGAGACTCATCTGCGACCCAGTTGAATGTCTCGTATATGATGTTCCTCAAGAAGGGCGAAACCGGTCGTGGGGTGTGGACGAGTTTTCAGCAACTTTATGGGTAGTGTGATGCGTCTATGCAATGTATTGAGTTATCTCAAATATCTCACCAACTGAAACATGAGGCGGCCCCGGGGCAGCACAGTCAGTTGAAGGTGAACATTATAAACGAGAGATTCAGCTGGGTTTCAGGTGAATTTCTCGTGAAAAACAAATTGGTATGCTAGTAAGTTATTTGTCGAACACATAACCCTTCCTGATAAATGGTTTGGCGACTTCTTACACAGGTAGTTGGGTGCGCACTCTGAAACAATGAAACCAATCCATAGTTCGAGGCTTGTAATTCCTAAGACTAGACGCAAAATCTCACGGTACTTTGTTCCGTTTGTTCCGAAACTTCATGTGTGTCGTAAATTTGAAGGAATCAAACATTTTAAGAACAAATGTATCTGGTACTGGGTGTGATGGCATCTCAAACATGCTGGAGTAAAAATTCGAGTCAGGTGCTAATCGGTTCAGATATCTGAACAGATAACTGACCGTGTTTTTTAAAGAGAAATTGGTCAAATTTTTGTGCGCTTCTGGATACGCCATACAACGACAGCCACATGGGCTGGATAATTCAGCTTGTCCGTAGTTGTACTGTGGTAAACTGAGCCCAGAGTGCATTTAAACAATGGCTATTTAAGAGTGCATATCCGTTGTTGTAGACTCAGCCGTACGGCCAAAACCATTGTGAGCTTGTATGTGCACGAATTATACTTTTCAACCTGGGAGAACAGAGTGATCTTTTCTTGGAAACACCTCTCTTAAGACGGCGGGTAGTCTATTGCCCGTGATAGAACAAGGTTTCTTTAGGGGCAGTATCTAGAGGGGAAGTAGAGATAGTGCGATAGCTACTCAAAAGTAGTAAGTAGCATTGGAATGGAACACGTACTTGTTAGGATGACTGCCTCCAAACGAACAAATCCACTTTGCGAACGATTGTCTTGTATACTGAAACCTTTTCCCTAAATTTCAGCCTCTCACAGACATCCTATTGGACTGTTAGCTCTTTTCGTATTCTGGTTCAGTTGAATTCCATATCACGGGACGATCCAGCTGTTTGCAGCATAACTTTCTCGACGTTGTTGGTCTTCTTCATTCCGGTGAACTGACGAGTGTGACTGATACATCATCACAAGAGGATATAACACTGGCGACCGGCGCCGAACGCGAACACAAACATACCGGTTTCAGCCGAGGATTTGAACGCAGTCCTTCAACAGCAACAGGCGCATTTCGAACAATCGCAACTGTGACTTATTCAGTCTCTTACTCAAGTTATCAGTCTTCAAACATCAGTTCCATCTCAAAGTGGCACTTCATTATTCTTTGCCGATTTTATCGCAGCAACTGTTACCAAATTTGTCTACGAACCGGCATCTGGTCTCACATTCGATTCTTGGTTACAGCCGCTGGGAAGATACTTTCCAGAATGAGTTTACCAACAAAGATGATACGTGGAAAACCCTCTTCTTGGTCCGGAAACTTGGAACCCTAGAGCACGATCGGTTCACGAACTTCATTCTTCCCAAACATCCAAAGGATTTTAACTTTGCACAAACAGTGGAACAACTCCGTGAAATTTTCGGTTAGCAGCATTCACTTTTTAATGTTCGATACAATTATCTCAAATTGGCGCGATGCCGACGATTACGTCACATTTGCCGGTGTCGTCGGCCGACTGTGAAAAGTTCCAATTGCAGTCACTTACGGAGGATCAGTTCACGTGTCCAAATTTTCATTGCTGGTCTTCAGTCTCCCTGGGAATCATATATTCGCGCTCGATTACTTTTCAAGCTTGAGCACGAGAAGGACGTTACCGTGAAAGTACACTCAACCAAATTCCAACGTTTGCGTAATCTTAAACACGATACCGCAATAGTACAGCAGACGTCATTACCTACTAATCCCAGTGGCTTCATGGCATTGAAACGAACCACTGTCACACACTAGAAGAAACCACGAACATCGCGGTGGTTCTGTGGTGAGCGACATTATGCACGTTTCTGTTCATTCCAGAAGCACCGGTGCCAGACGTGTCATCGGTGGGGCCACAAAGAAGGTTTCTGAAGTATTCAAAAAATCCACAGTACCCAAAAACCAAAAGAGCTTCATCAGTCCGATCAGCAACATAGTCAACAAACAGCCGTACAAGAAACGCCCGCAGCCCAAATCTGTGTTTTCAACATTCTAAGTTGAATTTGAGTCCCAAAAGAAAAACCTTACAGCTTTCATCAACAAAATTCCAATCTGTCTGCACTTCGACCCAGCTTCAGATATTACGTCGATCTCACGTTCCAGTTGGGAGTTAATTGGAAAACCTGTTGTAACATTCACGAATCATCGGACCCAAAGTGCATCTGACAATACCCTGCTACTGACTGGCAAATTAGTCTGTAATGTATCTTTCAACAATTTGCATTTCTGAGGAACTTGTTATCTCACTGACTGTCCTAATTTGAACAATCTTGAACTTGATTTGATTGAGAAACTTGATCTTTTCAATGTACCTTTATCATCTGTGTGCAGTGCTCTGCAATCTCCATCCTCCTCAGACACTTTACTAACAGGCTCAAGATAAAATTCAACCAGGTCTTCCAAGGTGACCTTGGATATTGTACCAAAACCAAGACAAGCATCAAACTCGGATCTGATTCCAGACCAATTTTCAGACCGAAGCGTCCCGTTCCATTTGCCGCTCTCGCAACCGTGGAGAATGAAATTGTTCGTCCCCAGCAACCCGGAGTTATCCAGTCAGTAAACTACTTATCATGGGCATATCCTATTGTTGTCATCAAAAAAGCAAATGGCAAGATGCGCATGTGTGCTGATTATTCCATTGGATTAAACGCCGTGTTAGACTCTCACCAATATCCCTTACCGGCGCCAGAATATCTGTTCACCAAGCCCAGTGGTGGCAAGTGTTTCGGAAAGCTGGATCTTGCTGATGCTTAGCTTCAAATAGAAGTCTCCGATGACTCCAAAAACCTTTGGACAATTAATACAAACCGCGGTTTGTTTAAATTTGACCTGCCATTTGGGGTAAAATCTCCAATGGCCATATTTCAACAAACAATGAATGCCACGCTAGACGGTTTATCAGGGGTTGCTGCATATTTGGATGATATCATTCTCACAGGTTCTAGTTAGGAAGAACTTTTGCACCGTTTGCACTGTGTGCTCGAACCAATTCAACAATATGGTTTTCATCTACATGCAGAAGAACGCGAATTTTTCTCACATCGATCTATCTTGGACTTGTTTTTGACAAAAAATGGTCGTCATCCACACCCAGAAAATATTTCTGCCATACAACAAATGCCAGCACCAACGGATTTAGCATCCTTGCGCTCCTTCCTCGGTTTGGTAAGCCATTACAATTCCTTTTTTGCCGGACATGCATCGTGTCCGTGAATCACTAAGTCATCTTTTAAAAAGGATGTGCCTTGGAACTGGTCACGAGTGCCAGTCCGCTTTTAACAAAGTAAAGTCACTTCTCAGCTCTGATCTGCTACTCACAAATTACGAAACAGCCCTGGACACTACTGTTGTTTCGGACGCATCCAACTATGGCATTGAAGCTGTCATCTCTCAAGTTTTCCCTAACGGAAACGAAAAAGCAATTGCTTACGCAGATAGATTCCTAACAGTTACCGAGCGCAATTATGGCCAGATCGAAAAAGGAGCTTTAGCGATAATCTTCGCCCTCATCTTCAGTCGCTTTTTTCTTTCCCGGAATCTGACAATGCTTTTATCTCCAGTTTGCTCACAAATGCAGAGTTAAGTCCTCATAGGTTTAGAATTGTCTCCTTTTTAGTGTATTTACACAAACTGATCTCATATGCGAGTACGCAGCCTCCGTCTTCAGTGCTGGTGACCGAGGATGCGGTTCGGAGTGAAATCTAGTAATTGTGATCGCAAGCGGGTGGGTACCGCTATGTTTGATAATTCAGTCGCCGTTGGGCCCGATACCATTGCGTACGAGAACTTCTGGCCACGAGGAATAATCCTCACCTATACCCACAATAGACTCTTTTCGAAAGAGGACTTTTTTGTTTCCCAAACTGACCAGAGGAGTCCATCAGCTTCTATGTAGAACTTGTCGTTGTGGTTTTCCGTTACGCGTGGCATTAAGGCCTACTTATTGGTCACAGTCAGACAGGTTCGGTCTATCGATCTCAGGCATAGTGAAAAAAGACGCGGACTGACCTCAAGTCGCGTCCCGAGTTGGACGGTTTTTCGGGATGGTCGGACAGGGCAAAACCGAATTCATGACAGATATCAGCTGAAAAACAGCTGCGTTTAATCCGTTTCATTATACTGTCAGAAAGAAAATAAGGCACACTGCCACTAGCTGTTTGGAAATCACTCAAAGGCGGGGTTGCGCTGATCTCAAGGACAGTACAAATGAAAGTACATTCTACCAGTACAACGAAGTCAATGAAGGTTCTTAGTGAAGTAGTCAGCTGATTTAAACAACCACATATGTGATAAAATCCTGGTATGTTTGTGCAAGCCATATCACCATCTTCGATAACACAATGTTGTTGTGCCACTGGCGGCCGAATAGTTTACTCTTCGACTACCATGCGGGCGGCGACAAGTATGAATCCCTCTACAGATTGATGAGATGTCTACCTTTAATGATCCATAATGGGGGTCTAAAAAGGTCACTGTAACTAAACGATGGCCGACCGACTCATTGATCTTCAAAGTTTGACAGACTTAACTGCCTTGCATATATCAGGTTCCCATGTTGCTGGCCCATGAGTACGTCCATACTACGCACAACTAACTGGATGTATGACCAATGTTCACAAGGTCTGTCAGTAAGCTCGAGCGACAGGTGGCATATTATTTCGCTGTTAACCCACTTTCTGAGGGCCAGAGTAGACTCGGGAAGATTAATATAACAAATTCATTTCAACTCCGTTGTTCGCAGTTAGCATCACGTGACTCATGATCTCATCAAGATTTACTCAGTGGCTTTGGTTTTTCACGTGGTTTGGAGTGAAACTGTCCATTTCTTTTTTGCGCTCCGATGTGCAAAATCCCTGAACTTAGGATATATTTGACTTTTCAGAGCCGGGATAGGTCATCTCGTTGTAATTTTGTTTGCTTTAGATGAATGCAGTTCCAGCCTAGTACCCGTGAACTTTCTGTACATGGGGCCCTCGAAGAAGAGGACTTCTTGAATCAAGCAGTATCGAAGAAACCATTTTGGGCTTCTTCATTCACTGGGTCTTATCAGAAGAATGAAACTGCAGCCAGAAGTGCAACGGATGACAGCTCTTTCCGTGGGGTTTTGGCAGCTGAGTTCCAATTACGATTGACGAATTACTCGTGTTGAGAACAGCATCATAATAGCACCTGTGATACATGGCAATAACGAAACAAATGTCTGGAAGTTAGATTTACGGGAGTTGCCTGTATGCCCAGAATTGACTTACTCGATAAAGGAACCCTTTAAATGTACGTGAACTGACGGGATACTGTGTGTCTGGTTACCTGAAAGCAGAATCCTTGCATGAATACTTGGTACAGATTCCTGTTAGATTAGATTCTTTGAATCTTCAAAGAATCGAATTTCTTCCCCGCTTCGAGGCTGAACGGAAGAAACGCTGTACCCGTTCGTTTCTAACATCTGAACGCTTTGCGCTCACCTGAAAATAAACAAAAATGAATTTATTTGTATTCCGGAACAGCTGATATTGCACCCGTGAGAGTTCTCGCTAGGTCTGAAACAGTTCCAAGATTATCTGACCAGGTATCCCTGTATGACACTGCAGTACATGCATTCTCGATGCAGTCTTCCCAACTCGAGAAATACCCGTGAGTGAAAAAGTGCAAACAGTAAGGGAGTTGTGTGTATCAAAACACAACATAGTACAATATGCATCAAGTGAGAGAAACAACCTGTCAAAATGTAGTGTATATTCGTAATGCAATACTCATAAGGTTGCTGAAGATTCTTCGACAGCCCACGACCGGTTTCCCCCTGCTTCGGGCTCATCAGGTAGGTGCAGTTTCCGTCAACCTTATGTTCTACTTGAATCCAAATTGCTCGAAATTGGCGAAATACACTAATTTGCAAACAAATTTGGTTTTGTGAGCGAATCACCCGGAACCTAGCTGAATCTCTCGTTTATGATGTTTTCATTAAAAAGGAACATCCTATCAAGATATTCATCCTTATCCATAATCACTATGCCATCTCCGATCATTACGCAGCCGCGGCAAGATTCCATTAGAAAGGAAGACTAATGAAGGCAGATTTCACACCGGTTGTGACCTGTTTGGCCTCCATAGTTGTAGCAGAGATGTTTTAGGATGAACCTGTCCGGATAACTATTTTCACGAAGCATGCTATCTAGCTAATGAAGTTCGCCTTTAAGTTCGCTTTCAGAGCAGATTTTCCTTGCTATGCTAACAAGACAGTGAACTTTAATTCGTTCGTACTTTAGTAAAACAAAGCTATCGGACTTGTATTGTCCGTCCAAGTCAAATTCCGGTAAACGGAGCTTTAACTGGGCCAACAAGTGTTCTTAGCAGCTGCGCATCCAGGAAGAGGAAAGAGTGGTTATTTTACTATTCGGATGTAAACTGAATAGACTGATGTGCTTAATTAGAACTCGTTGAGATCTTCGGCAGCTCTAAGGATGTGTCTATGATGACGACTGTATCGTCTACATTTTTTCTATACTTAAACGGAAGCGTCCTAAGAAAACAGCAGTGAAGACTAATCCTAGAGGAGAATCCTTTGCGACACCATAAACTTGCTGGTACAGCCTTCTGTTGAACTGAGACTGCACATGAAATGTGCATCGCAATAACCATTCCTTTAGATCGTTACTAGGAATAGTTAGTTGTATATTGTCGTCTTTTATATAGTCACAGAGATCACAGCTGATCTCTCTGGTAGGGACATTAGTGAACAAGGAAGATACATCAAACGAGATTAGGTGCTTCTTATCCACCTTGCGTCTGAGAATGTAAACTTGTCTCAAAGGCTGTACGGACAAATTCAACGACGAACCAGTCCAGGAAACTTCGCTGGCCATGCCACAATGTGGGAATCTGAACACGTAGACCATAGAGTCTCAGAATAACAGATCTTAGGGGTTTGATGTGATCAACGGTTACCTGGGTAATGATTTCGGCATTCTTCATTCGCCTCAAGATGCTAAGTATCTTACTCTTAGTTTAGCCACTCTGTCTTTGTCAGAATGGCTTCTTCTGAATTTAGTTTAGTCATACAAATAGGAACATCCTGTCAAGATATTCCTCCTTATCCATAATCACTATGCTATTTCCTTTATCCAGAAGTGTGAGGAGTAAGTCTTGGCGGCTGCGTAATGACCCAAGTGATTCAAATCTTCTCCTCTGTAATGGTCCCCAGGTTTTGGAAGAGTAGGAGCTTATTGGTAACACCGATTGGCAAGAGTTGGTCGCAACTTCCAAATCACTTCTGTCGAGGATTGGGCACGTTCTGTATTTTTATTATACATATTCTCGAAATGAAGGTCTACATACTCATGCTTAGGGCAACAATATTTGTTAAATAGCGATAAAACCTCGTGTAAATCGGCATCGAGTTCGACTCTGGAAGGTTATGGACATAACTTTGTGGATCATTTGGAAATCGTGACTGAGGTTTTTCATAGCACAATTGTTTATTTAGTTGTATGCTTTCTTTTGTTATACGTTTTTGCACAGTAGAGTCCAAAGTCCGCGAAAGGGGTGCGATCTTTGTCATGTAGACCTGGTTAAAATATCGCTCAAGTCCTAGTGCAATCACATGGAAAGCGTCTATTTGGCTGAGGCCACATCTTTTCAACGATCGCGATTCGGGACGTATATGATTGCGACGTATAAGTTTTCCAGAAAGCGAATGATTTGCTCGTTTCATCAGGTCTGACGCAACAGCCTGAGTAACGAATCAGCTCCGTACTCGTCAGAAGATCGTTGCCGATACTTAATCCATTAATAAGAGCCTTTGTAAAATTCAGAACACAAATGAACGACGAGTAACGTTCTCGTGATCTATTCTTCCGATTGATACATTTCGCGTGATTACAAAACGAACAGTGAGCGATCCATACAGGTAAAACAAAGATAAACTGTGGGTGAAAGTGTGAAAACTGTTTGTTTCAGGATCTGCTTACTTCCATGAACGGAAGCATAAGCGACGGAAAAAGACGCTGCTCAGCAAATGGACTCAAGCAAAAGGTTTGCATTTTGGCAACAGGCGAACGGTAGCTAGTGAACCCCAGGATAATAAAATGATTCCTTGAAAGACTCTCCCTCCGAAGGGCGGTTGTTCCCAAAAGAAGCCCGAAGTGTTCTTTTACTTGCTTAGTTTCTCCTCGGAGTTGCCAACCCAGTAAGAGCTTACCGTCTGAAAAACAGAGCGCTGATGGCAGTGCTTCTAGTTCTTGGAATTCAGCTAGGGCTTGATGGATAGGTGTGACCAAAGACAATCCATGTAATAGAAGGAACTCCCTGGAGATGTAAAATGTCTCTCTTCCACAAAGTGCTGAAGCAGAACACTTCTACTTAAGCTTTCCTGAAAAGGACGATTAGAGGAGCCAGGCGGCGGTAGCGTTTGGTTTGATCAGGATTCGAAGAGTTCACTATCGTGGACAAATTTGTAGAAACCGCATGGTTGCTCCCTTGCTTAGAGTTGTCATTCAGTAGGCCCTCGTCAAAGTATCGTATTAAAACCGTTCAAATACATCTTCGCCTTATCCAGTGGATCGGTTGACCGTTGTTTTTGGGTGTGTGTAGTAGAGCCTTGAAATCAGGTCCCTGGCTAATGGAATGAAAACGTATACTCAAGATTCTTTTCGAGACATTTTGGTTTACTTTGGCTGAGAAGACAAGTATGGCTCCATCATACCTCAAAACAACATGCGATTTGGGTCTCTCAGGGCAAAAACGCCGTAGGTAAGAGGCTTGGTGAACAGCAAAGCCTCTGCTAGGAATGAGAACGCACAGGGTCTCCGCACAGTTCACAAACTATGTTTTCTATAGAGGAAAATGTTGGTAGCTCAGGTAGCTTAGATGGTGGTTGTGCCAACCAACCACCAACCCACCGCTACGCACCACTACGCTCACCAATAACGCACTGATGATGTCACCTTGATTGGTGATGAAACGTTTGCAATCAAACTGCCCAGCTCAGCGAACAAGCCAACGACCGCAAACTATGTTTCATGTAGGTAGGTGTTCTGTGCGATGCGTGGGATGTTTGAAACCAGCTTACATTTAGCATCATCGATGACGATGACACGGACACAAGAGCGCATCCAGTGGTTCATGCATGCACACCAAATTTGCTGTCATGTTTGACCTTTAGGACTTGAAAATATTTTTATTACAGGAAATTAATTACTGGTACTTAAGTTGACTCAAATCTTCAGTCATCGGTCTAAAGTCTAATGACTGTGTCTCATGTAATGATGGTATTCGGGTTAGAATTACCTGAATGCATCATTCGGGGGAAATTGCTATCCACGGATATTCGGACTCAGCCGAAAATATATCTGGCCTACACGCACCCTCCTCTCTGCGTGCGCGTAGTTAATATCACAGCCACAACGTAAGAATAAATTGTCCATTTACTTTTTCGGATCAGCCATAGTGATCCAAATAGCTTGAAGGAAGGTTGCAGGTGGTGAGTTCTATTTGTACTTTCATCTGAATACGGAATTGCAAAGAGCCGTCACAAAAATGATCTGGTTGTCCGCTGGCTACATTACTTCGAAAAATTGACTGCCTCACATTCGTGGATGTAATGGTAGTGAGGTGATCGGTTATTGTACGCTATCCACTGGCTCCAGACAACTTTGTTTCCGTCCCCTTTTCAACTATTCCAACCATTTTCATAACCATCGTTTGCATTTATTGACTTGGCTCAACCGGAAGTCATAGTTCCAAATTGCTTTAACGTTTATCAAAATTCCAGTCCTTGAGCAAGTTAGGTCTCTCCATCAATCCGTGACAGAACTAGGGTGGTCAATTAAACGTTGTGTGAATTATTCATTTAGATGTTACACCTGCGCACACGCAAACAACTTGCAACACACGTTCCCGGTTTACTGCAGCTGTTCACTGTGCTGTGCTGTGCTCTCTAAACTGGAACTCAAGGTGCAGCACACCGCTTTGAAATGGGTACGCAAGCCAACAGACTCTCAGGCTGACAGTGATGAACGAAAGGTTGATTTTCACAGCACCATTGCCGTGACTGACGAGTGTGAATTACGCAGGTATGGAGACAACAAGGTGATATCATTTTTGTCCATTTCTGGTTTCATGTTTCAGAAAAGCTAACGGGAACACACCCGCGCACATATGGCTAGAATGAAACACACCCCTGTGATGTGGAGGCTCAAAAATGTGTTAGGTTAAGGGAGTCGATGAACAAATGGTAACCAATGTTACGCTGCAGCCATCCACGCAGGCTCCGGACCGCATACAGCGCTTCGAATGAGAAACTGGAGTATACCGATTCTACTGTTTTGATTTTCCTGCATGTACAGACTTGGGTACTGTTGAACAAGGTACCTTTATTCCAAATTCTCACAACATACATGAATACCACTCACATGCTGGAGGCACTTTAGGATAAAATGTACACTCCAAACGAAGTATGTTGACATTCGAGAGATGATTACTGACTAAATCCAACAGCAGCCTGAGATATCCTTGACACAGTGTTAATAAACTTCGTCCCGTGAGCTTATGGTAGTCAGTATTTGATAGTCACTGGTTTTTGTGCCACAGGATTCCGGAAGTCTCCAAACCTTTCCCGCAAAATGGTTTCAAAGCTTCTCACCGGGGAACATATTGGGCATGCTTGGTAGAGAACTTTCGCTCCTCAAGTTCATATCTGATCACGTTTCTAGAGGAAACTTCACGCTTCCTTTCGGAATAGTCCACGCGTTCTATCGATTCTTTAGTGATTTGCACGCCAGCTTGGTTCTGACGAGAGACTCAGCTGAACCCCTATTGAATCTTTCGTTAATGGTTTTCTTCAACCACGTTTCGGTCAGTATGATATTAGAGATAACGCAGTGGACTTTCTTGGAAGTACACTAATAAATAGTGTGCTTTTGAGTGTATTTGATGAATTTTATACAATTTCCGCTCACGTAGAAGAGAAATTAGGGGACTGTGCCTGTTTGATGAGCGACCAGAAGGGTGAAACAAATCATCGACTGTCGAAAGGTTTTCAGCAACGCTGTGATTATTGTTCCTCCAAGAAAAGCTGCCATTATGTTTCCGTCGAGAAAAGTGCACCGGTCTCTCCAAAGAGTTTTCGTAAGACGAACCACACTCAACTAATATAGTTTGTGGCTAGCTCTTTCAAATTTAACTTCGGGCTAGTACCATGAAGAAGACCAGAATGCACCTCCTGAAAGTATCACCAGGGATGTGTACGAGAGAAGATTATTCCCTTTTGTATTCCGGTCCAACAAGTATCTGCATCAGTGGTACGTTTGGTTTTGAGGTGTTTGGAGGTCGAGCAGCGCGACGGCATGTGATAGGACATACCCTTCTATGACGACTAATTTTTAAGGACCAGTCAAAATTGATATCCTCTGGGTCTAAAAGACAAACCGTGCTTCAAGTTTCACGTCAAACGTGTCGAAGAGCCACAATACCTTTCATCCCAATGCTGTCACCTGAGAAAATGAAGATAGGCACACAACGTCTACGGTGAACTCCTACGCAAATTCCTTGATTACTAAGGAGGTCGCCTCCCTGATTTTTTTGGCTACACGCAAATGAAACACTCTTGATCAGTACTATGAGTATTCAGTTGTTCTTTGAACAAATAGCTCTCAGGCAAGACTAAATCTCAGAGGGAACCGCTCTTCATCAGTATCTCAAATCAAGCTTCAGTGGTAAATTCACTTCTAGAGTAGACTACCTCGTACGAGAGACTTTTCCAACAGGGGATACAATAAGCTTTTAAAGTCGGTCAACTTTCTAAGATGGCTTGCTTCAGTTCAAAAGAATAGAATGAACGCTGTGCTGCTCCCTGGTAGGTCGAGTTGATCGTAAAGATCAAAATAGTACATAAGACGTTATGATGATCGCTTATCTTTCCAAAGACCATTAAACAAGTCATTAAAAGCAGCTTTCCAAATGAAACTTTGAAATAATTTTATTCCCTGCACACGAAGAGCATAAAATTAAGTCCCGCATCGCGAGACTACTAGTACAGCCACTTTACTGACGCAAGTTATCAGTGGCTCCACTTCTGAATGCAGGCGGATTCAAACAGCGGTAATTTTAAGTGGCTCTTTTTTATAACTGATCCTCGGTTACGATTAGCAGACGAGGTATGATCAGGACAAGTTTTTGAGTAGATCTATAGATACTAGCCGCAGCATTTGTCAGTGGATAGTAACAGGTTTTCTTAACATATTGAAGTCTAGCACCAGGCCGATACACTGCAGACGAAATTAGTCCGATAAGGAACATTGGCGAACAGTTTTACAGGCAACAACGTCGGGTATACTTTCAAGGAAATTACGGGCTCAATTTACTGTTTACATCGGCGATCGGTCAAGTAAGGCAAACTGGCGTATACCTTCTTGAAGGTGATACCACGCGAACATTCGTGAACTGTAGTCATCCACTTTGCCCTTCATTGCATTTTCTGTGGAGGTATTGCCGTTGTTGTGAGTGGATGAGCAGCTGTGTTGCGGATAATGAAACTACCAATGAGGGCCACAAACTGTTACAACCTTGCTTCTTGATAGTGTTCGTGGGACCAGGTGAAAGTTTCCTACAAAAGAACTCCGGTACCAGCAGACTTGACCAAGTAGTGAAGGCTTTCGGGTTATGATTACATACTTCTCCATTTCCGGGTGTGGTAGTCTTGCAAATTTTGCGGGCCACTAACAGTGGACGAACAGTTTTGTCATCTTTATTGACGCTCTTCTTTACCGACGATGGCGACGAAGTTGGTGAACTGATTTGCCTTATGCCATCATCGAATTTTTAAAAGTCGCAAATGTGCCAGTGAGGATATGGACGGACCATTATTTTGTTGTATGTGCAGTTGAACATAGGAGTACGGTGGTCAAAGCCAGAAATCGACCTGACCAAATGTTTTCCAATGATGAGCCTTTCGTTTGATGGAAACACAAGGTGCAGGATTGTTGAACTCAGCAATGTTGTGTCGAATATCAAAGGTTACACGATGTGTGCGTGTGCCAACTTTTATTGGATTTTTAGTTTGAAGGAGCCTGGCTGTTCTAACGCAGTTTACTGTGATGCTGAAGTTTCCGACGGGAATTTTACTTTACTACCTGCTGTGTTTCATTGTAATAATTGTATTCACATGTCAGCCGTTTGGGCAGTCCTGTTTAGTCCACATAAATGCGAGACAGCGATGAGCCATTCAGCAGTGCACACCCTAGGCCGTCTTTGCATTTGACATTCGAGACGAGTGTGTTACCACTACTCGACCAATGCTCATACACTGGACACCGGTTGAAATTGGCGAGTCGACAAATCTAATCCCGTTACTGGTTCATCGTTCGAGGCGTCTGTAAACCAGACACAGCGCTGGAACATAAAGACGTTTAGCTGCCCAGACATGGTGGTTCAGTTTCTCCCGAATCGCACTGAAAGTGTAGTGGTGACACGTTTTTGTTGAACGTCAGGTTTCCAGAATCCAGATCTATTCATAGCCAAGAACATTGGTTCTCAACTCATTTCGCTCCATGAACCTATTTTGGCATGTTGTAGCATAAGTTGGTGTTAATAAGAGAAGCAGATGATCTTCGTGTGAGTTTTAATTTGAAAATGATGGTTTATCGCAACGTATGTGCAACTTGGATTTCAACTAGGTGATGAGGTCAATGAAGATTTTGAGACTGTGTCCAGTCGACAAGATCCGATATAAGCTAAACCGGAAACGGACACTTTGGATTTTTCGTTGACATCTTGAACAGCACAGTAGACTTGAAACTCATCTAAAATGACCCTACAAACTGCAATTTAATTGTGGAATTTCTGTTTGTTTCCATCGAACTTACCAAGAGTATCGTTGACACCTCGGTTGTGTAACACAGCCAGCTGTGACGTGGGTAGAAACCATCCCCGTCGGATGAACAAAATATGGCAAGCTCAACTCACACTACACAACAAACCGAATAATCAGACTATCTAGCACTGCATCCTCAATTCGTTTCAGATTTCGCGTGAACCTGTGATGTGCTTTATCCTGTATTTTCATTTATCTCCTATTCGTAGAATTGCCCTTGGATGCAGTTGGACACGGCAGTCACATAGAATTCCTAAAATGTTTAGACGTTTGCATCTGCAGATATCTTGGGGTCACATATTTCAAACTCCTTCATTTTTCGTGGTGAACAAGCTGTTGGTAGCTGTCTATCCCCACTGCAACTTGTTAACCCATTATCGCACTGATTTGGCTTTCGATGGAAGCTGTCGGTGTTTTAAGTTTTGACCCACATGAAGGCAGGAACGTACATGTTTCCTCATGCCTCGGATTTGTGAGTCCCCATTGTACATGGCAGTCACATTTGTAATAATATTTTAACGGTGTAGGTCTTTCAGTATCTCATTCACACAGTATCGCATTCACACATGCAACTTGTTTAGCGGTATCACGCCGGATACCTGACCATCTTCACGAAGATTCGACCAGAAAGACATTGTGTGTTCTTCTTGTGGTTCGGTGTCGATCTGTTCGTATTAGGCGCGTGGAATTCCGGATGCGTTTCCTAAATGCCCAAGACGCAATGGGGAGGCAAAACTGATTGTGCATGTTCAACGCGCTGCTATGGAGATGAATACTGGCCTCAAATCTGATATTACGCCACTGTCCGATTACGCCACTGTCCAAGCGTGTGGAGAAATAAGTAACGCCGCTTCCTGCTGTGGGCAACATTTGAAAGATGACATCACAGTTTGTACTTTTGTTGTATGAGTGTGCGACCATTCCACCCGTGACAAGTCCGACCGTTAACAGCGACTATACTACTGAACTCTGCATGGTTTGAACCTGCGGGATCTGAACGCTCCAGAAAACATACGGTGGGTGCTTACCGGAATCCTGTCAGCTGATTTGTGTGAGCGTCTATCCTTAAGTGCAGCGGCTTCGTTTGCAGTTCGGTTAATCTAAAAGCTCCAGTGCTGAAGGGACTCAAAGATAATGGTAGAAGAACGCGCAAACATCATGGGTTTCTTTTTTTCTCACAAACTTCAAGGACTGAATTTATGATCTACAGTGATCATGTGCAAATTCGGTTCCCTGAAACTGGATAGTTCTCCATTCCTCTGATTCCATATAATACTACCTAATAAACGCAGTAATGCTGACGCCTGAAACGTACGGCTTGATAGTTACAACTGAGTTTTGTTGGTGCCAACCTCTTGCGTTTGTCCGAGTTACATTATTTTTTTTTGTTTCTCTTTACCACTGCAAATGTCGAAGATCCAATGCCATATGATGTAATACAGTGTGCTGAAGGGAATCATGTATCAAGGCATTACTTGGCTACTTCAAGGATTTCTAGCGTACTCACAAGTCGAACTTCCATAGGGTACCACTGCCCCAACCTAAGAAACAAACACAGTCTTCTGGTTTTTCAGGTCTGGAGCGGAGGGTGTGTGGCAACTTGCGCCTGAAATCTTTGACTCCTTCAATGATCTCACTACGGCGACTATCTTGCAATTAGGTATTTGCGCTGAACACTAACTGAAGATGACAACAGTCCCGTTTCTTGTACTTAGCATCTCAACTGTACTCGATCATGTACGAAATACCTATTTAGAAATAATTTCATTCCTCTTCACCCGTTACTTAATGGCATCAAGCTGAGTGCCTTATTTTTAGGGCAGAAAATGAAATTTTGCTACTTCTGGCATATATTGTTCCTTTATATGAGAACCAATAAATACTTCGCCACCCCATTCGTATGATTTCTAACCACCGCCCATGATGAAGATACAGATTCAAATGAGGCATCGACGTAATTTATACTTCGCTATGGTTGGGAAATTGCCACTGACTTTTAACATGGTTCGATTAACCTCTTCCAGGTTCTCTTATTGTGCGTATTTTAGTTCACCTGACTTACCGGCAAGTTTATCGCACGTTATAACGCAAATAATCGAAAGATAACTTAGAACTGTATAGCACACATTTTGCGCGAAATTTTAGCTCTGTAAGTTAAAACTCTTCTGGTAGGTCTCCAAAGGGCAGCAAGTTTCAATCCACAGGCTAACTTCAAACTACGTCAAGAGCGCGTTTCTGCTGCTCCCTGATGTACAAAATGATTTCACCCAAGTCCATTATAGACAACAGGCTTAGCCACCCACAGATCAGGATACACAACAGACTTTGGTGTCCATGTAGAATCCACA
This sequence comes from Opisthorchis felineus, assembly GCA_004794785.1. Classification (NCBI taxonomy): domain Eukaryota; kingdom Metazoa; phylum Platyhelminthes; class Trematoda; order Opisthorchiida; family Opisthorchiidae; genus Opisthorchis; species Opisthorchis felineus. The sequence goes on along the minus strand of SJOL01006380.1, from coordinate 653,111 downwards.
ATTTAAGCAGGTATTTGAATATCAGTGTTAACTTTAAATCAGAATGTCTGACGCATATCCACCGGCCGACGCAGATGAGTAGAAATATTGTGAACACTAGGTGATTTATGAAACTCCTTTTCGGAGGGAAAAATTTGGTTCACTTTTTGTCTTGGAGCCCAATTTTCAATTGTCTGTTGTGCTGTTCGCTGAGCGCGGCAGTTCCACTTCAAACGTTTCGTCGCCAATAGAGATGCCATTATCAGAGCCTCATGATTCAGCAGCGCGTCGGTGTGTAGGCAAACATACTAATACGTCGCTGAACTGCGACGCACCGCTAAACTGCTACGTTTCACCTCGAGTGGTGAAGAAAGATCTGAAGCGAAACTGCCAAGCTCAGCAAAATATCCAGCCATCAACTCTACGACCCAATCTACCAACTTTCCCCTTTTGCATGAATTTTCGGTTAATTCATCAGGCGTTCCACCTGTACCAGAGTGTTTTGCATTATACTATTCGTTTCTGGTAAAAATATTTTTTAAATGGTATAAATCATGGTGCCCTCCCCAAACCACTTCACACCTCCGGGTTCAAAAACACCCGCACATGTGGTTTTAGGTCGAAAACGTGCTGATCCGCGTAAATTACAGCGTGTGCAAGCTCCGATTCACTGTGGGGTGGAGGAACACGGGAGGGGTGCAAGCAGGGAACAGTCTGTTATTTTTGTGATATGTCTCCGTTTAAGTTGCGCAGAAGTTTGCTGGCAAGCCAAACAGAGGACCAGGCCCATCTTTCAGTAGGCAAACAGATGTCATGACCACACCGTGCCATTGGTTAGTGGGCAACAACAATAACAGCAACAAGTATATTCAAATTATATTCTAAATGACTCGAACAGCAGCTAAACTCTTCGACAGCCCACGACCGGTTTCGCCCTTCTTGGGGCTCATCAGGTAGGCGCAGTCCCCGAGTTTCCGTCAACCTTATGTTCTACTTGAACCCAAATGGGACTGATTTCGACAAATACACTCATTTGCAAATCAGTTTGGTTTTCACGGGAGACTCAAGTAGAACATAAGGTTGACGGAAACTCGGGGACTGCGCCTACCTGATGAGCCCCAAGAAGGGCAAAACCGGTAGTGGGCTGTCGAAGAGTTTTCAGCAACCTTGTGAGTAGTTTCCTTCGTGAAAATCTACTGCGATATCTCGAATATCGTACCAACTGAAACATGAGGTGGCCTGTGTGCAGCACATTCAGTTGAAGAACATCATAAACGAGAGACTCACTTGAGTCTCCCGTGAAAACCAAATTGATAGACTAGGAATACTTTTCAACTTCCAAGGGTTGCATTACTCTGTACCACTGAAGTTCCTGCCTAAGAGGAGGGAAGAGGGGAATTGCCCGTTTGGGGACCACTGGCAAATAACACCCGTCGTTGCTTAGTTCCAGCATGGGAAGAAATCGGGTCTGGTGCTTCTCCGCTTTGGTTCGGATTGATCAGAATACTGTAGTCAGGCCAGATGAACTGTTCGAATGAGTGTAATGTGAGTAGAAAATCAACAGACCCGCTGTCCCGCCACAACACATCAGGTATATTTATTAACACTTGCTTGGTTGACTGTGAAGGTGGTCCTCCTCAACAGAAGGTCACTCCCGCCAAGTTTTTCTGAGCTGTTCCTCTCAGTAGTCTTTCGCTGAGGGGACTGCTGCAAATTACAAACCAGATGGCTCCTCACATGAAGAGTGAAATTATTAGAAACTAGTTAAACTTTCACACTCTGAATCTAATCGGGGACGTTTGTTAGTTAGACTAGAAATGTTCCGTAAGCCGCCGTCGGCAATAACACTGACATATCGCCTAACACAGGGTAAGATTCAAACCCTCGATGATGGCCGTGCATTAAACTACATGAACGGTTTGTCTGCCATGTGAGGTATAATACCTGCGGAATCGATTACCGAAGCATGATTTCCTGGTTCCTCTGACACATAATTCTATTTCACTTATCTCCCTCCAACAAATGGTTGTTCCCCAAAATCGCTTGCAGCACTCCCTCTCTGAAGGTTTGCGTATTTGTCCCTGGTTTCATTCTTGTCCTGATGCAATATCTTGTGAAGCTGGGCCGCCATTAAGCATCTGTGTGTGTTAGTGCGCATTGTTTAAATTTCACTAAGACTGATTGCGGGTGGCTAGACTTCCCAGCGAATGTCTTCGAAGTCGTGCAGACGCATCAGCCACAAAATTGCTCTTACTGGTATTTAAGCCTATTTCACTATGGCTTCGCACAGCAGTCGCTAACAGCGAGCTGTCGTGAACGGAGAGACTTCATTTCAAACTGTTTGTGACAGTATACTAACGGGTGACAAGTGGGGTATGGGGTACCTGTTTAAAAGGCAACCTGTTTCTATAACATTTGCACACATACATGCCAGAACCACCGTGAAGTGCATCAGAACGACAGCTCGTTTAACCCCAGTTACAAATGAGAGCAACCCATTTAGGTAAAATGTGGCCAAATGCGTCAGCGGCTACCATAGTTTGGGCCCCGGTTACTGACTTCAGACTACATTCTTTATCCCTTTGTGAACTAGTTGGGCACACTTCCGAATGTCATGGTGTCACTAAAGTGTACAGCTGGTTGGGGACTAAACGCCTTAGCCACAACGGCGCCATAGCAATTTTAAGCCACTACGCTTGAGAGTGTTGGTGTTGTTTTCAGCTATATGGTTGACGTGTTGTTTACGCGCCACACACTCTAGCCACAAGTCTGTTTGTCTGTGTGGGCGTCCACGTGGCGAAGCATTGTGATTTGCTTCCACCTTCCAGCCGTAACTCATGGACGAACAGCCAAGCAAATGCTTTCGCATGTAGTCGGAGATTGGACCTGTCCACCTGCTGTCTACCTCCCATATTCAAGGATAAACAGAAATATGCCTTAATAAGTAGGTCAAAGAAGGGAGGCTTGTACCGAAAGATGTGGACAGGGAATAGTTCCAGTCTGTCTGAACATTGGTCATGAAGGCTATTGGTGAGAGGTTGGGAAAATGTGTGATAACAGCCAACCGAACCTCCGGTAAAAAACAAATAGGTGTGCAGATGGGTGTATCTAGCGAATTTTTCTGAATTCTGGGTTCAGTTAGGACAGGAAACTCGTGGATTGAGTTTTGAGTGGGGCTTGCAAAGAAGGTTAGGCCAATTCAACTGTTGGCGATTTCTCGACGTCCGGAGATATATATATGTAAAAGCCATTCTGCTCTGTTTTCCACCCTGTTCGTTCTTCTCTTTCTACCGTCTGCCAAGGAAGTTTCTTCCTTAGTAATGCATAGCGGTTAAGTGTCAGCATTTAGTGTTAAGATCAGCATACAAGACACTATTTACACATGTACACTACTCATTGGAGCATAAACCTTCTACGGCTACCAAAGTTTACAAGGTTGATGAGATTAGATTTGGTAGCTGGACTAGTAGCGTTTAGGAGGAGCAAATAAAGTTAGATGTCGTCGGTTGCAATCTACAAGTAAGGTCGAGCCTAGGTAGTCAAAATGAAAATCATGATTTAAGTTTTCCACCTAGTCGAATCACGTTTTCTATAGCACGGAAGCTGCTGGAGGGTGGCATCGCAAATTTACGTCCTTCATAGGTGCTACTTTACCGCCGAACTACATAGTTTAGGTGAGATTTACCTACAAACCGTTGGGTCCTTGACCTTCATTTGGGACGGCGCAGATAGTGTTAAACCCGCTCCTCGAAGATCTAAGACGTTGACTCATTCTCCGCGCCTAACTTCCAACTGGTATCCTACCTGCTGGTACTGTCGTGTCGCGTCGATCGTAATACATAGTTATTGCTTGTTTTGCTTGTAGGATCCACCTGAATTTAACTTTTTTAAGCATAAGGACTGACCTAGATAAGATCGTTTAGTTAATGTTATTATGTTGTTATTGACAGGAGCCGACTTATGAGAAGCGGGATACAGGAGAATAATGAATCAAGAGGAGGGAAACTATTCTTCGCGTTGGTGAGAACGCTTCGACAGCTACAACCGGTTTCGACCTTCTTGGGACTCATCAAGTAGGCGCAGCCCTCAAATTTCTATCAGCCTTATGTTCTGCTTGAACCCAAATTGTACAGAACTCAGGCGAATATTGTTCAAAGTCTAACTACCTCCTTTGTGGAGTGCACTGACGAATGCAGTAAATGTGACGGAAGGGGACTGATTTTAGCGAAATACTCTCATTTGCAAACAAATTTGGTTTTCCGAGGGACTCACCTTATGAGTAGTGCATTACGTATATACATGTATCGCGATATCTCGAATATCATACCAACTGAAATATGAGGCGGCCTGGTGCAGCACATTCAGTTGCCTGAAGACATCACAAACGAGAGATTCAGCTGGGTTCAAGGTGAGCATCTCGCAAAACCAAATTTGTTTGCAAATAAGTGTATTTCGCTAATTTCGTGCAGTTTGGTTTCAAGCAGAAAATAAGATTGACGGAAACTCGGGGACTGCGCCTACCTGATGAGCCCCAAGAAGGGCAAAACCGGTCTTGGGCTGTCGAAGAAGTTTCAGCAACCTTATGAGTAGTGCATTACGTATAGGACTGATTTTGTTTAGTAAAGATAGACATTGGGGATTAAGGTTATAACGACAGACGCTGTGTGGAAGGCTTCAGGTAGCTTATGATCCTCGACAGTATTTATCTGGAAACACAAATTCACACTAAATTTATACACATTTTATGATTGCAAACAGCATCCATTATCGTCCACTGAAGGTCACTCCATGAAAACTTTCTTCTTTTGAGTTCACACGCCCGTTGAAACTGGAGTCTTGATGAGGTACTTCGTTGTCAATAGCACACCGCTTGTCTCCGGCATGATAAATAGCTCAAAGACTACCCGGAAATTATGCTGAAAAGATATTCTGCTGCGTGGAGGAATATCAGTATTCTGTCGGCTATGATTTGCTTCATAGAATATATAATTTCATCAGTTCCAACATGCATGTGAGCTCAAAATTGAACTGTCAGCAAAGTTTCCATTTAAGTTAGCGGTTAGTTTTTTCAGACCGCAGACACCACGCCTAACTAGGGAGCCCGAAACGGGGTGAAGTCGTTAAGGAGTTGTCTGCTGATTCTGACCAATCGTTCCATACTCCTTAAATCAAGTTACTTCGTGCCTTTTCTAAATAATTAAGGTTTCAGTGAAACAAAAGTCCATTACGGCGCAAGTATTTACTAAGGAATGGGGACGATAATTCTTCTTGATAGAGATGTAAATTAGCTTTTCCCGTAACAACCTTGAAGATGAAACAAAACAACGCTCTTTTGCGGTAATTTTTGTGCATATTTCGCTATATTCAGTGCATCGTGCAAAACCGCTGTATCGTGTTCGACGAGTGACCTCTTCTTCTGACCTGAATCACAGGACATTTCTCGTAGGGTGGGGAAAGCCTCCTCCGAGGTGTCCATAGCAGAACCTTGCAGTATTTAGCTCCAAGTCAACCCAGGAAGCGGACTTACACCTTCGTTTACCTTGATGGTCCTTTTTAGGACATTTACGTGCCGGTGCATTTATCACGAAATCAGCAAACGGTTTACGAAGTTTTCGCTCTACTGGAGGGGATATCAGTCTATGCTGAAGGGCCATGCAAATTTTTACCGCTATTTCATTTTTATAATGAGACTACTCAGATTTGCGTTCCCACAGCTTTCTAGAAGGCTATGAACCCGCAACATTTTTGCCTAGGAGTCGGACGCGATACCTTTCGGCTACAAGTGGCTACTCTGCAGCATGATTGATCTGCACTTGGACAGAACATAACTCTTCCACCTGACCCATTTTTGACTGGCTTCTCGAGAGCGAACCCCTAAAATGGAATTTTTCTTTATCGAGCAATTACTTATAATTTATAAGCAACGGGGAGAAACCAAATTTTGATAGATTTAAAGCGACGGACTTGGATGAAGGCTTCGACTATCGGAAAATGGCATTTGGGAATACAATTCGCGATGAATAAAATTGACTGGGAGGTGCCAAATATCCGTTCGGTTAAAAAACCCATCAAAATCGCTAAGTCATTGCTTAAGGGAGTTAGCACTTTGAAGCTCAAGTGTCTTTGCAAGTAATGTTGCAGAAAAACCAGGGGAAAAACATTTAGGTGACGTGTGAACATAAACAACGGTCAGATGTTAGTATACACGGTCCAAGTATGTTTGTGAAACACGAGGATAGCTTTCGGGTGAATGCTTCATTTGATAAACTAGGCTTTCGGCACAGAAAGCTCTTGGGTTTAAACTTTTAACTTTGATGACATATTTCACGGAAGGACTGTCTATAACGGCTTATGATGAAGGCTACACCGCTACTCTGCCTCTCAGTACAACAACTATTTGTTCTGATTGCGCCGAGTAAATGGGTCCAACGGGATTTTCACATCAAACTGTTTCTGAACACTCCGATTCTAACAAATACGTTTAGTTTTGGAGACTGACCGGTTCTAATCTGCTGTCGGAAAACCCATATTTTTGTTCTCTGTCATCGTAAAGATACATACCGAAATGACAGATTTGGAGAACCAACATTGAATTAGCATATTTTTCACTTATTGTCACGTCGTATCAACGCGGACTGAGCTGATATATTTTGTTCCTAGTGGTAGTCAGAGCGTTCCCACAAGTTTGTGAAGGCAGGTCGTAAACACACACGGGCGTAAAAGTGGGCAGATTTGGGGGATGCACTCAAACCGGTTGTCATTAAACGCATCATGATATTGGAGCAACAACAATCTGATTAGCAAAATTAGATTAACACTCCTGAGAGACAGAAGGAGGGGAGGAGGGGACGTTCAGTCTCAGAGCACCCTGTGGTGTGAAAGTTGGATGACGAGGCAGAATGGATGTTAATCGCTGACAGTCGATGACGGAACTTCTGAGACTGGTGTCTGTTTCGTCTAAAATGATCAGTTAGTAGGGTGTTTGTTGCTTATCCGGAAGTTTTGGCGACAAGAGAGCTAGTTCCCTAAATCGATCAGATGAGCGTGAATATTGACTGGAGCTGAGGAACAGTGTATTGAGAATTATGTTGTCGTACGTTTTAATTAGCAACTAATAAGTAGTGAAGCTCACAGATAGTAGTACAGCCCAGCAACAGAATTATTGTTTAAGAAAGAAGTATAGTAGCAAATTCAGGTACTACTGGAAACCTTCAATGAGTAGTGTACTATGAGCAGTGTATTACGTCGAAACAAAGAATTATTAATTTATCAAGAGCAGCAGGTGCAGTCAATTTTAAGACGCTGACAGGGGATCTAACCTTGATCGACAGGGTATGAGTTGACGAGTTTTTGCATTCGGATTGAAGATGAACCACCACAGAATAGTATACTCATTGACAGAAGCTTTTACTAAGAAAAGATACTGTCCCCCTGATCGTAAGCTTTGGGTGGCGCTGAAATCAGCAACGTTCTGAGGATGAGCATAATCTGGAACGCACAAATATATGGGCGGATGCCTGGGGACTGGCCATCCAGAAACGCTTCTTAAACTGTTTGAATCTACAAAGAACTACGCCAAAACTGTGGATGTCGATGATTTCATTCTCTCATACACTACTTCATAGCACAACTGGTTGAGATTTGGCCTACCCATTGAACAAGGTGTGCGAAGAGTGGCTTATTGTGCTGTTTGCCAAAAGAAACTGCCTTTCAGGTGGGATGGTGTTGAAGTGAAGGAAATGTGAGACCATCAGTTCGACAAAGTTACTCTTTAGATATCAGTAGGCAGGGCTGCGTCTACGGAACTCTTGCTTGGGAATTTGTGAATATCACTATCAGACGTTGGAGGGAACACAAATTTGGACAGTGGCTCAATGTAAGGGAATGAAATGTGAGGGAGAATGAGGGAATAATACTTTGCTATCAATTGGTTTTTATTGCATGCAGGTTTGAAGTGGTAATGGGATCAAAGTTATCTCGGACTTGTGAGTATATATCAGTGGAACAGTGATGGTCTATCCCTCATTCCGATTTAGTTGACTCACCAACTCACAAGCGTACACATAACTCCTCGAGACACCACAAAATCACGGGGCGAACTTCTGTTCACCGCAATTACTAGGGGCTTTCAACAAAATGAAAACATTTTATTCACTACTACCGGATGAGTGGAAGAAATTTCACTGTGGACATCACTGAACAAGACCGCTCAAGCTATATGCAAGACAAGGTACAAGACACTATAAGCTCAAAACGAAATTATCACTAGAAACTGGCTTGAGACAATCGGACTCTGAGTTTGCTTCTAGCTAAAAGACTGACAGGAGGCATTTATCTAAGGAAAAGAAATATTTTCAAGTTGTTGTTTCAATCGGAATTCCGCACTGCAATAAACGTCAGTCTATGCTGAAGGATCAAACCTCACCAAGACAGATGATTCTTCCTGCTGTTTCGTCAGAACTGCGCACTCACAAACGAGATTTCCGTTGCTTTCCTCTTTAAGGACCATTCATTTACCATTCATTCGTGGAATCAGAGTGTCCTCTCTGGTTTTGTCGAAGTTTATTGAAAATGGAATAATTCCAAAACCGTCCCGACGACGAGGTTTCCTTATCTTCGGGGGGGGGGTCGGGGAGGGGAGGAGCGTTGGAGTGAGTAATCAATCAAGAGAAAGTACGCTACAGGTATATTATCTGCTTGTTATTTTATGGCCAATGGAGCTGAAGGTATGGTCGCGAAATAAGCCACCAATTTTGTGTATCAAAACTAAATCTGATGTCCAAGGTGATTTCACTATTGATTAAGTGAACACTAGTCACCAACAGTCCACTCTATATTTTGCCAGCACTTATGCTCATAGGCAGTCAAGGGTGAATCAAGGTCTCGATCAAGACTCCTGAGGTAGGCAAGCAGAAAATCATAAATGAACGATAGCAAACGGTTATCAGCTTCTGTATATGCCGGTATGATATTTGACCTGTTGGTCACCGGGGGGAGCCAAGACCGATGCGAATGAGGGCCGCCTGTATGAACAAGTCACAAAGGTTGACAAAGCGTGCATTAATGCTTGTAGAACAGAAACAACGACCAATGGTGCATATTAGAGGGGGGGCATCTGCTGGCGGCCAGTGAAGGACAGTTGGCAGGCATCAACAAATGTGAGTAGACAAGTAAGCACTTGCCAAATACTCTCATTTACACACTAATTTGGTTTTAACGGAAGACTCAGCTGAATCCAGCTGAATTTCTCGTTTAAAATGACCTCC
>SJOL01006380.1:629904-640858 GCA_004794785.1 Opisthorchis felineus | reverse complement strand
GGTATGATATTTGACCTGTTGGTCACCGGGGGGAGCCAAGACCGATGCGAATGAGGGCCGCCTGTATGAACAAGTCACAAAGGTTGACAAAGCGTGCATTAATGCTTGTAGAACAGAAACAACGACCAATGGTGCATATTAGAGGGGGGGCATCTGCTGGCGGCCAGTGAAGGACAGCTGGCAGGCATCAACAAATGTGAGTAGACACGTAAGCACTTGCCAAATACTCTCATTTACACACTAATTTGGTTTTAACGGAAGACTTTGCTGAATCCAGCTGAATTTCTCGTTTAAAATGACCTCCCTAAAGACTTATATTAAAGTATTAACGCTATGTGTATCATTGGAAATCCAGTAAAACTCTGGTGGATGTTGTGTGGAAGCATTCACACTTGTAAGCTGTTTAGGACTTTGCTACTATTATTCCATAGAGCAGCGCATCTTCACTGCTCGACACCGACTCTTAGAAAATACAGTCCTCAAGAACAGCTAAAATTCTTTCATGCTGTGGTGGTCGATATCGGGTGGATTGCTATGCGATTACGTTGCTGGTGTGCTGATACAGAATTTCACTGAGAGAGTCATCATATAAACATGTAGATTTGAGAACCTCGGTCAATTTGAAACCAAAAACACTTCATTACAATAGATCTGCCCAACAAAACTCACCCATTTAGAGGGGTCCGCTGAAGAGAGTGACTCTCAGAAGGATGGGAGATTTCGTTTGATCCCATCACTTTGCACTACTCATAATAATGTATCTCTCACACAACAGAACCAGAAGTCACGCATTAGCTGATGATAACTGGTTCTATTGCGAAATACATGTCCACAAAACATCATAACTGGCCATTTAAACATAACAACAACTTCAGAACTGGTTACGAATAATAAAAGTGGGGATGATGTCAATGCCACATGGATTCTGATCCCATTGTCATCTGCTAGTCAGCTTCGTCTCAGTACAGCATCACGTTGAACTTAGGGCAAAGTGCGGGGATGAACGGGAAAGAATAAAGGCAAAAAAACGCGATTATCTAGTCGTACTCAGAACTGTGCTAGTGCCCACCTGAGCAATTCTCATTTGACATAGCGAAATCAGAAGTATCGGAATAAATTCATGGGTAGTTTTTGACCAGCTCACTTTGTTCTGCCTGGTCGAAGGCAGCACGTATTGTTAGGAGTTTTTTCCATATTGTGACTCCGAAATTCCTTTTCCAGGTTTTGTAATCGAACAGAGGTTTGCCTGAGAAGTCAGCTAACCTTTTGGGGAAATATCCCACTCCCGTAATTTCGGAGGCTCTACTTTTCGAAGCAAAAGAGTGTGAACTAGCAAACGCTCTTAGTGTAGAGATTTCATCTAATCATATTTTATCCGTATACATCTTCACTCGCCGAAAATGACTGTCAAACTTATGATGATCCACACGACTCATTTGCTATCGTGACAGATAAACATCAGCGGCGTGTGGTAAGCGCTAAGTTGAAGAGTCCGAATACAAACAGTGTGTCAGACAACCTAATGAGGCATATAATTTAACAAAATACTTCTACTCAGATTACACCGAAGGGACATGTGTACGTGACAGGACCTTGCGCGGCTGAGTGTCCTTTGCGACAGGCGATATCCTTCAGTCCCTTTTTATGTTTATTACCTTTGTTCTTGTGTGTCCAGTTCACACAAGTATTAATCTTTCAAAATCTGGTCTACCAAGATGTCCTTGACAAGGATTTTTCATCGAATTCAAGAATCATGCTTCAGAAGCTCAAACAATCTACTCGCCAGAACTTTAAGTTATTCTGCAAACTATTTATGTGGGGTGAGTCAGTTGCGCTCAGCAGTCCTTGGATTCGGCAAGGGTCGGATGAATTCTGAAGCTACGAAGGTTACCGCAAGGGCCTCATTGTCGACTGATGTCCTCACGTTCCTTTGTTTAACGCTCCACTACCAAGCAATCTCGGTGCGACAAGTACCTGAAAACACTGATTGGTTTGTAACACCTTTACGACAGAGCCACTAAAATGTCAGTGGCTCTGTCAGCTGTCATGTTAACATTCCAAGTGAGAATAGAAAAATGGAAGGCCCAAATCTGCAAACGGTGAGGTTTCGCATGGATATTCAATAGCCCTTTCTATATTTGTCACATCAAACACCGATGGAATTATATTGTCCTGTTTCAACCGCCACGTGTGAGGAAGACGAATATCATCGATTGGTTCCACCAGCTTTTGGGAGATAATGCTGCTGTCAACAAGATATTTAGGTGAATCTATAGTTTTCGGCATTCTTGATTTGGATATCTCGATAGCATCTGTTTAAGTTTCACGTCAGTAGATTGCGTCACACACGTACAAGTTGATGTTTAAGTGGGACATGGGGTGATGAAAACTGGGGTACCGTGTCTATCTGACGATCCTCGAGAAGGATGAAACTATTATTAGGCTGTCGAAGGGTTTTCAGCTACTTTAAGAGCAGTGCAACCCGCTAAGTCTGATTCACTCGTGAAAAAACGCGGAGCTTTTACCTAACACACTGGAAGTTGAAAATTCTGACCAGTTTTGGGTTCAGTTTCTTTTCTTGGGAGGTATTTTCTACGATTACTTCGGACAAGACAGTACAAAAAATCAGCCCCACGTTAGGATTGACCAGAGACCACTTCAGTAAGCTGAAAGTAGAAAAGCGTAATATTTATATTATTTTCTCAATTAGTTTTCACTGTACCATACTGTTCATGGTAAAATCGGTCGTTTCTCCAAGTTCCTTTAAATAAGTGGGCTTGGATATCCCACTCACAGGGGCCGTTACGGGACAGTCAATCCACAAGGTAATGGGTGACTGTGACTCAGTTTGTTTGATCTCTTTTTTAGGCGTAACCACTCCAGTGTTTTCGCTAAACGGGTTACCTTGTCAAGTAATTACCCAATCAAAAAGAAATTTTGAGGAAATTTATGTCACCCGTTCGAATCGACGTCAAGTCTGAGTGGTAGCTGCTCCTCACAGACCAAGTTTGAGGATACGGGGTCGTGCATGCGTGAACTGTGTAATATGGGCTGTGTTATGTAAACTGACTGAACAATTACACTTGAAAATGTCGACAATCGTAGGCATTTTCTTCATCAAACAAAAACTATTCTCGCCACCTTTTTAGATGGTTCATTCAGCCACCACCACCATGCCCAACTTCGCTGTTTCCTCTAACTCAATGAGAGGCCGCGTTATATCGATACATTTTGTTTGGTAGTCAAGCGCGGATAGTGGAATCAGCTTCCGGTGCTCATAAAACACTGACATTCGCAATCCGGCACAGTTAGGGAACATGAGAATAAAGTTGCCAGTGGCCGTGAACGTTCGTCTCGGTAATTTGGTTGAACAACGCAACATTTGTTACAAATTGGTGTCAGCCGAATTAATTTCACAGCTCTCAGGTGTCTGCATGTATGCTCCAGATTATCTGTAGGTCGGAGGGTGTGCACTTTGTTTCAATCTATGGACGAAGGCGTGACAGCTAATCATGTTTTCAAACGGCACTCGCGGGCTCACTTTTTCTTCCTCATCGGTGTGCGTGCATCCATGTGTGTGCGTGTGTGAACCTCGCAGGGACGATAACCCAAGACAAACAATCACAGACTTCAAAACAAGTTAGACATTGGCATCCTTTCCTTGCCCTATCAAGCACGTATACCATCCTCGAGACTTGGGGTGAGATGAAGCGAACGGACATGTCTGAGGCAATTCCCAAGTGTGAGCGGGTGTTCGGCTCGAACTCATCTCGTCACCCATGACATGTCAGCTCCAGTTGGGTTGAAATGTTTTTGGCCAGATGATGCCCATTTAGGTGCAGAGGAAGAATGCTCACATCTAACTTAATATTAGCCTAGTAAAAATCTACCTATGGGGCTTGAGGACAGACAAGCTCAAGGTGTGCGGAAGTATTTTATTCTTCTATCACTTCTTCTATCCCTGACGAAAAAAGTGGGACCAAACTTGAGGTCAAAACTAATTGACGTGCACTTCTAGGGAGAATATGTATTGTCAAAGGGGTTATATCGATCGTATTGCATTTAACCTCAATGAATTAATTGCGGATCGTGCTGGAAATTATGCCTGAGACATCAAAAACTTATAAAAGCATAACAATAACTCTTCCCCTAGGTGACAGGTACCAAAAATTTGGATGGACTGTCATCAGTGGATGACTTTGGAATAATGTTCATCCGCGCGTGAACACAATAACTCCTGTTACTGGAGTGCCACGCTGCTGCTCCCCATCTATGCCTGGGAAAGAAGCCATAATTTCATCGAGCATCGGACAAAACTAAGGAACGAACGGTACTGAGAAGTTTGAAGTATAACTTGCGTTGATGCCCAGATAGAAGAGGGTTATTTTGACAGCCCATACAACAGGCTGTGCGCAAGCCACTCGGGTGTGCGTATTTAAAGATCATGACTGAGTTTGGCAGTCACAAACCTACGAACACTGAGCTGCCCAAAAGGATCACTAATATACCGTCGGATATCCAGATCTGTCTGAGTCGATCGTAATACTGTCCAAAAACAATAGCTACCGCTGTATTCTCAACATGATCGATCCAGCTTGCTGGTAGTGTGGCGAAAAGCGAAAAGGATTTACTCCTACGGTGGGGCGTTTCAGCAAACGCAGTGCTGTGTCGAAACTAAAAGACAATTAAAAGATACGCGGCCTCGAACCCACAGCACAGATTGCTCACCAATGATGTGCGTAATGTCGGGCGCTTCCAAAGCGACCTAAGGTCAAAGACGGTTATTGTGGAATGACATAGTGGAGGTGCGTTGGCCTATCATCCATAAGGGATTTAACCAGTTACACTCGCCAGTTTCGCCGTGCCGTTTGGGACGTATGACTGCTTCGTCTGACAGGGCGCACTGGTTTAGTGGATGGGTGAGATAGCAAATTTGAAGGATTTTCCAAGGCTGCTGAGAGAAAAACTCCTCCATACAAGTTTGTTTATTGTTACGAAAATAGTGGTGAAAGAGAATTTTGGTCTTGTGCTACAGAAATTTGGAGTATCACACTCATGGCTGAAAAATTGTTTGGCTCTGGCAAGAAATTTGGAGAATAACGAGTAAACAAGCGAATGTCATCTCATGTCGAATACAACCGTCAGTCCTAAATCAACTGAAAACGATACTACTACGACATTTACGTTTCACTACTAGAAGAGATTTGTAGAGGAAAACTGGCAACAAGGGCTCTACCGGACTTACCACAATAAGCCCACATGATGTCATGTGAATGCACAAAACTTCGTAGGAAAAGACGGATGAAAATTTTATTGATCGACGTTTTGTGCATGCTTAGACTATCTAGAAGTTGGAGAGTGATTACTGAACGTTCACAACAATGCCGACAGGCTTTCACTGACTGAGGTCCCGGGTGCATACTGAGAAGCCAGGAATTCTTTAACATTTGGAAGTGGAGGAGATTTTCCAGGAAAAAAATTGCGTTAGTTTTGACAAGTTTGTGTGCCGGTTCCGAAAAGCCCATCCATGTGCGTGCTTTCGCCCACAGTGACTCATCAAGAAAGCGTAGAGGTAGGAGAACCAGCTCTTAATATTTGAACCCAGATTGCTCAAACTAGTTTGCGCAGCCATGAAATCTCGTTTCATGTGTAGAACTATACCGGCTAACTTCCCTACTTTCATGCAGTTTACACGTCCTCCTGAGGCTGCGGAAAGGTCTACTTGTCAGGAAGAAGTAATTATGCTGGAACTTAATTCAAAGTATGTTCCGCAGGTTTTATCAGTACAAAATCACTCAGCCCAGAGGTCAACTCGCAGTCTCAAACCACTTGTAGCCAGAAACCCATTGGACACAAGTCACAGGAGTGGTTCAGTGGACCACAGTCAACACAAACCTCTCGGTTTATCGATAAGCAGAACTCTTCTGATTATGTCACGACCTCCGTACAAATTTGCCGGATCTCTCAGTTATATTTATTGTAGAAAGCAACCAACAACGTGTCTACCCTGCACTATATAGGCTAAGCATTTTCAAGTCTGCAACTGAATAAAGTGGACACAAATATTAGCAAATCGCTGCATGCATCATCTCTAGTGAACATGTGGAAAAAATTTTCCTCCAGAGTTTACAAAGAGGAACGTTGCTAATGCACTACCGGGAGCTTATCGCCCTTAAACAAAGCTGTTACTCCCCCTGGTATAGAGCAAACCAGCTCGATTGCAATTCTTTGTACCTGCCTCCTTCCACGCTCATTGTCGAAACTTTTTTCCGAAAATCAAAATGTGATCTCATAAGAAAGATCAACTTTCGACAAATGCACTCATTTGCATGCCAACTTGGTTCTCACCAGAGACTCAGCTGAATCCCTCGTTTATGATGTTCTTCAACTGAATGTGCTGCACACAGGCCGCCTCATGTTCCAATTGGTACGATATTCGAGATATCGCAGTGTGTTTTCATGAAGGAAACTACTCACAAGGTTGCTGAAAACTCTTCGACAGCCCACGACCGGTTTCGCCCTTCTTGGGGCTCATCAGGTAGGCGCAGTCCCCGAGTTTCCGTCAACCTTATGTTCTACTTGAACCCAAATTGGACTGATTTCGACAAATACACTCATTTGCAAATCAATTTGGTTTTCACGGGAGACTCAAGTGAGTCTCTCGTTTATGATGTTCTTCAACTGAATGTGCTGCACACAGGCCGCCTCATGTTTCAGTTGGTACGATATTCGAGATATCGCAGTATATTTTCATGAAGGAAACTACTCACAAGGTTGCTGAAAACTCTTCGACAGCCCACGACCGGTTTCGCCCTTCTTGGGGCTCATCAGGTAGGCGCAGTCCCCGAGTTTCCGTCAACCTTATGTTCTACTTGAACCCAAATTGGACTGATTTCGACAAATACACTCATTTGCAAATCAATTTGGTTTTCACGGGAGACTCAAGTGAGTCTCTCGTTTATGATGTTCTTCAACTGAATGTGCTGCACACAGGCCGCCTCATGTTTCAGTTGGTACGATATTCGAGATATCGCAGTATATTTTCATGAAGGAAACTACTCACAAGGTTGCTGAAAACTCTTCGACAGCCCACGACCGGTTTCGCCCTTCTTGGGGCTCATCAGGTAGGCGCAGTCCCCGAGTTTCCGTCAACCTTATGTTCTACTTGAACCCAAATTGGACTGATTTCGACAAATACACTCATTTGCAAATCAATTTGGTTTTCACGGGAGACTCAAGTGAGTCTCTCGTTTATGATGTTCTTCAACTGAATGTGCTGCACACAGGCCGCCTCATGTTTCAGTTGGTACGATATTCGAGATATCGCAGTATATTTTCATGAAGGAAACTACTCACAAGGTTGCTGAAAACTCTTCGACAGCCCACGACCGGTTTCGCCCTTCTTGGGGCTCATCAGGTAGGCGCAGTCCCCGAGTTTCCGTCAACCTTATGTTCTACTTGAACCCAAATTGGACTGATTTCGACAAATACACTCATTTGCAAATCAATTTGGTTTTCACGGGAGACTCAAGTGAGTCTCTCGTTTATGATGTTCTTCAACTGAATGTGCTGCACACAGGCCGCCTCATGTTTCAGTTGGTACGATATTCGAGATATCGCAGTATATTTTCATGAAGGAAACTACTCACAAGGTTGCTGAAAACTCTTCGACAGCCCACGACCGGTTTCGCCCTTCTTGGGGCTCATCAGGTAGGCGCAGTCCCCGAGTTTCCGTCAACCTTATGTTCTACTTGAACCCAAATTGGACTGATTTCGACAAATACACTCATTTGCAAATCAATTTGGTTTTCACGGGAGACTCAAGTGAGTCTCTCGTTTATGATGTTCTTCAACTGAATGTGCTGCACACAGGCCGCCTCATGTTTCAGTTGGTACGATATTCGAGATATCGCAGTATATTTTCATGAAGGAAACTACTCACAAGGTTGCTGAAAACTCTTCGACAGCCCACGACCGGTTTCGCCCTTCTTGGGGCTCATCAGGTAGGCGCAGTCCCCGAGTTTCCGTCAACCTTATGTTCTACTTGAACCCAAATTGGACTGATTTCGACAAATACACTCATTTGCAAATCAATTTGGTTTTCACGGGAGACTCAAGTGAGTCTCTCGTTTATGATGTTCTTCAACTGAATGTGCTGCACACAGGCCGCCTCATGTTTCAGTTGGTACGATATTCGAGATATCGCAGTATATTTTCATGAAGGAAACTACTCACAAGGTTGCTGAAAACTCTTCGACAGCCCACGACCGGTTTCGCCCTTCTTGGGGCTCATCAGGTAGGCGCAGTCCCCGAGTTTCCGTCAACCTTATGTTCTACTTGAACCCAAATTGGACTGATTTCGACAAATACACTCATTTGCAAATCAATTTGGTTTTCACGGGAGACTCAAGTGAGTCTCTCGTTTATGATGTTCTTCAACTGAATGTGCTGCACACAGGCCGCCTCATGTTTCAGTTGGTACGATATTCGAGATATCGCAGTATATTTTCATGAAGGAAACTACTCACAAGGTTGCTGAAAACTCTTCGACAGCCCACGACCGGTTTCGCCCTTCTTGGGGCTCATCAGGTAGGCGCAGTCCCCGAGTTTCCGTCAACCTTATGTTCTACTTGAACCCAAATTGGACTGATTTCGACAAATACACTCATTTGCAAATCAATTTGGTTTTCACGGGAGACTCAAGTGAGTCTCTCGTTTATGATGTTCTTCAACTGAATGTGCTGCACACAGGCCGCCTCATGTTTCAGTTGGTACGATATTCGAGATATCGCAGTATATTTTCATGAAGGAAACTACTCACAAGGTTGCTGAAAACTCTTCGACAGCCCACGACCGGTTTCGCCCTTCTTGGGGCTCATCAGGTAGGCGCAGTCCCCGAGTTTCCGTCAAACTTATGTTCTACTTGAACCAAAATTGGACTGATTTTGACGAATACACTCATTTGCAAATCAATTTGGTTTTCACGGGAGACTCAACTGAATCTCTCCTTTATGATATCAACTTTGTTCTGGAGAGAATTCACTTTTCAGCATCTTTTATATGAATCACTATTGAGACCAAGTGAAATTACTTCTTCCAAGCTTCGAATCACCGTTTATTCTCAACAAATTCACAGTTTTTTAGACCAAAATCGATTAAAAACGCGCATTCTATTTCTGCCGCATCACAGCCTCATCATAATATATACCTTCTCTTCTCTGGCGGTAGTGCTGGCATGAAGAAGGAGCCGTAACCGCGATTACCTTTGGTTACGCATAAATTGAAAAAAAAACAGTCTTGATAGTCGAAGGATTGCGTTAGTTACATTCAAAAAGCTACCCAATATGTTTTATGGAGTAACCGTCGCACAAATCACCAACCATCGTAGTGTAGCCCCAAACGTAAATTTTCATGACTCAGCTGGTATCGGACAAATAGGATGCAGTTTATATTGCCTGACACAAAGCTACTTACAAGGTTAACGAAGGCTCTTCGAATGTCTAATACGGGTTTTGCCCATTTTTAGGGCTGATCAAGTTGGCACGGTCCTCGAGGTTCCGTAAAACTTATTTTCTACTTAAACACATGGGCAGAATTACACATTCACAAATTAGCTGGCTGTTAACCAGTCACTCATCTGAATGCCAGCATAACCTCCTGGATATGATATTTTTTGACTGAATGCGCTGCCCATCGGTCGCCTTATGTTTCAGTTGCAAGGATATTTAAAATATCGGAAGAATTCGCATGAAACCACATCACTTATAGCGTCCATGAAAACTCCTGCACAGCTTACTAACGGTTGCGCTTTTCTTCAGCGAAATAACTCTGGAAGAGCCTTGGAAATCTGGCCTGCCGGATGAACCCCAAGCAAGCGGTAGTGAACTGTCCAGGCGTTAAAATCAACAGTTTATCTAGTGTTACGCCAGTTTATTCTTCTTTCTTATTTTTGGTTCGACAACAGCTGATCTGCTTTTGTTTTACGACCAAAAGACGTTTCCTTCCGATTCGAAAGTTGTTACTCGACTCACCAAAGACCGTAAACATCCTTCATCGGTGAAGGTGAATGAATTTGGATCCATTAAAAACCGGACAATTCCGGTCAAAACGATATTGAACTGTCCACCTTTTTTATTGTTGTTGTGCGTAGTATTCTGAGGAGGAGTGCTTTGATGTTTTGAATATCGTGCTAAGCAAGATCTGTGACGGACTTCACGTGGTACGTCTGGATGAACAGCATTATGTATGAGAGTTTAAGGCGAATTTCGGATGACCTCTTTTAGCGCCAAATCTATTTACAGATGAGTTTATCGTAACATACGCACGATTTGGTGTAGAATTGGAAAAAAAATGAGTGAAGAATCTTTTGGGAATTGGCTCACCTACTGGACCTCAAGAAGAACTGAACCTGTAGTGGGCTGTCCAGGGTTCCATCGACCTCATGGATAGCGCTGTATACAGTTAGGAATCACTTAGTGAGTATGCGATATGAATTCGGATAAACTAGTAAGATTTACCTCTTTTAGAGAATCTTTCATTAGTATGAACCTTCCCTTAAATTAGACAACCTTTGGGTTTCCTGAGACATAATTTACCAGTCGTGATCAGTTTATTTGGTGTTCGTAGATGTCCTCCTCACAGGATGCGAACAACAGTACACGGATGTTACTGTATTTTGTCACGAGCCATGGGCTACGTTCGTCTGTGCTAGAATGATGAAGTGTGTTGGTGAAGTAAAATTCTCAGCAAGTCGCATTTTCGGGATTACGAACATCAGTGTGATATTTTTCCCATACCAGGTTCGTCTCCCGCTGACATCTAAGTCGTATTCATTTGTCTTCAATTACTGAAAGCTTGCCTAGTCGGAACAACATCTCAAGGTAGTTCTGGACTTTGGTGTTGCTAAAAGTCTGGCCGAAAATTTTGGGCTCAGAGAATCGTAAGTATGTTCACT
>SJOL01006380.1:614685-629474 GCA_004794785.1 Opisthorchis felineus | reverse complement strand
AATTGAGCGAATGAAGAAGATGAAACTGCTTAATCCACTCCAAATAATCTCTTCTGTGTTAGTCTTCAAAATCACAATAAAAGGCGAATATCAGTGAGCTTCATCTGTCGAACGAAAGTAGCTTCGAGGGGAGGGTAGTAGAAAGAATTTTCGTTCGTTTTCCACTAACTGGCCGCTAGCGTCTACTAGTTTACGCAGTTTTTAAACTACAGGCTCAAAGTTGCTCAATCATCATGATCGATCAAATGATATGGATGAAGGACGTTCATCGGCATGCAACTACTTACACCGACCGGTTGATTTGTAATGACAGAAGAATGTCAAGAAGATCACTAATACAACCACGGAAAAGCTAACATCGCAAAGACTTTAACTGAATCTGATAGCGTCTGTAGCAAAATGAATTCATTTTGAATGCTCGAAATTGATGGGTGACGGTTTAGGCCGCTATAAAATGCGAAAACGTCTTGCAGATGCCCACATGTGAAGGAGTTTTCTTATACCCCGAAACAATGTTCTGTACATTGACTGTAAAGCTTGCGTTATGCTCTGGGTTGATCGTTTCATAGATTAGTGAAATATTTCTTCATGTTTGAGGGTACTAAACAACAGACAGAGGTTTAATCGCCAAACTCACATAAATACATATGTGAAATTTCTTTTTTTCTTGTGTTTGAAGCAGAGCTGGACAACAAATCGGCCTACCCGGATTAACTGTGAGTCAGGTCATCAGTTCTCTTAGTGTCAAAATATCACCCCGATAATGATGACCAATTTGGCGTTGATCGACCAATTAGTTACAAGTTACTCATTGGGTGTAATTAATCGAAAAACTATAAATGTCGCTACATCTTCAGTTGTTTAACTTGTTGTTGAGACACGGGCCCTCAAAGACAGAACCCTGGAAATGTGGCTATCTTAAAATGTCACGGCAACATTCGTCGTCAAACGAGACTGGTAAGTAAGCCTACTGGAGAGGGAATACTCCTAAATAAAAACTCGACAAACTTTATTTTCGTTCTTCATCTTGCCTAGGAAGAATAAGTTTACAGCCATTACCCTTCCACACCTACAGGAAGTTCCATGCTTCGCAAACGATATCTAAGTTTGGAGCAGATATATGGGTCATGTCTGACGACACTTGTTGACCTGTTTATTTACTGTTGTTTGAAACCACGTGGTTAGGCTTGTCTACGACCCCTACCCTAACAGAACAACCAAACAAGGAAAATATGCAGTTTTACAGCTCGTTTATACAACACGGATTATCTATTACTTTCGGGGTAAAAACAACCCCTCGACAAATATGACAGTGACCGTGCAATCTCAATTTTGAGGACAAAGGTCGATGCCTTGGCATGCGGTCACTGCCATTTGACTCTTCGGCAATTTCACACGGTTCGGTAATAAAGCAGATTTATCGCTTGCGTAATTGTAACCGTCATTTTCCGGCGATGATTTACTTCAACGCTCCCACCATTCGTTTTAATTCTTTTAACCTACTATGAGGAGTGGGAGCAACCACGAGCTTATTATTCCCTCAGAGGGAATGGGGTTAAATGGCAGATTATCGTCCACCGTGCGCGTGCCTCATTTTGTTCATCACCGGTATTCGTCCCATTTCCCAAGTAGCATAATTTTCCAGAACAAGGATTAATTGTACGTGAAATTCCTACTTGGTCCGATGCATCTTGTCGTTTTTGAAAGGGGAAGAGCTTGGTTGTTTATGGCGGTGTGTGCGTGTGTATGTTAAAATCCGATCAGTTTGTCAGTTGAGGTGTAAAGGTTGCCACGCCGGTTTGTTCTGATGAGCACTGAGTGATTCGGACTTTGCTTTGTCAGACAAGGGGTGTGAAACAGCAAAAGCGACTGAGGTAGACGTCATGCTAATGCCACCACAAAATGAGTCCCGTGGGGATCCTCATAGAGCAAATGAATGCTGTTGCCGCCACTCGCGCACGTCTTCGGCTACACAGACGGTTTGACAACACAACTGCCGCAGGTTTCCACTCGACTGGATTTCGATTTCTGATGAATCTCGGATTCGGACTGTCTGCCGCTAATCCCACAAAACGATGTGGATGATGAAAATGATGAGGTGGATTTGAGATGGACAAAGCTGCCCAATATCTCCTTGTTGGAGGTTTTGTTGCGAATAGTTTTGATGAATAAACTAACTCAATCATACGTTGGACAATATACGCGCGATAAAACTCGGTGATCAAAAACTATAAATAAGTGAATTTACCGCTCTAGTTTGGGAACCGCAGGATCGTAATGCTGGTGAAGAACTCGTTCGCAGGTTAAGATGTTATGAATAAATAAACGGAATGGGATGTGGCCTAATCCCTCGATAATATTATTTGACCGACTGAGTTGAACGAAGGTCACCTAATATTTCATTTTGACCACTGTTTAAAATGTCGATAAATAGAGATGTATGAATGTTTTACTTTGAAACGATACTACTTTCGAGGCGGTGGGCTATCAAACAGTTCCTATCAATCTTATGGTTGGCAACTTATAGAAGGGAGTTGAAGAAACTTAAGTTTTGAGGAGATTTTAGAGTTTGAAATTGGGATTTCGTCCTCTAATGAAGTTTTTTCTTACCCGAAAAAAAACTGAAAAGTAGTTGAGAGCCACGCGGTTGATCAACACCAGCTCACGTAGCGATGATCTCATGACTGATAGGTTGGTGGCATTTTATCCGTTTCAAATGATTTTAGTCACAGTACCGAAAAAGCCATTAGCGGATGACTGGTAGCGTTTGATTCCCATCCGGAAAGATAAGGGTTCCAAACTGTCTGGAGACTGGTGAGATATGAATTGTTGATACTTCCCAGTAAATACTGAATATCTGTGAAGTAACTCGCGGCGTTTCAGTAAAAGTTGAATTTCAACGTCAGCGATAGTGTGCAGTTACCTCCTAAACGGATTCTAACTGTTCCATATCGGTCGCTTCATATTGAGGGATGAAGTGAATCCCAAGCCCTCCTCTCTTTCAACTCCATTTCCCAATTTATTCCACTTGTATTATACATATATATATATATATGACTACGTACAAATATATATATATATTTGTCAAGTCAAGAAAATAAACTTTCATATGCTTGCATATTAATATACATGTATTACTATATATAAGTAAATTAAAGTAGGTTATCTTGACTTAGGAAATAACTCTATAAATAACTCTTTAAATAGTGTGTTTCGACATCCCGACCGAAACATGGGGCAGCCCTTTTGCAGCATATTTAGTTGGAAAATTTGGCTGAAGAGGGATTCAGCTTCCATCCAAGTACGTCTCTCTCGTTAACACCAACTGAACTTTCAAATGAGTGTATTTCACCGCTTGCGTACAATCTGGTGTTCAAGCCAACGATGAGGTTGGGGTAACCTGAAGGATGATTATGTCAACAGAACAAATAAACCGATAGGAGAAGACTTATGCACAATATGCTATGCCAAGAAAATAGGTTGTTCACTTTTCTGAGCTATTTTTTCTGGCTAGCATTCACAGGACCACTGGATAGTTGCAGAGAGTATAATACTTCATCCGAATTTGTTTGAGTTTAGTGTGTAGCTTGTTGCTCTAAGCTTTGGATGACACAACCACTGACTAGCTATGCTTCATTCCGCACCTTAACAACGCACTGATGATATCACCTCGATTGGCGATGAAACTATTACAGTCACATTGCTCAGCTCAGCTCAGTGAACAAAACAACGACCAGCCATCTAACGGCTACACTGGATCTGTGCTATTTCAAAATATATTGCAGTTGTTCAAAAGTAGATCCGTAGCACAATATTCCTGGCTAAAATGATGGCACAGTCGTCTGCTCCTTTCACTACGTACCGTTTTGGCAGAGCAACCACCTGAAGAAGTACTTATAGGAGCAGGAAATTTCCCCAGCCGCTAACAAATGGAAGATCAGGTTTCTCAAACGGTAGACTGTACGACATCACAGCATCAATGTTCACAACGAGGTGACTTTTTCTTTTTTTAATAAAAGCAGCGGTTCCAAACACACGAAGCAGTTTGGTCCTCTTCTCAGGTATGTGAGGTTTTATCTCAGAAAGAAGCAATAAAGGAGGCTCAACGTTAACCGAGGTGTGAAAGTATTTGACTATTTTGCGAAAGATGACGGAAAGTGGAAACTTTTTTCCCATAAGCCATTGACCAGGTCAGAACGGTCGGACTATTAGTGAGTGGTCGGATTGTTTGTCTAACCAATCGTTTGCCTTCGCGGAAGATTTGCTAATTACCAAGCAACGGAAGATGAATCTAACCTAACATAATAGTATGGTTTTGGCTGAACCCTGGAAGTATCATGTACACGAGACTTGTTCCATCTGGTCGATCCATCTAAAGCCCTTCTGCTGGTGCGACTAATGGCTTCAGATTTCCAACAAGTTTTATTCACAGGAAAATATTAACATGCTATTTTGAACTCTTTGGTAGGCGTTGTTCTAGATTTATTTCTTCATCGAATAAGTCCTGACAGAAATGAGTAGACGGGAGAACCAGCTGCATGCGGTGAAAGCGAAATGGGTTAATTAAGGAGCGCAAGAGGTAAATCCATGGAGTGGCCTCTATAGAGCGTTCCCCGTCAGCGATAGCCTAGCGTAACTCAGTGACTCAGAAGAGGCAAACAGACATCCGTCCTCGTGGTGATGTGTGATTGCTGGTCCATCGTACGGCCATCTGATGCAAGAATCATTGAATATCTACATGTAAGATAACAATGGAAGCTCAGACGTCTAAACGCCCCGTATAGGGATCGAGTGAATCTCACAGAATCTCAGACCTTCAAGCCTTGAAGGCTGGGAGCTGGGTGCGTGGGAAGGTGCGCACTCCTGTGAAATTTGGGTCGTTCCCTTGTAAATGATGCTTGTTCATGGGCGAGCCAACTACGAAAAAGCCGATTAAAATTGGCGTAACAGACAGTCACTTGAATGTACGATGGGATTATTTAAAACCAGAAGACAGTGCTCATAGCCGAGGAAAGAATCGGTGCGAGTAACCATAAGCTAAAATTCTGTAGGAATTTCAGTGTGTGCACGCAGTGAGGATATATTCAAGTTTCGGCCGAAATCTCACTCTTCAACTGCTGCCAGTCTTTGAAGAAATGCCAAGCACTGTACAGTTGTTTCATTCTTATTAGGAGTCATCCGAAATATGCACCTAATAAATCCTCACTGGGGTTCAAAACCGAAACGTTCCGGCTAGTAGCTAAACACTACACCTTTCGGAGGCGAATGCCAGATTGGTAGTGTGAATGATACGCACTTAGCAAGTAGAGTCACCATACACCAGTCACAGGTTATTTCTGGTGGTCCACTGCTAATCGGCTCCCCAAATGAAAAGTTCATGCTGCCTGTGGGATTTTTCTTAGTTAGGCAGATTACTCAAAGTTTGTTGGTAGTCAAAAGTTTAAACGGTTGAACATGCTTCCAGGGATATACCACGTCTGACTCCTCATCGTCAAGTGTGGTGTTAATTACGGGCACTACTTGTCCTGTAGAGCTTCGCTTCTTCGTCCGAACACCATCCGTAGTGCGACCGCTGTTCACACGTCATACGCTTTTGGAATCGTCACGGGCAGAAACAGAAGAAAAAACCGTTACCGCACCGCCAAATGTTGGCGGCGCGTCAGGCACGTAGCGGCCCGCTTGTTAAAAGACGTGACCATCCATAGCCTGGCAACTAACAATCGATTACACTGCACACACTCTCCCGTGCTCTATGCGTTAGTTTCTATGATGGACATACCACCATCTTCCACCACCAAATCAATGTTTAAAACGCCAAAACAGTTCCGGCTGCTCCGTCCCCTCCCCTTTACAGTCATCGCACTGCTTTAAAACAACGAATCATCGTTTCCGTGGCGTGTAATGAGGGCTAAATAAATCACCTCAGAATTTACCGGTGTCCATCGATAAATCGAAATGCGAAACAATTTGTGTCGGTGACAAACGGAATGAGAAAGTGATATGAGTAACATGATTCCTATGGCGTCTGCATCGCAGGTGTTTCTTTGCTCAAAAACAATTTCTACGCTGCCTAGCTATTCTACTTGATGTCAAAATAAACAACACCGAACATGGCCAGCCGCAAAAGTCCACAGAAAATCAACAATCATCAGTGCGACCAATGGACACGTCTATTGCTGCCAGTCACAACACTAAAATTCCACAGCTAGAGCAACACCTTCAGACAACCAATTAAAAAACAATCAGCCACAAGATTTTTGTTCAATGAAGAAGTATTCAGTTGCTATGATCGTTCATCGATTTCTCTTTGAATTTGTTGCCGCTCAAAAGAGGATGTGGTTATCCGATGTGTACATTAATTTCCAGGTGGAAACAACAATGGGAGGGGCCTGTTCGTGAGAAGTGACCTCTCATTTAAGGGTACCCATGATCTAAACACACGACAATAAATTGCACTTGTGTGTAAGTCTAAAGCATATATTTTCGACGCGATTTGTTTTCTCTCATATATAAAGCGATTCGCGCTGAATATCCATAGTTTTCACAAAACCTATGCTGATTTATTTAAAATGAGCCTAATAAGATATATGATGAATCAACCATTTCAGGTTTTACTCTTCATTTGACCCTACCAGAAAAGAGAACATACACGTACGCACATGAGAATGGAGTTTAAACCGATTTCTGGCTGTGAATCTTGCTTGATCTGTTCACTAAGAACTGCTTTGTCCCCATTTCACCACCATATATGTTGGTGACCATGGTGTGTCATTCGGAAGAAATAGATCAGCAATCATCGTTTTCGAACCTTTACCGACTGTATAGACGTAATACACTACTAATAAGGTTGTTGAAAATATTTCGACAGCCCACGACCGGTTTCGCCCTGCTTCAGGCGCATCAAGTAGGCACAGTCCCCGAGTTTCCGTCAACCTTATGTTCCACTTGAAACTAAATTTCACGGAGTTGGCTTAGAAACATCATAAACGAGAGATTCAGCTGGGTTCCAGGTGAGTCTCTCGAAAAACCAAATTTGTTTGCAAATGAGTGTATTTTGCTTCACCGACTGTGGTACGACAGGACAAGTTCCGCTAAAACGATCAACATGCATACGAGTAAAACGAACGAGTTTTAAAGAATACAATAAAGTGATGCATAGCTTGAGTTGACTACGCTCAAGGGACAAAATCCCAATCAGTATCTGTTCTGTGGGAAGCATATACATGGGTGACCGGTTACTGCGGTCACTTCATCATCTCGGCATCCAATGTTAGTATTGGTTTGAAGTAACAAAAAGAGCTAGGGCACTTGCAAAAATGGCTCCTTGGCTCATAGACCCGAGGATCGGACATCTGAAGTCGTCGCCAGAGTGGTAACCAAAGCAGTTACACGAACAGCTTTGGAATGGCAACCAGCTACTCTGGATGAGGTCCATACTTTCAACACCTTCACCCACATGCACTGTCGTATTGCCGTAAATCATTCAGGATCCCTCTAACGTCAACCAGCTTAGGATGTGCTCTTTTAGCTACAATAAACAGTAGACTTGCCGCAAAACGATGTGCCGTAGACGCACCTGAATAAACAAATTTTCATGGAACTGGTCAGGCTGCACAACAACAGTTTTTGTGAACTTCTGAATACTAAGTTTCAGAAGCTTTCAGAGTATTCCTGTATGGTCGTCCGGTGGGGGTTCTGACAATTAAATTTTCAATAGAAATTGCATTGCTGTTTTATCTGCTGTCTTTCTTAACTAGAGCCAGTTTTACACAGGGACTGCTATCAAGCAAGTATTTTGTTTTGCGCAACTTTCGAAATGATCATTTGCGAACAGATTACGTCTCATTTTCAGACGCCTCAGCTCAGTCACCCTCCAAGCCAGACATATCAGGGTACAGAACAAAACTGCGATTGTGCCTTCAGAAGGATCCCTCTACCTGATGTTAGGTTCGTTCAAGCCTCGAATATGTACGTACATGTCCACAGTAAAGGTATTGCTGCTTACGGGGTAACTCTGGTAACTCTCGAAAAAACACAATAAGCAAATGAAGCAAATGGTACCACTCGTTGGAAACTTCGATGGTCTTCCTATTACACGTATTTCCTGGAGAGACTATTCACTAGAGGAAAGCCCTTCTGGCTGACTGTTTGGGACTTACCGGACGCTAAATGGACTGCCTCCCATTCTCGGAGCAAATCTCGGGCAACCCTATTCAAAACAGATCAAAATACATCAGCTTACCTTGGGTTGTTTGGGCTTCCCGTACTTTGTCAACAGTCATGCGTTTTGCATAAATTTATGAAAACCACCTTTATTGTCCGCAGGTGCGACCACCATGATATAGGCTGGAAAAACTCGTTAGGGAGACACCACACCATACATATCGATTAAAATCGCCCCAGGGACTCAACTATGAGCCTGAATTTGTGGCGTGGACGTGAGCAATCAGTCCAGCAAGAGACATTTGCAATAGTTAGATTAAGTCCGCACAGTTGGAGTGAATGTTTGATAGGTGATATTCTAATATGTGTAATGTCACAGCACCAAGTGATATTCTAATTTAAGGCAGTATGCATTAGCGACCTAGAGAGGCTGCAGTCATCATAGTATAACTCTAACTGTCCATCTCTGGAGAGAACAACCACTAGCTGATCCCACTGTATGACCCACGTGAAACAGTGATGTGTTTGTAAAAGAAGCTTTACTGGTACCTTACTGGTACCTTATTTTGGCCAATTCAGTGTCTTGTCCTGGTCTCTGAGACACTCTGACATCACTCCTGTCATCTGGAGCTTTCCACAATTCCAAATTACTAACTCAGCATCATTGAAATGGATGTAATCAACAACATAAAATATAAATACGTCATTAGTAATGTGTAAAGTAATGGAAGAAAGGACTTATTAGGCACCGCAGATAATTTTACGGTAAACTAATGGGTCGTGTTCCTTCGAAAAACTACAATTTTTGAGGTGGTTCATCTTCGGAAAGACTTAATATTTATACTTGCTCTTCTGAAAACTTGTTAGGATTCTCCAGGAGAGTAGCCTCTTTACACATGAGTCTCCCTTGGAGGTGGTAGCGTCTAATAAACGCCATCAATACATGAAGCATTTTTTTAAAAATCTTGCTTTTTAGCTTTAGTACACTGTACACTAAGGAGAGATACGCCAAAAATGTGAGATCCAAAAAATTTCCATGGGGTTTAGCTGGATTGCTTCCGAACGCCGCCGTTTTGCTCAAACACATTATGGGGTTTCCGCACCCCAGCAAACCACAAAAATGGACCTCGGTTTATCAACCAAATCATGAATGGCGATAATTGTTACTAATTCCCCTTCAGGGTTGTAGTCGTTATCCGGCGTAGTCTGTTTTTCAAGGAAACAAACTCCAGTATACTACGTCTGGCAGTGTGTTTACTTGCTATCTTAATATAGGAAAACCCAAAACACGAATTTTGCGTCTTGGTCTTTTTTGGTGGGGCGGAAATGCGCGTCAGAGACAGCCGTGATTTGCAGCGGGTGGTGGAACCCAGGTCTCATGGGAGCGTAGTTGAAAGTATACTGTGTCTCGTACGATTTGGTGAGGTGCAAAAATTATCATACTGTGTGTGACGTTGATTTGTGGCTTCAAAGCGCCCAGACGTGTTTCTACATTTGTAATATTCCGGCCGGCAACTTACCGCCAACTGCGAGCTTACCCTCAAGTGACGAGGGGAAATGCTCAAGAGCTTGGAAAGATGCATGAGTAAAAAGCGAACGGTACGGTCGTCCAATCGATGAATGGTCAAACTATTCGTCTAACTTGTCCTTTACCCTATCTAATGGGTCGCAGATCTTTACGGTAATGATGCGACCGGACTCAGAGTTCTACGAGATGAGTCTCAGCATATAAGAAAGACCCCCCCCATAGAAAGCTAAGGTTTTTGGGAGTTCGCCAAAACCTCATAAAATAAGAATCAACGGCTAGCAATTTGTGACATTTCATAGGCATTCTATGCCACTTATATCAGTTTATTTGGATGATACATTTGAACACGTAGCGGGAATGAGATGAGTCAGCCATAATCGACAACGTTATGACTAACAATGTTGCCGACAGAAGTAGCTGAATGTGATGAGGAATTACGATCATCTGCCAGTAACTTGCTGTGGGCATTTTACTTTATATACATTGCAAGCCATTCAGCCAAAATGGTGTACGACCCTTTACTACTTGCCTCTCAAGAATGACGTGCTTCCATTTCGGTGAATTCACGTGGTCTCTTTGGAGCGGGAAAAATCTACTCAGACAACGTTGTTTTGGATGGGAAAAATTCAGAGAGAAATTATATTTCTTAGCACACTCAGAGGGATGCAAACTGTGCAAACGGTTGAAAACAAACGACCTACCAAGTGCGCGAAGATTAAACTAAGCTCTTGTATGAGATTTGGGGACCTCATCATCACTTTGCTGTTAATTTGCACATACAATGCTGTTTGAACACGGGTGAAGCCTGAGATCATTCATAAACTTATGGTTATGCCTAGGTTCGGAAGGTGTTGAAAAAGGTTGAGCCTACACATTTGTTGACATACATTTTTCTGGTCGACCAGTACTGAAAATGCATTGCTTGATTAGATATTGTCCATAAGGGATGAATGGTCCGTGTACGATAGAGGCCTGATTGAGATAACAGGTTTCATTGGACATATTGAAAACTGGTCACTAACTTTTCGAGTATACCAGTGGAACCTAGTTTAAACAATGACTCAAAGACAACCTGAAAGAACAACATAAAGCGTTCTCTTTTGAAGTACTTAAAGCTGAGAGGAGTCTTAAATGACTAGTCCAAGAAAGTTGATTCCTGATTTCTGAGGTTTTGTGCATTGTCCAAATGTGCTGTTTACTGCCAAGTATATTCCTGTTCGCTTTACCATCCAAGTTTCGCAGCATTCAGGGCCGAAATCCTCTTCTGATGTAAAAGCGTGCGTCTAGGTGTTCATGCTACCAGCTTTGTTCTCTAATCCACATACTCAGTACAGCACCATTGCACTCCACGCACAACATCCCGTTCGGCAATTACGGCCATAATAGATCCGTCGAAGGTGACATTCTGGTGGATCGTATATGAAGCTTCTATTGCACTGTTTCTCGCTGCGTTTTAGCAGTTAACTGATTAAAAATTCGGCAGCACTAGGTGAAAACGCGTTCATTGAGTCATTTGCCAGTGGATTCTTACTGCAGTTAAATACTGATGTTGGCCACCCCGTTTTTCAGTCGACACGATATTCGAGGTATCCGCGTAAGTTTTCTTGGAGGTTTCTGAAAAATTCGACAGCTCCTAATAGGTTTTCCCCATATTTAGGCTCATCAGGTAGGCGCAGCAATAATGAGGTGGTCTATGTGCAGCGCATTCCGCTGAAGAATATCATAAACGTGTGATTCAGCTGGAATTCAGTTGAGTCTCTGGTTGAAACCAAATTGCTTTGCAAATTAGGTTAGTTTTCGAATGTCAAAGAATTTGGGTTCAAGCAGAACATAAGGTTGACGTAAACTCAGGAACTGCGCTAATCTGATGAGCCCGGAGGAGAAGCGTGAAACCGGCCATGGGCTGTCCAAGCTTTCAGCAAAATTATGGGTAGTGTTCACTCAAGAATAGTATTCTTTCTGGGTGCCTTTTCCAAGGTTAGTAGGTCATGGATACGATGAATTCGGTGCTTTACTGAATCGTAGATTCTGGTCACTATAAGCCCTCAGGTCTAAAGGAATGTCGCCTAAGCTAATTGGAAGAGACTGAGGTAGGCTTGAAGCTGTCAGCCAAGTCCGGGCGGTTGTTTTAAAAAATGAAACTGGATGTGACGGGATCTTCAGTACTTATCCCTAAAAGATCTTTACGTACAGTTTCTAGGACCTATCGTCTCCCCACAATTCGTGAGGAACCAATGAACTAACACTTTGACACTCAGGTTTGCTACTTTTACTGGCTGTGTCCAGAATCCAGGCAACCACCCATCAAATTTGTTATTCTTGACCAGGTTTATACAAAAACACCATGAGAAAAGCTAACTGGGAGGGCGAGATGAATAAACCTGCCCAACACCCTCACTTTCTTTGCAGTAGAACATCTGTGACTTTTGCAAGTTTCAATTGCGCAACATGTGGCTACGAGCAGTTCAGCACACCTAGGAGGTGGTCCACCACATCCGACAGTAGTCTCAGTTGTGTACCTTGTGAACATCTGTACCCGATCCTGCGGAGTGCGACCGCCTGGTGAAAATGTTTTTCAACTGGTGACGTTTTTCCGCTTTCTCTCTCTCTCTCTCGCACTCGCCAGATGTCTGTTTCCGCATCGGGTGCGAAGTAAAAAAATTTGTATCGTCTAACAAAAGTTGCAACTGCCAAATGAGCACGCAAAGCCGACACCTGTGATGTTTGCTACCGGCTGGTACGAACAAGGGATGCACATGGATCCGATTCGTTACATGCATCAAAAATAGGTCTGTGGGCCTCTCAAGAATGTGATAGTGGCCAGTGGTTTGCTGCCATAAAATACCAGATCGTTTCGCTTCTTCAGTATCTTCGTCACAGCTTTTCACCCATCGTTTAACAATGGTTCATTCGTATTTGTATAAGGTTTCTGTCTGTGATTTTTATTGTTCAGTTCAAGGCTTTTAGCACCAGGTCTGGATTTAAGAATACGCGTTTGAAAGCAGGCAAATAAGATTCTATTTCCAGGTTGTCATTGAAAATGAGGTCCACCCTTCCAATAACTGGTAAAGATGGTTTGAATTTATTAACCAGTTTCCATACCCCTCGGGTTCATCATTTTTATGTGCGAATTGAACATGAGTTATCTTTTTTAGGAAACCACGCACACGAAGAACTCCGATCCACATAAAAGTTCTCGTCCACCGGTGCTACTCAATCTAGAAGTGCACTGGTTTCAACTTTTTTCAGATGCATCGGTGAGTTGGCTACTTCTGCGGCTGTTTCAATCGTCCAGTTCATTCGTGAATATGCGGAAACTTCACACTTACTCATTCTTCGGTGGGTTCAAGTGGAAAATAAGGTTTCTGGAAACTCGGATACTGCGTCTACCTGATGAGCCCCAAGAAGGGCAAAATTGGTCGTGGGTTGTCAAAGGGATTTCATTAATCTTATGAGTAAAGTTTTTTCAAGGAAACACCTATAAAGGTCTTTCGCCTTGCGACCAATTCCAAGTTATCGGCGTCACAATTTACCATGGTAGCGAAAGTTTCAGGTATTTTTATCTAAGTTAAGTGATTCCCCATACTTAGACGAGGAAATCCTTTTTGCGGCAATTACCACCTATGGCTGCCCAAAGACACAATAAGTTGTAGAGTGCACGGACAATCAAAGCTGTAATCATTATAACCACAAATGCCCTGATTGCAAACATTAACTTCGACTTGGTATAAATAATTTCTGGACAATGTTCCGACGGACGCTCTGATCACATAAACGAAAACAGTATGGACCTGAAGATTCCTACTAATGGTCTAAAGGGACTATTACTACGGTGCACATTTGGTGTGTAATTGCAGTTCAACGAAATTCTGTATCAACAAGTTGATCGTATCACACGCAAAGTGTTCCCCACTAGGCCCAACCCGAGCCGATGTTTTTATGGGACACCTTGTGGAATATAGAGACCCCTTTTAATTATGGAAAAGATGCACTTCTACCATTGGTACGTGAACGATCTATTTGCGTCATGCACAAATCCTCAGAGCCATCGGGGATTTTAACGATTTTTAATCAAACATATCTAGTGATTCAGTTTACAGTTAAATGGGGAAAATAACCGGTGTTTCCGTTCCTTGGAAGTAAATCTGTTAATATTGCATCTGGTGGTTCAGGTAAGCATTTGGTCTACAGGAAAACGACTTAGAGGGGACAATACACTAACTTCGACAGCCTTGTGCCACTGAAAGTAAACGTAAATTTAATTCTTTGTTTTGCTGATAAGGTGAGAAAAATCTGCTCTAAAATTTGACGTAAAAAGAATTTCTGTCGCTAGCCCAC
Organism: Opisthorchis felineus; assembly: GCA_004794785.1. Classification (NCBI taxonomy): domain Eukaryota; kingdom Metazoa; phylum Platyhelminthes; class Trematoda; order Opisthorchiida; family Opisthorchiidae; genus Opisthorchis; species Opisthorchis felineus. The sequence continues at coordinate 615,445 of SJOL01006380.1, read as the reverse complement.
ATGCCTCCTGAAAATGATTGTTTGGAAGTGTTTATATCGAAGAATGTTGCTACTCGAACTAAGAAAACCAAACGGTTCACCGCTGAAAGATGTTTATTCATCAGTCTTCCTTTCAACGAGTATTAAGCCACAGTCTATCTGACTCGGCGTCTACATCAGACATATCAGCAAGCTTTTCCGATGGCTCCACTCAAAGTATCACTGACAACTATTAAGTGGATACCCCTACATCTCAAAGATAGCTTGCCGGTCCACTCCTTTTTATACTTATTTACCGTTTATTTTTGAAGAGCATGGTCACAGACATAAAAAGTGAATGCAAGCGATGAAAGTGAAAGAGTTACAGGAAAATATGAGATAAAAGAGATAAATCGTCTCATTCGAAGTCATGCCAACAACAATTCCAGTCAGATAAGATGAATCCCAACGTATGCAAGAATTTTGGTGTGGAAACACGCGTGTAAAGACCAACAACCGAAAAAAGGACAAACAATGCTGAATGCTCTTCAAGGCACGGTAAGCGCTAGCACAGTCAAGACTCGCACATCAGGCACCAAGTGTCCGTCATACTGGGTCTGGTGTGAGATTCAATGGCAAGAATGTGCACTCAACGCCATGTACCACGCATAAAAGTGTCGTAAGTACACAGTGAGCTCACAATGGCAAGCTAACACAAGTCACTGACTGTGACCTTAGGAAGTCCCAGTCCAATAACAGCCTTGGCGGATTGAGGAAAGCAAATCCCTCGATAAGAGATGAT
>SJOL01006380.1:560931-611773 GCA_004794785.1 Opisthorchis felineus | reverse complement strand
TTAATAGTCTCACATGACGCGACTCCTAAACTTCTCTTTACTTCAATTTCACAAAGAAATATTTGTACAGCGGAAGCTGGTCGGTTTCACCAAACCAGCGATACTTATTATGGTCAACAATGTAGTGAGATTTTGTGCTCGTAATAACTGCTGGTCATTTGACCCAAGAAACAAACCAATTCCATGATAATCTAAATTGCTAAGTGTTCTTGTTAGTCGGACTTTCTGGAAAAACCCCAGCAATGGTGTCAGTGAGCCACCAACCCGTCTCTTACTATTCCCCACAGTCTGTTCCCGGTTAAAATCTGCACAAGTGAATTATTTTATTTCCTTTTATCAACCACCTTCGGGTGATGAAACTGAACTGACCGTTTTGGACCTGTCGGTTATTCGAAAAGCCATATGCAGGCTTCCGTTAGTTCATCCCACTTTGTTCTGAAACTCCTGATTACGAGGAAGAACCTTTTAGGTGATCTATGCCTCAGTATACAAATGAGAGTCGAGGGGAATTCGTGCCAGACTTTTACTCAATTAGCTGTAAACTTTCGTCTACGTAGCACTCGTTGTGTTTGAGTCCAATCACGCACGATGCAAATGAGCTTAAGACAGTCATTCTTCACAAATTCTGATATTGAAAGATGGGTGAAATCGCCTGATTGAATGGTTTTTGCACGACAAACACTGTTACCAACTTTACTTAGATGATGCTCAAATAGCTCACGGAAACATCTATTGAGCACCAAACTAATCCACAACTAATCAGGTGGAGCCTACTCCCAAACTCAGGACTTGGCCACTCAAACAACCGAGCTGTGTGACTTAAGAACGAAAAATGGTTTGTTTGTACTTTTCTTATAAGAGACAACTGCGTCAGTAATATCAATAAAGTGGAACACCCAGGTCGTATAAATCAGCCAGGTCCTCGGCTAGCGAATTAGAATTTTACCAACGAGGGGAACGAACGTCCCAGTAACGTCGTAGATAAAAGATGCATTTATTGATAAACTGTCAATTTTGTCAACTCTGTTTGACAGTTCAAAGCTTCATTGTCATCGGATGGTCAACACCTCACTGGAAACAAATAAACAGTTCTCTTTGTCTCCAGACATTATGTCGCCCCACGGAGAACAGTGTCATGGTTAGTAGAAAGACACGCGGTCATCCATGACTGAATAACGGTGCACCGGTAGGCCGTATTCGGGGTTATCTGTATGCCATCGCTTGCGAAACCTTAGTAAGCCCTGACCTTAATCTTAATAGGCTTTTCTCCATTCGATTTACATGCTTTAAAATGCAAACACATTACTTGAGGCGGCAGACCATATAACCCCTGACGAATTCTAGTTTCTTATTAATAGGACTCGTAGGAATTTATGTTGTTTTCTCTGACAGTCCAAGACGACGCTCCTAGGAATAAAGCTCCGACAAGATGCCATTCGCCCAATGGTCCACAGGAGCTGGTCTCATTTTCAGGGCTTATTTCAGGGGTAATTTTGAGGGTTCATGATGGAGTGAAGGTCCATAGGTTGAAAGACACTGATTGCTGAAAACATGCTGTTGATCTCACGTCACTCGTTTTTATAGTATTTTTTAGATGAATATGCTGCGCGTCGCTTCACGTGTCAGTTGCAGCGATATTCATATCAGAGTACGTTCTGATGCTACTCATAAGGACGCTGTGAAATCTGTGCAGTCCACCAACGAGTTCGCACATTTTAGGGGCCACCTTACGTACGTGAGTACTTACGACTCAGGTGTTCCTACATCAAATAAGGCTGGTGAGGATTTGGCGGATAGGCCCATCTGATGAACCCCAAAAAGGGATGAAACCGTACCGTCTAGTGTTTTCGTGGACCTCATTAGTAGTATTGGGAAATGACAATCAAAATTATCTGATGCCTGAAACATTTGTTACTTACCCTCGACCGATTTTTGTCAATTAACCAACGAAACACTTGTGTTATCGATGGCAGATAAACGGTCTGGGGGCCGATCCGGTTTGGTGAACATTAGTAAAACTAAATAGGGGTAGCATGTTGCGAAATTAAACTTGTGGATTTTAGGTGCACGTAGCAACAATCTTGGTTGCGATTCCACCACATTTGCCTCAATTTCGCATATGTTGCACGCGTTTGAGTCTTAAAGATGTCTTCAGTCCCAATCATTCTCAAGATATCTTTCGATCGAAAAACTAGCAAAAGTGGCAACAATTCATCTCATTCAACTCTATACGGAAAGGGAGTGTTGACACTAAAACTAGCAGTAACATGATGATGGGTTTAGACCTGACGATCGAGAAACTGGCTAAGTGAAAAATTCCACATAATTAGACCTGGAACGAAGTGAGGTCTGATTGTCTGAAGAAACAAAATACCTGAACGGCTACGCATTGAAGATGATAGCTTTGATACGGGAGCACTATTGACCACTTGATCGAACCAAGTAAACCGGTACTGACAGAAATTAGTGAGCTGAGTCTAAGAGCCCTTATCCAGAGAGGAGGTGATTGTCAATCAGGGTTACTTGTTGCACTTTCATACTTCGTTGCTACGTCATAGACTGTCTGCCCGACGATCGTTTCCACTCATCACAAGCCTGTGTAAAAAGAGTTCCACGTGGTGGGCGAGACTCTGGTGTGCGAACTAAATGTCTTCATCAGGGTAGGTTATGAAGCATGAGCAGCTCATCCAAAGCTGTCTTGCATACACGAACGCTCCTGATGCGATTTTCAAGCTGGTGCTCATCAGATACTCCGTAGGCACCGATGGTCAGAAGCCTAGGGCTTCGTACATCCTCTGTGCTTACAGGCCATGTTTCTGACTCATAAAACAGTATGGATCGCAGTATTGCAGGATCGCAGTTCATGGGATGTTCCTGACAGAAAAATTGATACCATAGATCGGAGATCAGCAAAATCGACGATGGCCTTCCAGACTCGAGAATTGGTTCCGACCCCAACCATTCCACCGGAACTCATCCGGACACATTACCGTTGACGAAACATTGCCATATATGTCCCAGTAACGTGCTCACTGGCGCGTATGCATCTAATCTGTTGTTTTGAGTGCATAACTTCCCCCCCAGTTCTCCTCAGTTAGCCGATTACTAACACTCCTATATCCACGCACGTATTCTATAAGCTACCGCATCCAATACATAGCTATCTATCCACACGTCTCCAGGTCAGTGGTGAGCACGCGGTTTCTACATTTGAAGATGATGATGAAGATGACGGTGATAACAAAGATGAAACAACTTTATTCCACATTTCTTGCATATTTGGAATTGGGTTACTCGAGCGAAATAACTAGCAGAATAATTAAAAATGATTACACTGATCGGTCAGTTGTAACATCGTTTCGGTGCACAGATGCCGTGCCACCCGGAGGAATTGCGACCGATGAGATATAACCAGGGTGCCTACTGAGGACGTCGATTATTAAGGTTTATTAGTATTGCTATTATTACTATTATTATTACTAAGGATTACTAGGGATCCTTCAGTTATGATTTGTGTGAAAAATGGATGGAATGGAAGGTTTCACCTGCACGCCAATTCATCATTTGTTACAAAAATGAATACACACCTCGATGAAGCAACCGATATGTGTAATTTAGCATTTGGACATAGAAATCAGTCACAAGCGTTTTATTCTATCTTATATTTCATGTTTGAACATGCTTAGTCATCAGTGGATCCATTAAAAACCTATTAGAGAGGCGAAAAACTTCTACTTAACACCTTTGCAAACCCAAGTGGAACGACGAGATAGACAATAATACTTCTCAGAGATCAACAGTGCGACGAAAAAGCCACAACAGTGACATTGGTTGCAGGTTTGAAAAATGCGGAAATCGGCGAGGATGGGATTACCCAACCGACCATCGTTCAGTAATATTGTTCAAAAGCATCTTCTGGATAAAGAGATTTGAAGGAAAGGCAATAGACACTAATCGAAACAGCTTTTCAGCCAAGAGGAAAATTCCGCTTATCCCCTTGTTGCACTACTGAGCTTGAAGCGTTTAAAGCGGATATTACCAAAGTAAACATCTTTTCCCAACCGAAATTTAGTCTCCGAAAGGGACAAAAGGATAAATTGGAAATGAATAAACTGCGCTTGGTGACGGAACAGAAAATCCATCGGGGGGTTTAATCCGACAAGCACCACCACACCTTTGCCGAAAACGTGTTGAATGACGCGAATTCCTATATTCCACTCAACGACTTGGACTTTTGTTTATCTTTTTTCGCTTGCTTTTCCCGCTCTTTCTGTTCCTTCTTCAGTTGTTTTTCACGTTCTTTTCGTTCTTTCTCAGCGCGCTCACGGGCCTTTTTCTCCGCTTTTTCTCGCTCCTTGAGCTCCTTCTTGGTTTCCAGTTTTGTGTACCGCATGTTCGGAGTTGATACGGGGGTTCCAGTTGCATCTGAATTCAGATGGGGAAAGAATTAGGCTCACGATTAGTATTGTTGATAAGTGCGTGTCTCATTGTGTTTTTCTGGAAGACAAATAACACTTCTGCTCAGTACCACAAGCAGGTTGAACAGATGAAGTGACTATATGTCGCTTGGATGATACAAACAAACAAATCACAATTTAGATTGCTGAAAAGTCAATCTTCATCGTTCACAGATAGTAGAAAGAATGGCACGTCACTGGAAAATAAAGCGAGGTCGGGTGGATTTCTATACTTTACTAATGCCACAGCAAGCATTTGGCTTTGCTATACAATTTTATACATTCCCACGTAATGCTATTGCGCTAACTGGGGACCTCGGAACGATGAATTAGCTAGTAAGAAAAATCTTTCGATTTTAACAGCAATCTTATTGAAAATGAAGCAAGGATTCCAACCTCTGGTAAAGCTCTGATGTGAGCTAGTGTTGTATGCTTAGGTCCAGCACATCTTAACAATGTTTCGGAGCCCCTAAATTGCAGGGGCCCCTCATTCAAGCGATTCCAGAGACAGAACCACATCTTTGGGCGTCGTTAATGGCCTGAAGTAAAGAGGAACTCCCATAGATGATCGGCTAAATATTATCATCCCCATAGGCCCTCCATTCTTGTACCGTCTTCCGAGCACCCGGTTATTTATTACTGGAATATTCGTTTCCTTTTTTAGAAGGCAGTCTTGGGCATAAGTACCTATGTCGCCATTGTAGCGGCAGTTCCCAGGCTGGAAGTGCTGAAACGCGTTTTAACTTATACTACTTTCAGCCACTTTAGTAAACGCAATAATCACAAAATCTAGCGGGATAGTCGCAGATGTGTACCGGCTTATCAACTATGGGAAATAATGTAGATGCGGAAGCATTCACTTTGTATTCCGTGAAACATTTGTGCATAAGGACAGCTGAGAAAATTTGGTGATGAGTTCCAGAATCCAATCTGTTCCAGACGAAGCTTTTTACCCACAGAACCGTTTAGTACAACATCTCAGGGGCTGTTTCCTCATGGAAAAGCTTCAGATCTAAATAGAGGTAAAATTAATCGAAGTGTCGCTGTTATGAGTTTTTGTAAGGCCCTGAGGTTGTTTTTGGTGGTTTCCTTAGGAAAACAGACAAACTTTCAAAGCAGCTTGTGCCATGAAAGTGATATCCTGAAGGCAAAGGTTTCACATTCAGCATGTTACACACACTGCAGACTGATACTCTCAACCGATTTAAAATTTAAACAAAATTTCCTGAACTTACTGGCCGAGGGAGTGGAGCAAAGTTTCGGAACATTGTTGGAAAAAACGCTCCGGATGTTGCCTTTTGGAAAGTAGTGGGCTACGATATATGCCGCCTCACCGTCCTCTGAAACTGCGCGACCGAATCCAACATTTTTACTTCCTTTCCAGATAAGCTGACTAAAGTAGCCTTGTGACAAATTAAATGAGCATGAATGAATGATCTTGAGTCGAAAATGATAAAATCTTAAAAAAACGAACTAATAAATCAGGGAAATATGGTCTGAATGCTTTAGCATGTAACTGGGCGGAAGTTGAGCTCAATCAGACTGAGTACGATAGAATAAAAATTTGCATTCGCACTCATTCGATTTATTCAAACAAACAATGGGGTACAAGAAACCCTTCAATCGTGTCTAAGTTCTGGAAACGTAGTGAGTTTAATTTTACTAGGACCGGACGTACACTTTGTACGATGGGTTTAGTGGTAGCATGTCTGTGGTTGTCTGGAACACAACATGGAACACATCAAGTCATACATAAACCTACACTGGTACCGAAGTTTTTTCCCAAATGTAAACCATCAGCAAAACTAGTTAGACCGCCAGTTAACGCTGGTGTAAAAGAGTTATTTGAACTTTCATCTGGGTTATTTCCCTGGCTATCGGGTTTCTGGTAAAAATGCAAGGATATGAACATCTTTGTGTAGCGACCACCATAAAGAGTCCAAAACAAAACAAAAGAATTGTTTGACAGCTTCTGACTGGTGGCTTTTTTCTGGAAGATATTAGGATTTGTTGTGGTTCCAAGGGAACATAGGGAATAGATAGTTATTGCTGTTGTCTGCATGGGCACCGACGTCTACGCATCTGGGAGCCTGATGTGGTTCGTCACAAAAAGCCCCTGGTGTGGGTTACCGGACTATGCGTTTGTTTTCGTCGCTACCTCGGAGTTGGACTTACGTGCATCATATCATTATGTATTATCCTTTAGTGAGCTCTAGGTTGTACTAATTTTATCAGTGGGTATATTCCATATGTACAAAACTCAAACCTATGTAAGCTCCGTGTGTTTCGCCACTGACGTTCCTAATTAGAGTTATTGGCTTGCGGCTTCAGTTTTTCTTGCCCAGCTAACTATATAAATCGATCGCTTTGTTCTGTATAACGAACTACTTGCATTAGGTGGATCTTGTTCAAGCATAAAACCAGCGTATTTTTCGGTCATTACACCTCCCAGAGAACCCCATGGTACTGAGCTCGGTGTGGATGATTCCGACCGGTGATGTATGTGGACGGAAATTCACCCACTACAGGGCAGGCCACTCAAACTCTTAACCTCACAATCTCTAGTACGGGGAAGCTGATCTAGAATATTTTAGCTTAGGCCTAAATTTGGTGTCCCATCACAAAAGCCGATAACATAAGAAATCAGGTTGTAAATATGGTTTGTTTCGAGAATCTGGTGGTAGATGTTCCTCTGCTGTAGTCCAACTATTACCGCCGGTATGCTCACTGGCTGCAGTGTCATGTTTATTGGGTTGTTCGGGTAGACGCTGATTCAACAGTCGTTCTGACGGAGCATAGGGATCATCGGCAGCTCAGGCGTGATGCTCAGCTGAAAAGTTTATATCTACTATTTAGTAGATGCGCTCGAGAAGAAGTCTAATATAAGGCGGCTATAAGATTTGTTTTTCCCGTTACGTTGCTGGCTAAAACGGGATTACACGACGACAGTAAAAAGATATTAATACTCTTCCTACCAATAAGAACTCCAGGGATATGTGTGGCCTGTATTTTGAGGTCTCTTGAGGTAGTCGCACCTTCTTCTACAGACTGAGGGTCGGCAGGTGGTACAGTAATCCATGCGAATTCATCTCTCTTGGAGATAAATTGAGAGGGGTCACGTTCCCATGGGAGATTGTTAACTGGTGGCTCGTGTAACGTCCGAATTTTTCTGGATCAAGGTGATAACCAGATCAACCATCCTGCAAGACACACCGCCTTAGTTGCAATGAAACTGACGAGATACGAAATCGATGTCGCGGCCCTCAGCAAAACACGATCACTTTCAGTTACCATCATCGTGAACGAGACCCGGTCTGATCATGGCTAGCTACAGAATTTCATGCGGATGCAGTCTGGCCTAGGCTTATTAATACTGCAGACCCTAGAATATCCAAAGGGGATGTCATTTTATCCACTTATTAGGCTGTTCCCATCTACTTCAGCAAAGCCTCAACTTAATGCCCTGGAGAGTCCGGAGTTTTAAGCCCACAATCATACTGGAAGGGACTTCATGTGACTATCGCTCTATAGGCTAAGCTCAATAATGCCTTACACTAGTTGGCCATATGCGTGTGCCTAGGGTACGTCGCAGGTGTGGTGCGGGCCAACAGACACCCCTTTGCATACACTGTGAGTATCAGCCGTTTAACTATGTCCACGGCCCTGATATTACTGGGTCGTAAGTGACTTCCCACGGCGAGGATCCGGTTTGGCTGCCAAGTCGAACATTGTTTTTTCTATTATAATCTCACATACAGTTTACAAGCATTGCAATAATATTCTGCCGTAGTGTTTAGAGTTGCGATGTAGTTTTACACTTTTATGTGTAACTCGTGTATGTATCTGCTTCCAGAAACCAGTGGGGCCATATTGAGTTACGCGCAAAACCCCAAAAGTCAAGTCGTCCAAATAGGGATGCATCAACAAGTGCGGTGCTGTGGATAAAATGATGAAATAATAAAATTGTACAAACCTCAAATGGTGAGATTACGCCGAATTCTATATACCGGTTCAGGAACTTCTAATGCCAAAAGGGATCCCAAAGTTCACACCGACTCAAGGAAAGGTGGCCGCATGTTGGGTGAAACCCACGTGTTGGTTTAAACAAGACGCATGATGACAAGGTCAAAGAGCGGTTTACATTCAGGTCAAAACAAGAAAAGCAATATAGGCACAAAACGGAAACGATAGAACGGGAAATCACGTTGTACATAGTGAGAATAGGAGAAAAGAATCAGTACCTTTTCCAGATTTGTCTGAACATGTCTTGCATTAGATAGCCATATGTGTGTGCCTATGATTCTAGTGCGCGTGTGTTTATCTCCTTCGTTCGACGTAACCGGTCCATTCGGAAATTCATGCCAACCCACGCAGGGAAGGCCTTCACTCGACTTTTCAGAAAGATCTTCCTTTAGATTTATGTCTCCCTATGCAGATTACCGTTTAAATTATAGCCATAGCATAGGTGTACTGACAGCAGATTGCGTGCACTTCAGGACGACAGACTTTCAGCTTATTATGCAACCAGCCATGGCTTCAGAGCCCAACAGCCTAGCTTCAGCATTATGAGGATAATATCGTGCTACTAACCAATGAAACAGTAGTCAAAGATCATTGTTGAGTAAAACATGGCTAAAAGACGGGGTAGAAGACGAATTCGTTTACAATGCCTCTTCAACTGACTAGATGCAGCGCGAAGGAGTGGCAAGAATGGACAGAAGAGTGCATCATATAGCGCGGTAATTAGCCAGAGAAGATACATATAAATCAGATGGTACGTGAGCTTTTTTAGTTATGCCAAATGCATGAGTGTCGTACGGGGTTGCCTAGGGTAATGCAAGATCTTTTTGTATGCAGAATCCAGAGTTACTGAAATGAAGCGGAGTTTTCCAGCTCATTTACTGGGTGATCTGTCTGACGCACAAAGGTAAGCTGTTGGAAAGTATGCGATTCGAAATACCCGTGCTCCATCCTTAAAACCTCCTTATGAATGACTATCTGAAACTGATACGCGAATCATTTTTCCGAGTGTTTAGAAAGTACAGTGTTGCCCTTCAGAAAGACTGACCAGAAAAAAAGATACTTTCACTGAGATAACAGGAGCTATTTGACCACGAAAAACAAGTGCCTCTGAAGAAAGCTGTATGCCAGATTGATTCAGGTAAACGGCATTATATGTTCACATGTCACCTCCTTTCTAAATTGGATGTTCACCGGCTGTTGTAGCAACCTTTCCAAAGAGTGCCCTCATATCACAGAACCCTGCATGGTTTGATGCAGGCTGGGTTGTTTACAACATTTGTCTAGTCAATCACCTACAGTTGTCTTTTGAGTATTTATAAATGGAACATGCCATTTAAGGATGAGCAAACTAGGGAAAAGCACGTATACGCAACCCGTATTTGTTGCCATCAGGCTATTGTAGTACCAGTCAATTACAACCTGATGTCACTTCCTTTTATTTCTGAAGGATTCAATTAGTCATAGAAAAAACTGATCGCAGTTGGAAAAAGATGAGGAGGTCCAGTCGTAATATTGACTTTGGACTGGCAGGCTAGGAACCCTCAAGGTTACAAGTTAACGGAGGGCAGAAAAATGGCGGGTCGTTGAAAGGGAAGATACGGCTGGGAATTGCTCTGAACCACTGACTACGCAAAGGGTTCCACGCCGATAGTATTTGACTGCCGATCTATCAGGTAAAAGTGTGAGAAATTACTTGTGAAATTCAGGTGTATAAATGTGGCATTGGATAGGGCACACATCCCGCCAGAGTTGGGTCAGTATTCGATACCCGTTTCTTATGTACTCGTGATTTTGAGATTTATTATCTGTTTTCACGGAATGAGAGTTTAGAAGCAGATGTGCGTTTGAGGAAGTTCCTTTATGGAAAGTCCCTTGCTGAACTTTCACACAGGTGGGGCCACGGATATGAGGAATTTTGTTGAAAGCACGAACCATATGGCAAAATTAAAAGATAACCAGAAGACCAAATTGAAGGTTACTCTCAAACACAAATAGTGCATGCCAAAATTCCAGAGCAGCGTTTATTCTTTTACACTCTATTTGAATATTCTGGGGTGTCATCTTGAAATCACAGTGGAAAAACCACTAAAGTTTGTGAAACTCCTGATGTAGTGAAACAAATTCGGTTCGGCAGGTTTCAAGAATCTGTGGTGCTGTCTGAGTGGAAACTCATGACTGGAAGTGAATCGATCGAAACCACCAGCATAGTTCAAGGAGCCTGACAAGCCCCACGTATCATACTTCAAATCCATTGTCCGTAAATTATATGTACCACAGATGAGCTTTGAGAAGAGAGGAAATTTAGTCCAGTCGTTCCGCGCTTTTGTATGAAATAGCCGAGGAGGAGTAGTCTACAATCCATCAGGGCCCCACGAAAGAGTAGATTCATGCTGCTCTGGTTCTCAGACTCTTTTCTTGTTCCCACGCCTTATTCCAAAACTAGAAGTTTAGTTATAGATGGCTGCAGGATTTTTGGAATCCGGGTCCACTTTGCTTATGTCCTGGCGCATTTATTCTGGTGAGTCCACACCAAAGAGGGAAGCACTGGACTCGAGCCTCGCCCTTATCAGAGCTCATCGGCTTTGGCCATGTCAGAGTTTGATCTCCGGACATCTGAGATGCGAGGCGAGAATGTTTCCACTAATCCACCAGAACGTACTGAACGCACCTGAATTATCGATTGTGTCCACGCTTAAGCGATGTGGTTAGTTTACGGACGGCTCAAAAGAAGACCCAGTAACTCTCCTGGTTGTGTTGATCGACTGACCCGCCTGTCAGAACTTCTCAGTCAGCACAGTTAAGTCACACTTAGACATAATATAGCAGCACTCATTCACATTACTTAGTCAGGAGTTGAGTGAGTTTTCGAGTGCCAACTTTTCATACTGGAAGTTTCACCTTTCCTGCATAAGTATTCTTCCCCTGAGTGACTAACAGATTTTGAAAATGCACTCATTTGCAAACGAATTCGGATTTAACAGGAAAACTGAACTAAATCCCACCAGAATCACTCCTTCCTGGTGCTGCAAAAAGACTGCCTCAGCTCTGATCAAGAATAAACTTTGTCCTCAGAATCGATTGTTGTGAAACTAACCCTAAAAGGATGCTGGCGAATGTGGATGAAGAAAAATCCTAAGCCATCCAAGTCGAAGCTACAGTCAAGTCAGCTTGTGAATTGGCGCCAACTACGCCAGCAGACAATGTTACATCAGAGACAGTTGGTGAGTGTTGGTTTTTGGATTAACAGACGGCACCTGCATAGCCAACACAGCCAGTCTGTTCGCAAGTCGGTTAGTCTGTTACGTCGTTCACTAGGGTCTACAACTTTTCGCCTCGCTGAAACTTCATCGATCACGCTCATTTCACTCGACAGTGCACAATTTATTTACGGCCTTTGGTTCACAATCCATAATGATGAGCTAAGGACTGACTCTTTCCATATGTCATTTCCCTTAAAAAAAGTGATACACCTGACAGTTTGTATGGTTACATTGGCATTCACGACAATTACGGCTGCAAACCGGTCGTGGGCTGTCGAAGAGTTTTCAGCAACCTTGTGAGTAGTTTCCTTCAAGAAAAATAGTTACGGTTATGTTTAAAGGTACATAATGTTATTAGTGGTCTTTGTATTATAGCAACCCTACGAAAGGAGACATATGGGTCTTCCCGAATGAGCCATGAATTCGTGTACGGTCCCCACACTCTTAAGAAAGCCCCAATGACGTTCTGATCTCTGTGGAACAGATTGCTTCACTACGGTTGAGTGGCAGGTTGGTTATGGAACCTGCTTATCAAATATAGTGGCCTGGCCCATATTTTTTTGTCTTGAAACCGGTTTTGATATCTGAACAAACAATGAATCGTGGCAACAAAACATGGGTTATCGATGTTGGCGTCTTATTAGACAAGAGCAGTCGTTCTAATTGATGCAAATGGAGGCCAACACAGCCCTCAAACGGGGATGATTCTTTGCGGTAAGCAATGGAGTCGCCGCTAATCTAAGGTTATTTTATGATATTACAAAACCAGGCGAATGCAATTCGTATTTGGATGGGTACGGTCAAAGCAGAGGGTTTTGTATTTGAACGTATAGCGAAAGACGAGGTCTCTGATGCCTAAAGTATTTGTCACGTTAAACGAATTTATCATAACTAACATTCGACCACAGTGTGTTTAGAATGCATTACTCGGAATCCATATCCGGAGAAGTCTACTCATATTCTATGCATTTTTTCGAAAAGCATAAATCGCAAATGCGAAATACCTGGAAAATCAATGGCAATTTTGGCAGGCACACACAACCTGCGCAATCGGTTTGACATTTACCCGTTTAGATCAGTCAAAGATTTGTGATTTTTCAAATTACCTGGGGGGAATCTCCATCTGATAATTTAATCCAATTTAATTTAACTATGTCGTGCATTTTTTGGTTGAACCATCTCCAATAATCAGATAAGTATCGAGCATATAGACATGAACGCAAGGCGAACCAGTGAAATCGAAGCTCAACTGAAAACAAAACCATACAACACTTCGTATCATTGGAAACGGGACGGTTTCTCCGGTAACTAGGACAAAGCGAGCAGAAAGCAGTGGTCATTTGAATCATGACTGAATGGAATGTGGATAACTCTCGAAAAGTAATGGGCTTCTTGCTGACTCAAGTTGACTTTCACCATCCTAATAAATCTCATTGTTCAGTGTCACACTCGTGTAAATGAGTCAAGCTTATCTGGCAATTTAGTGTAACCAATCGATCGATCTGCCGAGTATCCATCGATTTATTGTTGCAAAGAAAAGAATTTTACGCTCGGTAGTGATGAAACATAGCCACATTGTTCGAAAACGTCATAGATCGAGAGCAGTGTGCGACTGAGTGAAAATGTTTTATGCCTGTTACCTGGCAATAGTCCAGTGGCTGAGCGAAAATAAATTGTCAAATGAATGGATGATTAACCGGGAGTAAACAGATAGCCCTAGTCTAAAGTAACACCGGTCAACAAATATTGCCGCTTTGTCATACACAAGTGCAGTAACAACTAACAATCACGGATGCTTCCCACCAAGACTATTTCCAATGTTTTCCGCTTAAACAAAAGCACTTTTAAAAATGTACGTTTATATGCTTTCCTATTCAAGAAGTTAGCAACCCGAGAAGCTACCTAACGCGGCTGTTCGAAAGAATTCAGAGAAAAAGTTTCTCCGTTACAATCGTTACAATCCGTTACGTCGCCAGCGTACGTTACTTCGGACTGAATGGTCCAATCGGATTCGGAATGCAGAGCATACAAAGGTCGATGGAAATGAATACGCGTTGAATGCAACTAGCTAAGGTGGACAGAACGCGTAAAACCAATGGCCCATAACCGCATTCTGAAACAACTAAATGATGAAACTTAAACTCAATAGCGGCCGAAATTTCTGTAATAAAATCGTTTCCACTTGGATTAGAACAAATTTAATCTTGGTTTCAGAGTTTGGGAATACCTGACACTTGCTGCAGCCGTCTGGCGAATGGATGTCTGCAAAAGCTTAAAAGTAGACGCACCATTTTAACCGGCCGTAATAGTTGGAGCTGCATTCACGAGTGAGGATTGCGGATACATATATTCGAGAAGAATTTGAATTCTTATTTTTCAATGACTGACTCTAAACCACCGAGGATGCGCCGTTTGTAATAAACACCTACTTGATTGCAACGTTATATTTTCTTTACTTTACAAGATGAAAATACCACAAGCTAGCCTAATACAGGTGGAATGCCTGGCTTTCTACTCTTACCTAAATGTGGTACTAGGACTCGAGCCCTAGAAAATATTGCTATGATGATTTAACTGGAGAAGGATGCTATTGTGCGAGTAGTCCCAGGAAGTGTACGAGGGATATCAGCGATGTGTTTATAGAGACTAATGCTGGTGCCTACCATTATGCCGTCATGTTTAGAATGGCAGTGGCTTTCAACAGACCCTGGCGTATTCTCTCGCCGATTTCATTATCTTGATGGCAGTAGCAACAGCTTACGCATCACTTCACGTCACATCCCGCCTTTAACAAACTGCATACTGTGTTTAGACACTGTTCCCCGTTAGATCCATTACAGATGCTAGCCAGTCTAAGTAAGTGGATGGCACCCGCATCGGATTCGCCGGTCAGCAATGGTCAAACTACTGGAAGCCTACGCATAGTTGGAGAGTCACAGGCGGATTGCGTGAATCTGAATATGACTATGAATACTACCCATCGGTGTTAATGGAGACCCAGAGAACGGGGTCGGTGAGCTAACATTCATAGAACTGATAGAGGCCATCAACTACCACATGTATGATAGTCCAGCGGGGAGCTCCGGCATCAACCACATGTTTGACGTCAAAGTGCCGGTGTTCCCCTTAGTTTACTTTGGTATAGAAGCTCACAGGCGATTCAGAATGACGTCAAAGAATACACAGTTTGGGCTTTAACGGATAACCTTGTGGTGTTTTCTTGACAACATGGTTAACAGTGTTGTCGTCCCCCAAATGAGAGCGCCATGCGCTCACTAATTAGAAAGTAGAAAGAGCTTTTCTCGGTTACATTCGTTTACTTATAGCAGATAAGCCAATGAGTGCGCTGGGGACACACTTGTCCGTACATTACGCATTGCAATTCCACATAGTAAATGATTCACTAGGGGAGTTAACCTCATCGAATGGTTTGCTTTTTTGCATCATCAAGACACTGCGTCTCGAAGATTTTGAAGCCGGTGTGAATGACTACTCTTCAGGCCTTCGTGTCGAGTGTTAGTTCCCCCGTAATCTGAAATACGAAGCTATGGTCATTAAATTAAAGGGTGTTCGAGTGCTCCTGGATTCAAACTCTGTTACCCAGCTAATATCCAAAAAATTGTTTTGAAATGCAAGTTGAAGTCATTTGCTTCAAATAGTTTAACCAGCGACGCCTCTTGTGAATCTGACGTCTTTCGGCTCCGGCGGCGTTTACTCATTGAAAAATTCTGTGTCAGGGTTCAGTCTGTCCTAATGACGGTCTTCTTTAGAGCGTCCTGGCTCAACTGCAGAGTGACAGTGAAGACAGCACAACGGCACGATGCTCTTTAATGTGGTGTCAGTGTACACGTGCTGATTGCTCCATACCTGTTTCTTAAGATGATCGAATGCCATGCTGGCTTTTTTAGCTCGTGCGTTTATTTGATTCTCAAGCGTTAGGTTTATTTATTGCGATGGCATGACAGCACACCATCTCATCCCCGTTTAAATGAACGACTGTTGTTTTATTTCAACGCCGCGATGCTTCCTGATTAAAGACAAACGTTTTAGAACTACATTTAATATCAGGAGTTGTATTGCATACACGATCGTGGCAGTCTTTGTGTTTGAGGCACTACTCACGTTCGTCCTTATTTATTTTCAGAGAACCAAGGCACATATGTTCATTACCAATTCCGATGTGCTTATGTCAGAATACGCCTGTTTGATAGTGGGGTTTTCTGCAACTCCGTTCTTTCTAAGATGTAGTTCATTTGGTAGATTTTCGCCCCCAGAGTAGGTCTTGATAAGAGCTTTATGACAACGCCGTCCCATTGGAGTGAAGATTAATCATCAACAGTTAACCTGTTTTGAAACACACTGAAAACCGGGGATTTATACTGCCTGACGGTAAACCCTGTTCCGGTGTTTAGTACCTTATGGTATTGCCTTATCACAATATATAAATTGCCGTTACCAATTAACCGGTAGCTCTTGTAAACAGCTTTATCATCGAACCCTTGTTCCAAGAACTTTGTGAAACGATAAAGTGGAGGATGTCTGACATCTACCTCGGATTTGGGACGACCGGGCTCCCAAAACCCGAAGGACAGATTAACAACTATTGTCGGCACTGCCATACCGTAGAAAAGTTCCATCAATACTGTGTCAACTAATCGATGCAAATATTTGATATTCGTAATTTTCCAGGATATTCAGAACAACTCAGCGACCTTCTATGAGGGCTGGTATACCTGAATGGAGAAATGATTCCATCGACGGGACACATTTTGCAGGAATCATCGACTGACTTATGCTACGCACTGCACATAAGCATGGTTCCTGTTTAAGGGTTTACCATTACACTACGTTATACATTAGATCGTAACAGAAGGTATTGTTTGATAACATAAACTCGTGTGCATACCAATTTAGGTTCCATGGGAGGCCCAACTGAATCTCTCGTTTATGACGTTCCTGTTCGGCTGAATGTGCTGCACCTTATAGGCGCAACAAACTTCTCATAAGGTTGCTGAAAACTCGAATTGTCAGAGCTTCAGCAACCTTATAAGTAGCTTGCTACATCTGTATATCTACACATCAGATACATACTGTTCACTTTTGAGTGCTTCTGTTGGAGTTGCAAAGGTGGTTTCTGACCAAAGGCAGTTGAGCGAATGCTGAGTTCAAACGTTTGCGAATAGCCAGTTTGGAAAGTTCAAACTACATAGCCTGCGTTCAACACACACTGAAATTCTCGTACATTGGAAATTGATCCTGTGGGTATATAGTACTTTCCTTGATTATGAACTATCAAGGAATCTTGCATAACGCTCGAGTGTGAGTTTTTATCAGCACCATTCAGCCCTCTGACATCTACTAACATAGTATAAATCCTTCAGCGAAGAAATTCCTTACGTGTTTCACGTCTACTCCTTCCTGGAAAACTCTTTGATAGAGGTGATCCCAAAGGAGGAATTATCTACCAGAGCAGGGTTGATCCTTAACCATATAATAGAAGATGAACCAGAGGTTTTTAAATATGAGCGGTTGTTTAACTCAACCATAGATATCGCTAAAAGTTATGTAGAAGGAAGTTCGACACCCCAAATTACAACATCATAAACGTCTCTAGAATGAAAAAAATATTTAGGTTTGAAAATCTGTCAACGTCATTGCCTTCTAAACGCTTCATAATGAGCTGTAAAACAATTTCACCAAGAAGGGGGCTAACGCTTCTTATAAGATCAAAACCATTTGACAAAAGTCCTCCGTCAATGAACACTTGGTTTTAGCTTCAGCTTCCAGCTTTTCTAAAGAAACCTATTCCCGAGTTGTGTTCATTTTCTACCCCATCAAACGATAAGTGTTTGAACGAAAAGCACCACGAAGCCAGAATTTTAACGAATCTGTTAACTAACCGAACACCAGTTTGTCAGCACCACCGTCTCACGTGACACCAGTGAGCGGCTTGCACCCACAACGCCTACTTGTGTAGGGGCCCAAGTCCGACATGTGGGTAACCGTTCCACCTTTTATCTGTAGTTGGTGTTTTTATCGACCGCCTCGAATTTTTTTAAGATATTACATACCACGAGTCAGTTTCTTACATTGAAGTGTAGAAAAAGTATGGCCTCGGTGCAGATGAGGCAGTTGATACGTGAATGATAACAGTGGGGTTTTCAAATGAAAAGTACATTATTTGAATCGTGTCAATTCGAAAGTAGACTGAAAAATAAACCTTTGTGTTTGTGACATGTGACGACTTGTTTGACACGTTCTATAAAAGATACGATGTTCATTCAGGAGGAAACGGGTTACAAACAGATCTGAACAGACTTTCCAGAACTTTTCTGTACCCTGCTGTAATATATTCCATTGCTTGGTACCCTATATTGTTGCGTTATACTCTGCTATACTATGTGATATTACACCATACATTGACAATATATATACCATATAGGGTAAAGAATCATTGCGTTATTTGGACAAAGCCTTGCATCTTTTAGATACAACATCAAGGCCCTATGGAAAGTGACTCCCATTTTCAGTACTCAAACACAGATTATGAAAGAAGCGGTACAATATAATATGTGAACTATGTCTAGCTGATGACATCCCGGAGGGGCAAAACCTATGGAGGACCGCTGAAGAGTTTTCCGGAACATTTTGAACAGGGTTCCTTCAAGAAGATATACTGCGATATTTTGAACATTGTACCAAATGAACCACAAGGCGCCCTTTGTGCAGCACATTCAGTTGAAGAATGTCATTAATGAAGGATTCAGCTGGGGTCCGTTCTTGTATTCGAAGAGAATGAGCCTGCGCCACCAGTCTTAAACGAGATTGACAGTATTTGGGTCTCAACCAGAGTAGAAATTCTCTGGGACCAAAAACGAACCCGGAAAAAATGAGAAGTTTCGTAACAATCTCAGAGATTCGGACGCAGCGCAATACTCACATGGTTGCTGAAAACTCTTCGACCGGTTTTGCCTTTCTGAGGGTTCTTCAGTTAGGTGCAGTCCCCCAATTTCCGTCAACCTTATGTTATACTTGACCTCAAATTAGACAGATTTTGACAAACACCCTCATTTGCATACAAATTTGGCTCTGATATGAGGCTCAACTGAATCTAGCTGAATCAAAAGTTTATGATGCCCTACTTCAGCTACCTTATAAGTAGTACGTTACGTCTAGACAGCACCGTATTTCGACATTTCAAATATCGTACCAGCTGAAGCATGAGGCAGCCTGTTGTGGCACATTCAGTTGAAGAGGACCACAGTACGTGAGATATCCAACTGGATTTATCTGAGTACCTGGTAAAACCGAATTCGTGTGAAAATGAGAGTATTTGTCGAAATCCCAGTGACCCTCTCTATATAAGGGACATTCCTGAAGAGTGAGGGTTATCCACTCAGCTTTACAATTAAAGCACATCGATACTTAATGTTACACATGTCAGTTGGAATGGGTTGTGGGCGCTGTCCCATGCACATTCCCGTGCATGGACGCGCGCAGGCATATACATTGCCACGTTTGTCTATGGGGTGCCCATGTTAACAATCGCTGATCGGTGGGACCAGCTGAAACCAAAGGTGAATTTAATATCGCTGTTCAAGGGGGACATGTGGTGGGAAAGTGAACATCTCAACAGGAACTTCGCAAGCGGTTCCCGGGTTAGGTTTCGCCTGATGAGATTCTCTAAATTCATTTGAATTAACGTGATCCTGCTTCAGAGAGTAATATTTCGCTTGGCAGTAACCACATTGAGTATTTTAGATCTCAAGGCAAAACACGAGATATCAATATCGTGAAGGCTTTCTTCAAAAGCGTCATATCAGTTTAAGACACATACTGGCATATACTGGTTCGTGTTCTCGCTTCCCTAACCGATTCTATGCACTGACTTTAATCGAATGAACTACCTATCGTTGGGTCGCTGTCAACTCAGATAAAATTTTGCAATGTTACTTCCCGTTACTCCAAAAATTTGCAAAAAGTTTGGTGTAAAAACTAACTCCATTTGGAACCCTTTTCTCCTTAGCGAAGGACAAATTTTACACCGTTCTTTGAATGGATTTAATCCCAGGTCATTCCAAGTATACACATTTCAAATGTTTACCCGTGTTTTCATCAACTTACAATTCTAATTTCCACCAGTTGCCCTGCACGCTTCATCAAAACTTAAGAAAATTCAATCTCACTAAAAACCCAATTATTCATACTGAAACATTCTACCTAATAAGTTAGAAGGATGTTGGTAACTTTCCTTCACTCATCCTCCAACGGTCTTTGCCTATCAACACAAAAGAAACTTACTGGTCTCGTAGGTGAAACTTTCATTGAAGTCATGATAATCACCTTGCGCATACCAAGACTTTGTAGCTTCTTCTCCTGTGAAGTAAAAAAGAAAGGAGATTGTATGATTAGCGAAATACACTCATGTGCATACCAATTTGGTTGTGAGGGGAACTCAGCCGAGTCTCTCGTTTGTGATGTTTTTAAGCAACTGTATGTGCTGCACCAGGCCGCCTCGTGTTTCAGTTGGTACGATATTCGAGATATCGTGATACATGTATGGATGAAATTAGCGATGAGCCCCAAGAAGGGCGAAACCGGTCGTGGGCTGTCGAAGAGCTTTCAGCAAACTTGTGAGTAGTGTATTACATCTACAAAATATATCGCGCGATTATACGATTTTTTTAGTCCACACAATTCAGTGATGAAAACTTAGTTGCTATAGGAACTGCGGTTTCTGTATGTTTTAAGATGTCACCATGTGGCGTGTCTTTCAGTCTATCCAATTCGACGTTGTTTTCTTGTAGAGTTTAGGTAGGATGGGTTAATGCTGGCCATCTTCCAAGTTTATTTTGGACTGCACTGCATCAATAAGTAAATGTTTCTTGATGGTCCCGATATCCTGAACTCCTTTGCAATCGCCCATTATTTGGAGGCCCCATATGTTTCTAGTCAGTTAGTGACCGTGGTAATTAGCCAACAAGGCACCTCGTCGCTGGACAAAGTTTACCTCAGCAATGTGCTATGTCAAGGAGGTTACATAGGTTTTTATCCCCTTGAACGTTTTTACAGAGGATAGACCTTCCTGAGTTACCATTTTGAGAGTTTCTGTGTCCGAAGCTTGTGTGATGCTCATCTTTGGAGTATTATTCAAAGCGTGCGTGCCAGTTCTTTAGTACGTAGCGGTTTTCACACAAAAACCAACACAATTCTGCTGAAGATAAATCCATCAACCTTTTAGCAGATCAGCCACTATCTAACACAGGAGATGAGGTAATCTGGTACCGATATCCACCGAGTCGCTCGACTGCAAAAACTTACGCGTTTCGAAGTTTGTTGATGATTTCCTGTACAGTCATTTGAAAATCTCATTTTACAATCGCCAAATTAACTGAAGTCAAACAGTTCTTGTTGTCCCATCTGCGTTCCTTTTCGTTTTCTTCTGTAGTTATGTGACTTAATTTAGACTGAATAAAAGCGTCTTATATCAAATTTTTCGCCTGAAAGGTCAGTAGGGTTGAAAAACGGATGCAAGATGCTTGTGTCTATCAGCACCCGTATTTCGGCAAATAACTTAAGACCTATTGAAACCAAGTCGTGAATTTGAGCACGTGAAGGCCTAGTTTATTGACCTGGACGTTTGTTTGTGCATGCTACGATCTGTTGGTTAGGCACGTAAGAGCATTTTATCAAATCCCACAGTGGAGCCAATTGTCTTCCCCAATGATGTCGACGTTTCAAAATTCTCCACGCCATTTCCATATCTTGCTCAACAGTTATAGACTCACTGTGAGGTTGTCGAGACACAGAGTGATCAAAATGTGTCGTGTATTTGTCTAATTTTACTGCTATGTTTGTGCTCTAACTCAGTTTGGATAGCCTTGGGGTAACGGACAAAGTGGCTACGGCTGCTTCGTTTGAGATAAACCTGTAGCTCCTCATAAAATCACAAAACATGTCGCAAATAAGGTTGGAATCAAACAGGGTCTCTGTAGAACAAGGTAGACTTAGCCTTGCATTTCATATATGTCAACCAAACGTAGTCTGTCCTACGGCCGAAAAAGCTACGTAGAGTTTCCAACTGATGGTTCAGTATTTCAAAACGAACTAGTCAGAGGATTCACGGGTACATGCAAGCCTTGTTTCCGAACTTGTTTTTTAATAATTTATACAACTAGGGGTATTCATTTCGGGGAGTCAGAAGAGCGGCTGACAATATCATGATAGCTTCTCTTTACGACTGAGAAGTGTTCATTTGCGTGATGCGACGGGTACCAGTACATACCGAAGTTCCTAGTACGTCAGTGAGAGTGACAATCAGGCGGTCGGTTGTTTCAAGGAGATAGGCACCCAAATAGTAGAGAAATAAACCAGTATTAGCGTGTAACAGCTGATCGAATTTTGTCACCCAAAATGTCACCATGCTGTCAGTGTCTTTTGTGGAAGTGAAGAATACGGTTTTTGTGAGAACACGAGGGTCTTAGATACCTTGTTCTTCTTTCGAAAATATTATATATTGGTATTTATTGGAGAGTTGACCCACAGTTCCTCAACAACTCGACCAAGTAACACATTAAACTCAAACGGTGTGCTGTTATGAGAGTCAAATTTACCTTTGTTATGCTCCTAAGATATACCAAGCTTCACTGCTTGATATGACTAATCAAGAGGTTGATAGAACTAATTTTACCAACATTTAATTTCATCAGGGAGGCACTTTTCCAGGTGGTTCGACTTCATTTCGTTCATCAGTAATCAATAGATTCGGTTACGCTACTGTTGAGTTACAGAATACTATTAACTTCAGCCGAAAACATTAATTTATCCGTGTACATACATCTCAGCTGATGTTCAGATACGAGAATAGGTTGATCGGAATCGGAACCAAATCTACATGAATTTCTCTAAAACGATCGTAAGCAGCAATGAGTTTTCATCTTTCTTACGCGCTGTGTCATCTTAAGCTAATGTCCCGTTATTCTGGACATCACTTCAGCTGATATTCGAAAATAGCCTTGAGGCATCAAGCCCATTTGAAGACTATTATTAACGAGAGATTCGGTACAGATTTACCTAAGTGTCTAGCTAATACTGGAGAAGGTTCGAAAGAATCCCAGCAACTTATGTTGCTCACGTGGTTATCGGTTTGCTAGCTGATCTAGGCACTGTGTTTACAAGTGCTTCGTCGTCGGTCACAATGGCATTATCAGTGCTATGGTGTGCAGCGGAGCAACGAGATTTGACTTCTTACTTGAAGCAGTTGAGCAAAACCATTTGAGTGGTATTAGTTCAAGTTTGTTCGCTTCTACTAGGTTCTGACTACTCTGAACACGAATATTGAATAAACTAATAAAAATATAGAACTAACGTCATTTCATAATTCAAACCAGCCGGCCCTGTGGGACTCTACTACTCTGGTCCTGCAAGTTCGGATGGATCCACCGCAGCATAGTAGGTTTTCTTTACACTTTAGTCCCGTCATAGACTGACGCTGGGTGATCAGAAAGCGAAACCGAAACGACATTACGGTGGCCTAGACCCCTTTATCTTCCAAACTGTCAAACTGGCGATGGATCAGAAAGTAGGGTGAGAAACTGGAGTGATTAGTTTGTTTTGTGGGCAAAGGCTGTTTTTTTTTTCGTTAACCAAACGTCGCAGTCCAGACGTGCGAGCGACTGTTCTCACATTTCCCCGCTCACTGCCGTAAATTCATTACCCCGTATTTGGTGCGTAAATAAGTGAAACCTGTCTAAACGAGTTCGCCGTCAGTAATTTATGCAGTTACAGACACGCTCCCGGTTGGCGTCAAGGCTACCGTTCTATGCAGCTATCTGTCGCAGTCGGTGTTTTTTGGGTATGGCTGACTGTGAACCTAATTTGTCCGGGACAGACCGCGGGAAGTCCTTTGAGATCACCATTGAACAACATAGATGGTATCATAAAGTGCAGAATCGGATCAAATGGCAAAATCATTAACAGGACTTGTCCTTTTGTACCTGAAGTCTAGAAGGCCTTTGTTATGCCAAGATCACTGAGACCAATGGGTTTTCGTTTCAATGGTGAGTTTATTAAGAACAGGACGCAGTTCAGCTTCATTTAGTTCTCATTACTGTTACCAACTAGAAGTCACAAAAAAATCCATGATTTTGGTTAATCTTAATCTTAATGTTCGCCCCCCAAAATTTCCGCTTTAAAGTTGAGCAACGACGTTTGATGATCTGGACATCGTAACCGAAATTGGTACAGATCTAATGAAGGATTTCAGAAAGATTCGATTCACTGTGGTGTTTATCATTTGATGAGCCCAATATCAAAACATGATTCAGTGAGTACAGACAGCATGATCTGACGTTTTGAATGACGCATCTTATGGAATTTCACAATCACTTGAAAGCTTTTTCAAGTTCACATTGCACTGGAACAACAAACCTCCCTCGACAGACCCTGTTGGGGAGAGATATTTGGTGATCCTCGGGAAATCGTGAGTGACTAAGAGATCAACTGAGAGATCGCGTGAATAGCGCCATATCCTATTATTCCTAAAGATGTGAACTATGCTTGCGAAGTTGCTTTACAGAATAACTGGGTACATATAAATTCAGATAACCTTACGCAAATATGACGGTTCTAAATATGAGGTGAATTCCAGCTCTAAACTTGCCAGTCGACTGGTAGAACTGGTACTCTGATCAGACCTCCTCCAGTAGCACGCACTTGAGCAACTTAACAGATGAAAAAATACCGCAGACGCTGAGCTACTCCCAGATTTCAAACGCTGCTTCTTTGCATTTTAATAATTATTCGGCCCCGAAGACTTAGTTTTGGTCCACTTCGCTTTGGCCGTTATATAATAACAAACACTAGTCTGTCAGGTGACTAACTTGCTGCTGGATGTTTTGGAGGGGAAATTTAAATATCGTTATCTAGTTGCCCGAAACCCTCCCTCAAAATGGTGCAGCCAGTTAGATCACCAAATTCTACAACATTTGTTCAGCGGTGTCCGTATCTGGTCCCATGGGTTTGAACCAACGGATTAAAAGTTCTGATGATTTGAGCTCGTTCTGCGTCTCTTGGAACTCCAAATCGTCGGAGTTCGCATTGAATCCATGTTTAATAGCGCAGAAGATGGTTGTGACTAAGCGCAGTCTACATTATGGAGATGCACTAAAATGCAATATAGACAATATCTGCACGGATCGAACTCTCCTGGTCCTAAAACGCTTGGGCGCGCCTCAGGCAATGCAGTTCACGGTGGAGACAAACGATCAAACAGACTGAGTTTTTAAACGTTCTTCAGTAAGACTTTCAGTCACACATGGAGCAAATTAGCGTTGGAACACTACAAACCAACACAGACGACTGGTTTCAGCTGCAATATAAATGTCAAACTTTCCATTTGGACCGGAGTGACCTCTCGCAGGAACTGGACACACAGTGGGAGGTTGAACAATAACGGACCATTGAGTCTAGGCTGTTCGGTCTTATCCCCACACACCGACCCATTCTGTCCCTTCCACAAGTCGCAAGCAGCAGTAATTTGGACACAGCTTTACACACACAACTACATATTCAACGACAATAATTCTAACAAACAAACCAAACCCAAGACAAATGATCCAGGCAGCTGTGTGCAAAGAAATCCACGGATTAGGATACTGTAACCAATGTCACTGTGTTCTTGTATTACACCGACTGTCCGTTGATTTTTCACATAACTTTACCTCAGAAAAATTACTATGTCTATGACGTTTTTTCACTCATCGTGCTAGACCACGGTAATTAGTACGCATCATTTGCCAGATATCTGTTTAATTTTTGCATTTTTCATTTAAAACCACCTCCTCCAAGCTTGGCAAACCTTTCACTATTTCGGCCTGCTGGTGATCCGGCATCAATGCGCTGGATTGGCTCCGTAGTGAGACGTTTTGCTGCTCGTAGCCCGAGTGTTTCACGTGAAAGATGGAATTGCTGAAGCTGGAGAGTCACGGTAATCCTTCATGGTCAACAGCATACAGATATTGTTTGCATAGTGTCAGTATACAGACTAACTCGAGATTCCCTTGTTAGATTTATTAAAGTTTCCTTTGTTTCTGAGTTAAGTAGCATGAGGCGATTTCTCTATATCGGAGACAACGCCTAACTGATAAGTCCTAAACGGGTTGTGGGCTTTCTAAAAGTTTTCAGCAAACTTACGGACAGTTCAGGGTTAGATGAGTAAGATATTTTGTTTACTCTAATGATAATCTTTTCCAGTGAATACATCAAAACATCGTCATAAAGAATGCCTTGAAATGGCTTAGAAATCAGTCCGTTTCAACAGCAAGGTCACTAAATCAGTAAACGATGTTTACTGTATCTTTCATGCTCCAAGAATCGATTGCCATCAGTTTACTATGATCTGTAAGCAAAAGGACTGCCAATTTGTAGACCCAGCGCACACGCAATGAAACAATTTCTGAAGACTCACCTGTAATAGTAGCATTTTCCCACGCTCCTTTGTAGGCTAAGTTTTCTCCGTAAGTATCCATATCGCTGTGCCGCATGCATTTGGTCTGTGCCAGTTGTTCTGCCCAATTCTGAGCTGTCTGGGCCAATTTTGCATCGTAAACTAGAGGTGGGCTCCCGTGTTTCTCACGAAATCTAAATCAGACATAACCGTTTGATGAAGAAATCCGGGTTGAACCCTACAAGATACTTATTACACTGGATAAGAAAACTTTAACCACCAATCAATGATGAGACAAGAATAAAGGCCATAACACCCAGCAAAAGTGCACTCAACTGTGAGAAAAAGTTTGTAAAAATCGTAGAAAAACCGTATTGTAAAAGGCGTTTTTTATGCTTGGTTTTTCAAAAAGTGCCGGAATGCGCCGACAAGGAAAGATTTTGCGAAGCCAGTGGACTGTGGTGGAAAAATCTTGATTAGACTGCGAACATACCAGCCGTTTGTTACCAGCCGCCGATTGGACACAAATCCTTCGCTAAAAATACATTGATCGCCTCTTGTTCGTCATTGCAAAAAAATATCTGCAAGTCGGTGAAAATGAATTAGTAACTCGGCAAGTTTCGGTTGAGAAATTTCAATCATGACTACTCTCAATCATGATTACCTAGTAACCTTCGAAGTAAGTCCACCAGATGGCGAAATTCTGGAAACCCCTGAAATTCTCTGTCCGTGCTATACAAACTGCGTCTGTACACACGCACTTATGTGCTTCGCAGTATGCATTAACCACAGTCAATTTGCGTAGTGAGCTGTTTTGCAATGGATAGAGGGGAGATTTCGTATATTTACTGCTAGCATTCCGAATGAAAAACAACCGAGCATATTAACCCTAGAAATATTGTTTTAGAAAACAACCTGCAGCCGGAAATAACCTCACACGTGCCCCAGTGTTGACCATGTATAGGCACTTTGCAGAGGGTTGCGTGGTGAGGTAAGATTTGGATTAATTTGCGGTTGTGTATTCTGCTTGAACCCATGAGAATCTCAGGTCTGATGCTGAGTTCCTGATGTTATGTTCCTGAGAGCAAGCGAAAACAGGTCCATTGATTTTTTTGGTTGACTACACAAACTCGGGTTATTGTCCGCCTTCAGTTCTCGCTAAAACTAAGGTAGAGCTTGCCGATAATACACCGTCGAAAGTATCACAAGGCCACGTTCGAAAGCTGTGCAGACAAAACATCCCCACGAATGTGTCAGCTGGTCCTTCGAGGTCACGGAATTCGACATAACCTGACGTGGACACTTTCAACCAATCGGTGTTTTACAAGGCAGCATGCATTTGGCAAGACTGTGCCAAATCTGCTCGTTTTACGGAATCAAAATGCGCATTTCTAAAAGTCGGAACTGTGCAATACGAACATCAATTTCACAGTAAACCGAATCAACAAGACTTACTGAAAGGTGCTAAGGACAGACTGTGATGTGTACGGAAACTTGCTAGCAAAATGAGGTTCTAACAACCTTTCCGTGGAAAAGTTTACTTTAAGGATTCTGCTTGACGTTTTATTGGAGTATCATGCGAACTTACCTTTGGCGGGCACTTGTACATCAGTACAGGGTAGTGCACTGCATTACTTCGCCTTCTTCGCGGGAATGATGGAAATTCAAGGGCAGTCGAGCATTCTGTCAACCAGATCATCAGAAGCCGCGTTGGTATCTATTCTATCTCTTTTCGATATGGTCCACAACCTTTTAGAATTTTTACGATGATACGTATTTTTCTACTTGCACCGCTTTGTTCACTGCACTTAGGTTAATAGTCACTTGTACTTTCCCTTGCGATTTTCAATTGCTGTCAACCTATGAATGTTAAACTGGCCCCCAATTCCGTTGTATCAACTAAATACCATGATGCATTCAAGAGGATCTGTGGAAACACCCCATAGACTCTCTGATACAGCAAAATTTGAAAAAAATGACTTTTGTCCCCAAAACTGCCCACTATCTGTAAGAACTCGAAAATTCTATGCAGATGGCAGATCGTGTAGCACTCAGCATACAATTTTAAGGGCTGGTGATAAGAAAAAATTTGATCCAAAATTTAATTTGATTTAAACTAATAAATTAGCAGATTAATTCAAGTTAACTGTTTTCTAATATGGAACCCATTCTTGGTTGAACGCTTTTACGTACAAGTAAGACTGGCTACACCTAACCTGCTACTTTTCATTTCCACATTTCTGTTCAGGAGAACTGCCTCGCTGATCTGACACTCCTGCAATATCTCTGAGGAATTAGTTTTATCTCTCTCCCCAGAGACTAGCTCATAGTGTTTGGTGTGATTTCACTGTGTAGTTTCCACTAAGTTCTATTTGTCAAGTGAATAATGAAAGACAGTTTCCTACCTAAAATTATGTTTCTTGTCTCCGCACTGATCCGGAAGGACGTCTGGTTTCTATTTCAGGTGTGTGATCTTTCTGGTGTGATCCAGTCCCAGCAGTCTTCGGAACCTTACCAGACACACTTCGTCCAAACCACTAATTTGTCGTCTCAAAATGGGTCAAAGTACACTCTCTGGTCCTTTTGTTTCAGTTCATTTCATAGCAGTATAATTTAATGTGGTTTAGTACAAGGTACGATTACCTTATTGTTGAGCATTAGAGCTACGTTTATCGATTCCGACAGTTCTGGTACCAACTCAAATAGGTTACTTGGTGGCCCACACCTTAACTGTCCCAATGGACTTTTGTGCTGTAATCCAACCAGCCGGTTCTTCAACTGTTCTTCACTTCCCCATTAGCCACCTTGGGGCCGTTCCACAAACATCTCGACATTTAGAAGAACGCTGTGGACATAGAGTAGTAGCGGAATCAGTCGGTTTTGGGGTCGTTTGCCGACCCTACCTCGTCTGCTAACCACTCGCCTCCGTTGTTTGTTACGGAGTTCAGGCACAGTCTTCAAGATTTATAAAACTTCAGCCGATGTTTACCTGTGAACGAACCATCAAGCACCTTGAAACAATGTCCAAATACCGGACAAGGTCTGCCTGCGTCATTCTCCATGTTTATGTTGCGTAAACACTACCACTTTAGTAGATAATATGGTACAAGCCCGACCTGTGCATTTTCTTAGGATGTTAGACATCCCTCGAGCAAAACACCTGCCTAAATTCATGAGCGGTAAAGCTTTTACGGTAGAAGACCTTCCTGTTTTGTTTCCTGGGGGGCGGGGGCACTGCCAACCGGCCACATTCTGAGGGCCGTTCCATATGCATAGCAGAGGAATCAAAATGTTTTTGGCCTCATTTATTCGTAGGAGCGACTAATGGCCAACCTCGTCTTGCTGGTTTTCACAGCCACTTTTCCAAATACTTCAATCACTTAAGTCAACGGTGACTCATGCCTTAAGCTCGGGCTCGATCGGAGGCTTTTTCAGGTGTAATTCTTTCTTTCAGCTGACCAATAGGCAATCTAGCGTTAGCATTCCTAGAGCACTTTTCCAAACCATTCAATTTCGGAAATATATTAGACCATTCATGGAACAGAAGGTCACTGCCGTGGAATGAAGGCTGAGAATAAAACTCTTCTAACTGACAAGCACCCTTTCAGAATCCTTTCAGGTGGTATCAAAACACTGGTATTGTCCAGCACTATGTCTGACGACGTACATACTGATTATGAATAAACAGTTCAATAATATGCGATAAACATGCCATCATCAGCATGCGACTGGCGTTTAAATAAGCGATTAACAATTAGACAGTCAGTTCTGCTAGATATACTTTTGGTTGGTGTAGTTGTAAGATGAGGAATATAAACGTACTATATTTGCTGAGCTGATAAGAAGGTTTCGGAAACAAACTTTAGTAAGTCCGACAACAGTACACAACAAGAGGTGTGTGATTCGTACTGTATGCCAGCTCAAGCACTGAAAATGCATTAACCATAGGAGGACATAAACTGCGTGAACCGACAATCAATCAGACAAACTCAGATCAGCCGACTGAACGAAGACTTCACTGTTTATCGTTGGTGAAAATACAATCGACAGGTCAGATGATTCAAAATAGAAAATCTGTGAATTACAGGTATTGTTTGCTCGACAGTTCTGCCGAACATCGATCACATTTTGACCTGAGTAAACAAAGAACTAATATATGTCGACAAGCGTTGAATTGGTTTTGTGGGATCAGTTAGGTAAGTTTAGGAATTCGGTAAAAGAATACAACTGTCAAACGGTTTGATTGAATCAGGCTCCCAAAATTAACTCACTATGGAATAACTTGAAAATAATACCTCTAAATTTTGTTTCAGTGATTTTGGAAGATGAAGCCGTTTTATCACACAAGTGTTTATGTTCAGCATGTCCACACCGGAATAGAAGCAAGATGGCTTGAATAGATTTCTTCAATATATTACTGCTCAGACCTAAGTGCTTCATTGACTGAGTGGTTTCAGAATCATGAGAAAGTTGAGGTGAAGAATGTGTAAACTAAAGTTGATGAGGCTTGAGAAGATACATATTCAAGAAGACTGCAACGATATTGACGCCCCCTGAAATCAGTTGTGAAAACGACAGGCTTAATGAAATACAGGAATTAATAATATTCGAGTCGTGAAGTAAGTGCCCGATCTTAAAATTTTGGCGAAGTTTCTTATCATCACTATCACATCGAGTAAGGAAACCACAGACGTGAAGCTCTGCAGTTTTATTTTCATAAGTTGCAAGAAACTGCAGAAGATCCCACAGGGTGCCTTGGACTTCATCTGAAAAACTGTCGCCCAGCCGGTCAGCAGCGGGTCATGCAATGTGGGCTATGTAACGGGCGAGTTAATCACATCACTAATTAGGCAGTGTTAACGAGTTGTACCGTGTTGACCCAATGTCAGGAATTTCCTGAGTTCAAATCACTCTAGGGCAAGTAGGCTCCTTGTCACTTCTGATTTCCAAACAAGTTGAAACAAATGTGTATGGAATTTCGGCTTTTTAAAGTAGGTTGGCCCAAATTCCAGGTTGAATTCTTAAAAAAACCTAGCAATTCCACCCGTTGTGCATGTGTCTTGTACACCTCGCGTTTCTTCGAGTCAATAAATATACACTCTGCCTCACAACTAAATAACCACTTTGTAATTCTATCACATTTTGCACAGGCAAACAATAGTTTTAGGCTCAAATGTGTACTTGCTTATCTCACACACAATAAAGAAGCATAGTTGCTGTTTTCTGAACAGTAGCATGGTTGACATGGAAACTCACAGTCTTTTTTCCTGATTATTACACGAGAGTTCAACGACCGAAATGAGCAATTCAGTTGACAGTGCAACACACGTCTCAGACACTGATAGTCTAAGGCGATTTTCAGATTATCTAGGAACTTCAGCTTGGTCACGTGATTATTTAGTGTAGGTGGTTTCAAGCATGTGTTTTTATCTGTTTTAGGATCTGTACGAGGCCCTTTCTCAAAAAAATTTTCTCGTCAGTAGTTGTTTAATGCGTGAATCCAGCTCTGTCTCTCTCAAACTATTTTCAACTCCCGACATAGGTGGATCACGGTCGCGCCATCTTGTTAAACATATTTGGGAAAAGGGCTACGTGACAACTGACTAAAACTGCTCTAAATTGAAGGGTTCTCTTTCCAAATATAGCGTGATGAAGTAGTCTTGAAAATAACTGGAGCCTGTTTACGTGATGTGTAACTTATCTGAAGACCGTATGATTAAGATTATTTTCAGTATAAACCAGAATGACATTGAACTTGGTGTTCCTTCAGTTGGTCCTTTTGGATAATGCAGCGCAATCTTATGACAAGACGCGACTCGTCATTGTAAATTTACTTGGATTCACGGTTATGTGTGTGAAGAAAGCGGAAAAATGTTGTACAGATGTCATTGGGCGACAGAGTCAAGTAAACTACTTCACTGTCAGACCTGTTTATGTTGGTTTTAGGCCAACTCAGGTCGTACAATTTTTTCTGGACAGAGAGTTGTGTGTTTTGCGTGAGCAAAGTGTATGTCAGAGCGCAAACCCAGGCCGGTATCCCAAAACGGTAATCGACAGCAACTTAGTTCAGGGATATTCAGGTCACATTTGGTGTGACAGGTAACGAGGGCGCATTCCAAGTCATACAACCGGTATCACTAAACAGGCTGATACGATTCAGACAGATTACAGATGCGATCAAAATCCGGCAACGGCAGGAAACCGCAACGTCTCTGAATCTGACTTGGCCTGCGAGTAAATGGGTTCCACACACTTGTCTGATATTGACGTCATCCATCTGGATCTGTGAGCCATTGCATTTTCTCCTGCACTTTCATCATACATGGCCTGATGAATTCTTCTAACTTTGATCAGCGCCGCTATTGGGTGTTAAATAGATTTGTGATGCATCAGCCAAGAAGATCAGTCACGGAAAACCAGCTTTGTATGCTACCTTATTTCCAGTTTTAACTTCCTCACTTATGGCGAATGTTCACCAAGAAGGTAAAGAGGCGGTTTTGAAGGCACAAGAGAAACCTCAAAGACCACTTGTCAACCTTTCTTCTCCACGGCTACCCGAAGGATTGGGAATCAGCAGTGTGCAATGCGTATCTCAAGGAAGAATGAAGAATGCAACATTTAGGATAGAGGTTTAAGCAGACGGCCAATTACCAGTGGGCTTACATTGCACACGAAGAGGCTATAACGTCATCCACACTTGATTCGTGCAGTTTCCGTCAAGTGATCTGGCGTTGACCGGCCCTTGGTATCTGAATTTTAAACCTACAACACTAAATACTTTACAAGCTCACCAACAACCTTTAAAATGTTGTGGCGTTTTGAAAGATAAGTTATAATCCCGACCACTAGACAATTTGACTAGTTCCATTTTTCTGGATGGTGCGTCAACTAAGTGGAGGCAAACCAACAATATCTGTGGCTCCTGGCAATTTAACTGAGTAATTAAACTAAATGAGTCTTTGCAGAAATTGCTTGAGAACCAGTCGTCAACACCACAGTTATCACTACTAACGACCATTGCTGAACAAAAGGTTGTGCAGACCGTCTAAATAAGGTGTATTTTTTAAATAACTTTTTGGGCATAATATTTGCGGAAACTGATTTGACTTAGCTCAAGTTCAAGGTCGAAGGTATAATACATATACTTCAATTATCACAGTATTCAGTTCCAGTGCGCTCTTGTGAAGGTTCCGAAAAACCCAAACTAAAAGAGCTATTTCCAGGATTTTATTGTAAACTTATTCTAATGTTGATAAACTCTCGACAGGCTTCAATTTCATTGGACAGCGGCGCTAAATTTCCACCTTTTCTATATGATGGTGGGGAAACACTCAAGTCCCCCTGGGGATTAATGGCGACTCCGATGTAATTCAGTAGAGATGAGACTACCTGAGCAAGCCAAAAGGTGGCAACACAAAAGATCACATCCAGAACCAAACTTACCGGCCACAGGTATCAGTCGGTCACAAACTGAAACCAAACTGAGCACATGCCCTAGACATCTAGGTCCAAATTATTAGACTTATAAGGAACTTTGGATGTTTGAGCTTTTCAGGGTTCCCCGGCATCTCCACCATAAATGAGATCATTTACCATACTTTTCGTTAGTTGTCATAGCAACCAGTCCGTTATAACTGTCTAGTTGC
Source organism: Opisthorchis felineus (assembly GCA_004794785.1). Classification (NCBI taxonomy): domain Eukaryota; kingdom Metazoa; phylum Platyhelminthes; class Trematoda; order Opisthorchiida; family Opisthorchiidae; genus Opisthorchis; species Opisthorchis felineus. The sequence continues at coordinate 577,941 of SJOL01006380.1, read as the reverse complement.
CATTCGAAACCCGAATGGATGTTCGGACTCATGGTGATTTCTATCTCCGTTACAAGATAAATGAGCATAAATTTGTTTACTGTTATGGATGGGACTGTCGTACTAGTAACGCTACCGAACGAATGAAACAGGTGTTTGTTCTTAGGACAGCCGATCGTAATAAACAATTTACCATTCGGACTAAATGAGTAGACTGTCTTCTACCTTAATACGGGATTCACCGTGTAAAACGTGCAGATCTTGTGTGACCATGCGGAGGTTACTTACTGATTGTGAAGAGCGATCGCCTGAGTATTCAGCTCAGTATCCAACATAGTGTACGCAAACGGCAGGTAGCCGGTCGAAAATAGCCCCACTTTGTCGTAGACGGTTGTTTGCGGATTGATCAAATTCAATATGGCACGCGGTATTTAGGGGCATACGTACGCGTACAATCGTGTGAGGACGTCAGTGAACACGTCTGTAAGTTGGTTGGGTCAAAGTGTGTACAGGCACAAGCGTGCGCGATTGCACACGCACATGTGCACACACCTATTCAGCACGTATGAGAATGAATCCGGCCTGTTCCGAAAGGACCCAGTACGCCCGTATATAGCGATTGGTAGTATCACGTGAATTACGTGGTGGAGTGTGGCGGCACGAAATTACTTGGCATTGCTTACGGTCAGTAGAGTTCAGTGGAGCATAGCTTCACGAACGACCTAGAGTTTTGAGATTTATCTGATGGGTCTGTTCACTGCAATGGTTGCCTATTGCATTTACATTTTCGGTTACTTGGTCAGCGGTGTGATGGTCACATACTACGCAGCACTTCCTTTGCACGTATACAGCCGTCATGTTCTGAATGGCGGTTCTGGTTAACTGTGACTAGAAAAATAGATATTGCTTCCCTGCGCAAACCAAGCCACTTTAGTTTTCACGTCCCTTTGAAACGCAAGAACTGTGCTCCATTACTAAAACACCTAACAAATGCAATAAAGTGGACGACTGATATATGATTGGTTAGTCCCAGTAAATATTCCTCCACCCGGTTGCAACAAATCTGGAGACATTGGAACAGATATTCCTCTTAAGCTGAGTCTTAACATTGGGACAAAAAGGGTCAATGAGCGGCCCAGGATTACCATGGTTTGATGGTGCTCGGGTTGTTTGGTTCTGTTAGCAGGCAAAAGATACCACGAAACTGCAGCAGTCCTATCTCATGCAGCGAGCTGGTGGTTCAAAGCGCTGTGGATTACACAATGGTCTAGCACGTACTTCTTATTGGTTGACTCAAACGAAGCGTCGAAAGCATCTAGTTCAACCATATCCTCATGTAGCCTGGAACTTACCAAAACATGTTAGCGAGTCTAGTTAGTTTTCAAAAAAAGCTTTTTGCATAAGGTGATACGAGTGGATAGAGCCACAGACGCCAGGCAAAAAAGGCGTTTCGACTAACTTACCGCAGTGCTCGCCTTGACAATTATCGCATAAAATGGTAAAATAATCAGAAATGTAAAACCGTCAAAACAGATTTAAATGATTATAGCTGCAGTGTAAGTTTACCCTCAACCAAAGCAACCCCAAAATTCCCCTGATTATTTTTACACAGAGCCGAGTCTGTCATACGTTGCATCTTAAAAAACCGTGGAGAGTTGTATGTAAAAAACTTTGTTAGGCTCCATCCCGTTTTTACAGATCTCTCGCCTTAAAATATCGCAGCATGGACGCAAACTCAGACATACCGTTTTTCGGAACATTCTTCACAGATCGATGTTTTCGTTATTTTTTTCACATGTCGCATCCACAACTGTTGGATAGCTGGACCTAAGCTTTTATAGCCTTTAGATTTCGTTGCGTTGTACGCGGCCAAATGGGCTTTTGGGGTGCGTTAACCCAACTTAATATTCACGAAATACACTCATTTACACACTAGTTTGGTTCTAACCTGAGACCAAAATAAAACCCAACTGGAGAATTTCATAAAAGAGGGATTCGGCTCAGCTTCAGTTGATTTTCCCAATGGAACCAAATTGATGTTCAAATGAGTATACTTTACCAATATTGTGCAATTTTGGTTCAAGTAGAATATGGGGTCGACGAAAACCCGAGGACTGCGCCTACCTGATGAGCCCCAAGAAGGGCGAACTGATCCTGGATTGTCAAAGAATTTTCAGCAACCATGTGGTTATCTATCATTCGAACAAGTAATACAAGTAAGCTTGCCATGCACGGTCACGGTTCAGTGAATCATACTCACAAAGCGACAGGTCACACCTCACACTATTATTGTCATTCCACCTGCTGAGTAACGATTAGCCATGATGTGGCTTACGTGAACAGGACAGGCTAATAGATGACCTAAAATGACGGCACATTTTGTTTGGGTCTCCGAGGCTGTGTTTGTCCCATAAGGATTGGACAGCCACATACTACTGTATGGCACGAGGCTTGGATGTTTCTGCACTTAAGGCAGTCTGTACAAATAGTACACCTGCTTTAAAACTGATTTTTCCTCAACTGCAATCATTTGGATTCACCATGCACACGCCATTCGGTCTAATGTAATATAATTAATCTGTGCTGTCGCTACAGTAGCGAGAGTGGGATTTGCGATTAACTACAAAGTATAAAGGACTGGGCCTTGCCAGCGAACACACCTTGGGACCTTCGACTAAGCTGTCGAATCACCATTTTCAGTAACCCAGAAAAAACCGGAGTTGTTGTTGTCTCTGCGATCTTTTTGAACTTTGATCACAAGAATGATCCCTGGTCAGATCTAAGCTGACGGCGTATGCAATTACATGCGTCTATGTCCACTATCGGTTGCCTGAAATTCGGTCTCAAGTGGATCATAAGTTGCACAAATCTTACACTAGTTCATGGAGTCGATAAGAATAGTAGTTTGATCGATTTTTTCAGCAGATGTATGAACGCTTGTCCAGCCATCATCGGTGCGGAGAGGGTGCGCGACGGCTCTGATGTTTGCTGCTAAGTTGAAGTCTCACGGCTGAGTTTTGTTGTGACGTTTCAAGATGAGTAGTGATGAAGGTGGTAACCCACGACAAGATAACGGGAAAGTGCTGAATCACAGTGGGTAGCAATGGGGGAAGTCTTGTTCGGCCTACACCCACTCCATTTTATTTTGCATCCCGTAAAATGGACAAGGGTGCAGATGGTTTATCACGCGGGGTGTTTCTGCAAGCTGTTTATCAAGGTTTCCAATAACGCTCATATCCGGTTATCCATTCGACGGCTTGGTCAGAATGACGCATTTGAAAAGAAATCACTATAGAGTGAGGAAATCGATTACCGGTTAGAAAAGTGTCAACAGTGAAATGCATCCGGAAGTCAGATCTACCGATTGTTAGCCACACCTTTTTGAAATCGGTTATTAGTTTCAAGCCAGATTCTTACAACCAAGTGTGGCTATCTTGAACCTGTTCACTACTAACTCGGTTGTGCAACAACTTGTCGGGGATCACCAGATCTTTTAGAACCTTTTCTTTCGCAAATTTATCGGTACTCAAAGGATATGTCATCTAGCTAACTTACTGTATCTGATAAGAACTGAGCCCGGGTACGTTAAAATACCTCACGAGAACGTGCAGACTGTACTCACCTATGACTGTATGCAAATAATCAAGCAAAAAATTCTAGTCCAGGTTAAACTGGCTGATTTGATTTGTTCATCTGGTGACGAAAAAGATGGTTCGTCGACTGAAGCTCCATTGATTCATAACCAAGTCTGAGTAAAACTGTTTTAATTCATAAGCATGCTAGCGGTGAAGTTACAACCCACTGTGTCTGAAGTGCCGACGAACCAATCTTCTCAATGTGGGAAACATTAAGTGATTTCTGCTCAGTTCCTGGTTAGATGGGGACACTTTTGTGATCGTCATGGTCCGGAATTTAAGAGTGAATACCCGTTTGATAGTTTGCCACACCTGTTTGGTACATTGCTACGAAGGGACTTATGAAGTAAGTAAGCTCAACCGCCTGGTGTCCACAACCTCAAAGATAGAGACATGCGAGCATCAGTGAGGTGTGCCGAGAAATATCTAACAAGATATGTGCCAACTTGAATAACTGGGAGGAAAAAGACGGACGCCGTAGGTGACACTATATAAAGCCTGCTGACTACAGGAAGGTTTGAATTGCAAGAAGAATTGCTTGACAGCACACACTGGTAACCGGCTCGTGTGGGGTATGAGTACAAACTGCGCTCAGTAGGTTCCAGCGTAGAAATAAAGCACAGGAAGCCTTTGGCTGACCTGAGGGAAAATTTGCTCCTGAGCAATTACGAAACTTCTAACAGCTAACTAGCCCTATCATTCATAGGATCACACTATCGATTTCATAGGAAGATCATACAGGAAATTTGCTAAGGCGGCTGCCACCACTTTTTGCAGACATTACTGATTCGCAGCTGTCCCTCATCGTAACGATTTCTGCACTTTTCTAATATCAGAGATCGTTTTTGGATAAAAATTCAAACATTTTTACCAGCGTATCTAATACCAGTGTCTACAAATAACTCAGCAAGGTGACTCTCTTACCTAAAAGACGCAGGAGAAATACCAGTATCCTGATAGAATTAACTTAAAAAATATTCTACTTCTTGCAAGATTCTGCGCGTTTTCCTCCAATTTTTCAAAACAAGGTATCATTCGTGCCAAACAATAGTTGACCAGTTAAACATGATAAACTCTCTCGTGCATAGTTTGTCTATCGTATGTTTCTCGTGCTCGTCTAAAATTGCTGAGGGAATGGCATGTGAGCAACATTTCGGCGCGACCGAAATGTGCGTTGTCCATGAGACATTCTGGTAACTGAAAAATAAACTAGGCGCGAAATGCTCAAACCGCCTGCCACCTGCCTTGGTAAAAAGGACTGGCTCTAGTGGTCCTACTCAGGTATATAAGATATGTGGAAAGAAGTCGCGGTTGATATTCACTGGCCAAGTAAAACTCTCAGACAATAAAACCGGTCGATGTGGCCTGACTATGTATAAAAGTATCATACTATCGGTGACGCTTTGCAGAATGTTTACAAGTTAGATGTCTTGTCTCACCTAATGGCGCTAACACCCCCAGTTGTAATAGGGATGAGAATCGCACACCAGTAGCATCCTTCTGGCGCCTATCTACCATGTCATCCAAAGGAAGCACGAGGACTGAGGTACTGCCAGGTTGCCCAAGCCCCGATATGAGCAGTCGAGCTAAAGAGACCAAAACGAGCCCCTATTTATCAGGTACTGTGTTCCTTTTCCGAATCATTCGAAGAACACAAAATGATAGTGAACCACATAAAGCATAACCCTCAAAACTGCCTGTTGAATCATGCTACGAACCATCAGGACTAAATGTGAACAAACAATGAACTGAAAACATGAAGCTCTGGGCCCCTGAAAAATTCAGTACAGGCACTGAATTGTGAAACAAGCAAGGATCCCTATAACTGACAGTGCCGTGTTCAGGAACGTGTTACACTCAGCTGAAGCACATGGAAAACCCAGAAATGCATAAACAGTTTTATTTTTTAACCTAAAATGTGAAAAGTGCACTAGGTTTTCCATAACTAAACTGTTGTTTGCCATTCAGTGCCGTTGACACATTACCAGTACTAGAGCGTGAAACATAAACAGGTGTGAATAATTTCCAGTGCACATATTTGATAACTAGAGAGTGTTTTTGTGATGCAAGCAGTTACCCAAAAAATGCAACGCATCTTTGTTGCTCAACTCATGATTTTGATTTCCGTCTTTCCTTTTTCTCCAGTTTCTCACGCTCTTTGAGCTCCTTTTTCATGCGCTTTTCCAATTCTTTGCGCTCTTTTTCCTGCTTTTCCCTCAACTTTTTCTCTTGTTTTTCCATCTCTTTCAATTCTTTACTAGATAACGTTGATAATGGACGGCTGTTTGCCCCGGGTGGCCGCAGTTCTTGTAGGCTGGCTGTAACGCAAGTAGAAGCTGGCAGTTTTAATAATAGAAAAGAACATTTCATGCGGAAAAATGTGATGCTGTGGGTAGTTCGAGACATATAATTTCATTTCCAAAGAAACCGATTTTATTTGGTTTCTTATAATAGGTCTGATGTATATCTACTTTGTGAAAACTGAGGGTGCCCTGCAGTCCCATATTTCTTACTATGAATTATAGATACAGTTTATACTTTGCTGCTTGAAATCAGAGAAAGGCGTGGTTACTATTTATGGCATGTAAAAGTCTGCTACTGAAGCCTCCTAAAAAGTTCAGCTTTAAAGTCGTTGTGATAAGCTGTGTTACGAATGATCGCTTTGCACGTTAAGCTGTCAAGGACAAGTATAATTGGCCTTCCGAACAAGACCGCTTCTGAGGAATGGCTTAATTGGTCATGCATAGGAGACTGTCTTTTGTGTAGATGCGGATCCCCTTCTCGACCTAACTAGCAGATAACAATATGCGTATATCAAGCCTTTTTTTACAACACAGTAACACAACTTGGCTACTATACTAACACAGTAACCCTGCTTTATACCACATGCAAACGATACAAACACCTTTATCTTCCTATAACAACCTCTAAATGGCACAATTAGAACGGTTCCTTTAGGAATTCACCATGCTGACGGAGAAGGCAACAGAAATTCTGACTTGCGTCACACAATTTGTGTCATTTAACTGCATGCCTTTCTACTCCGTCAAAAATCAAAGGTAGGAAAGGGTTTTCATATAGATTTCCAACAACGGCATTATTAGAGTGCTATTTTCTTAACTTGGTTGACAGCCGACCATAGCTCCGAAAGATCGGCTGTGAGATTGTACAACCACTGACGCACCGCTACGATTCTCTCCGATCCCTAACACCGACTGTCGATGATTGATGACTGTCGATGGATTACTCATTACAATGAACGGGCCAAAAAACATTGACATATACGGTTCAAACGGAGGATGGATACCTAAAGATCAAAACAAGTCCATCTAATTACATCCTACGCTGAATCGCAGTGCCCCGAAGCACTGAACGCGCAGGCCTATTCATGTTGTTGTCATCGTCCACGTAAGTGCTAATGATGGTAAAAACTTACTTTATTTGTGCAAGACTTGTTATGTTTGGGTTGGATCAAAGACGGCCGATTTTATCAGCTAAAATCAACGTGTCTCTGTCACGCTTTGGAGGACCGTCCGAAAGTTCTGAGCCCCTCTAAAACTCGACCTTCTTCAAGCATGTCTCTGCTGGACGTATTTGTCGAGAAAACAAAATTCTTGTCTTGAGAACTTCGGAAACTATTGGATTTCCACTAATCTGATAGATGTCTGACCGGTGGTTACACCGATGTGTATGTTCTGGCATCATCAAGCGAAATTCTGGTTTGAATCTACCGATAAGGCAATCTCCAGAGGCTGTAGTTATTGGTTCTTCGAATTTGTAGAGACGAACCGTGGCCAATAGAGTCTGTTTCATAAGTAACCTTCTTCATTATTGATTGCTTTATTCGTATGATCACCCCATGAAGAGTAGATCCAACTGTGAGATATGTATGGCAACCAGTTTTCCAAAATTATATTAAATCCCAAGCCTATACTATCCATTCAATAAAAAAGTAGACGTGGTGTTTTTATTTTCCCCGGAAGCTAAACTTCTCAGGTTGTGTCGAAAAATGTCTAGCTACGAAGTCCAACATAAGCCTAAACCTCCAAGAAATTTACGCAGAAATGGCATTGTTGTATCTGCTGAGTCGCCAATCTGTTGTATCTGACTGCTGTTCCCACTCCATTGCCTGGTGCCAGAAAAAGAACTCGTCGACAAGGAACACAACAGCTTTATTGCAACAAGCGAGTGCGTGCGAGTGCAGAAGTTACAACGGCCCCGCGCTATTTAAGGGGGACTTTCTGACATTGATTCAGGTTGTCTGATAGGCGTTTAGTGAACACTCATCAACATCGATCGTTCGTCTTGGAAATGCATGAACGCTGATCACATTCGGTCGTGTTTCTGTGGCGTACATTAACACTCATCGGCTTTTGCTGAATTGACTGAATGATTGACTGGCCTGGATGCTTGCCGGCATTCCTATTGAGATTTTGGTGAAGTTTCAGGGTCTCAGTAGGTTCTGGGGTTACTTTCAGGCGTCTGACCTTCCTGAAGTGCATGTTATTTTATACTTTGAAAAGTCCCGTCGTTGTTGAAAGAAAATCGGAATGTTTTGTTCAGTGGTTACATGGTACAGTACATCTCCTCTGAAGAAACTTCTTCAAGATTAAGTGTCCGAAAAGGTTAATTTTCGAATGTGATATAATGGCGGTAATGATAGCAAGATAAATAAGAATGACATCGGAGGTCCCCTGAGAAAGACCACTTCTCATTAAAGTACTACGGATAACTATATTATCTGTCCTCTGACCACTGTAACTTATTTGAGGAAATCGACATTGTTGTTACGAAACAAGACAAAATAAGTCTCGAAAAACTGATTGTCCTGCTGGAAAAAACTGAGGTAATCAAAGTAAAATTAATCAATTTGTTTTCCTCTTACACAACTCACCTATTGAGTCAATTCTCACTGAAGATATTGTTGAACTGTGACCCAAAATTGTAGTTCTGAATTTAGTTTAGACGGAACACAGATTACGGGGAACTAGTCTACCGTAACTCAGCTTATACACGCGGTATCGATTACTTGCTTATTTACTTTTAAACAACTGTTTTACAAGTCAGGATGAATCAGCTTTAGAAAAGTCTTTGAAGGCAACTGTTTACGAGTGGATATCGATCAGCATGTCTGTACACACCTAAGACCATTTCTGGATCTAGTGTTGGTGCCCGTGGATGTAGTGCTGACCAAGTTGCTCTCTATCCTCTTTGACCGTAGTCAGCCAGTCTTCACCTGACCCAAAGCGACAGCGCTACTCTCACCGTGATTTATACGCCGAGGCTTGTTGGCTATTGTTTGCAAGCGACAGATTTTCGAACCATTACAGGCTGGCCGTTGACGAACCTGAGATAGGCGTAAACGGTCATAACAAAATCTCTGATCTTAAATTTGTCCATAATCTTCATAATGCCTTTTTCAACTGGCCAAAAACACGCATAGCGTTGCAGACCCATCATTGAACTCCTTTATTTGCTTATTCACTTTCTGTCATGGCTGATGTTGGGTAATCAAGCATAGCAAATTTTACTCTTCATTAGTTCTGTTGATGATTCCTGAAAGGACGTCCACTCAGGAGGACAAACGTTGGTCATTGAACTACTGATTTCCACTCTCACACATCCCGCGTACTGACCCGGATTGTCCAGCACGTGTTGAAATACTTCCAAGCCACCCCCAGCAGAACATGGTCGTCGAATTCTAAGTTCGTTTTCCAGGCTGGAGTGCTTAAATGGACATCACAGTATCCCACCATCACCCTCGTAAATGGCCAGTCCATTGCAATGTTGCAGAGTGAATGGTATTTTCGTGTGCCGGAATTAATACCAAACTCGAAATCTCACTCTAACTGATTGTCGGTATACTATACTACGATTTTCAAGCTTTGTGGTCACATCATCAACTGTGAGGATTTATCAGTGATTAGCAATTGACTGAGATGAACTGGGCACTAACGATGACAAAGTATGTAATGCTGAGTTGTTGAAAGCTTTATCGGTGTTCCAAGGTCGAATATCTGACAAATTGGATTTAAAGTACGTTTTCTTGGACGGAAGCCACCTTGAGAGGGTCTTGGTTATTTGTCCCCTGTTTGGGTGTACATAACGGATGTTATTCGCCAACAAGATCCTCCGGACGTTATTAGTGTGTTTTGTTACCACAATAGCGTCAGAGTTTGGCTGACAGAAAAGGTGACGCAGCAAATCCAGAGGCTGGACGGTGACCGCTGGAATCTTGGGACGTCCACATCTGATTTAGTTCAACCGGTATTGCGGGTCAGATGTTGCTAAACGGGCACCATTGTTCTGTGACTGCCTTACTTCTGACCAGATTTTTCTGCACTTGTATTTGAAAACAACATTCTAACCAGGCTAAGTTTACAAAAAATGCCAAAACTTTCGTTCCATTTTTCGGCTCTTATGTTTGTGAAACCTTGGAAGTTTTCTGAATGACTGCCGACTTCCATATGCATAATATTTTCGTGTGTATTCAACATTAATCAATCAAATGACGGTCAAAGCGTCTAGTTTCATTCAACACGCAAACCGCATGGCCTGTCCACGTTTACCTGTAAGTTTTTCAATGTACGGCCTTGAAAGTCCTAAACGAACAACTTAGCATATGTTCCTGCAACGCTTGTAAAAATAGTTTAAATAGGATACTCAGTCTTTGTGAAGTATTTTGGGTGCGTTGTCAGGTCATTTTCGGTTATCAGAGATTTTGCCCCAATAAATGATCTTTGGTTGCTGGGGAATGTCGGTTACTCATTACCAGTACACTTTCAATTGCAATCAGAAAATAATCAGGTACACCGTGCCTCATCCAACAGCACATACAGAGTTAAGATAAGCATTCATTTACCGTCATCTTTACGCCCACATATGTTACATCAGCCAGGTAACTGAGGTTGACAACCGACCTTTCCATAAGGGAAGAGCAATGGGCAACGGCTTTAGTGCGCTATGTGCGGTACGATTTCACCCAAACTTTAAGTTTTGATTGTGGGATGTAATGATGACAGTTTTGTTAGAAGCTGTGCTACATCAACTTTGGGAAACAATCTTCTGGAAACCATGTTTGCATAAACAAATTTGTACAAATCCTCCTGCTGAGGTTCTTTCTGACTGTGAAAATCAATCAGGAATCCGACGTGGTTATTGACAATGAAGTTCAGACGACCCAACCAGAGTGAATGATACTCGGTGCAACGAGACCGCTTCAAAGGTGCCGTTGGCAAGATCGGCCGAAAAGCATTTACTCAAGGAACGCGTAGGCTGCTGGGAGTGCTCGAATTTGTCGCTTACGTGGATTACAGTTTTGGGGAATTATAATCTTAAAAGCTGATGGTTTATTTACACTCGAAAAGAAATAACGTAGTAGGTGATATGAAGAGAGGATTATTGCAAAAATTCAACAGAAAAGCTGAGAACTATTGTTTAGGTTACCAGAATGATAATTCGACGGGACTGACAAAGAACGGGCGCTGTACATGTCTGGTCGACAGTGCTCGAAATTGCTCCACGCAAAATACAAAACTCAAATAGTTTTGAATGCTTATCCACCGAGACTTTCAAACCAGCCATCATGCGGGTGTCACGACTTCATCACCGTGTGATTTCACTGACTCAACGTCTACTCTTTCGATGGAATGTGCGTATTAGCAGTCTTCCAAACGCGCAGAATAATGAGAACCAGCTCTCGATGTACACATCCGTCCGGATACAAAGATGCTGGTGTTCGGTTTGAATGACCATAGCCTTATTCAGGTGTCTACTGCAAACACAGTGCTTTTGCCTGTGTGTGCGTGCGTACAAGCGTGCGTGCTCAGGCTAGATGTGCCAAAGCTGTGTGCGCTGCTGAATCAATAAGTGTGATTCGATGAGAGCAACCAATTTAGTCTAAACTCTGTTTTACCATCGTTCTACTTTCGTGCAGCTGATGTAACTGACAGATACTCTGGTTGATAAGCGGCGCAAAAATATTTTGACAGAGATTCACGTGAAATCATACATTATTCATATTCAGGCTGTCTTGTTCTTACGAGAACGACAAGGAACGTATTAGGAATATATTTTAAGAACATGTCACGCTTTCTGTGACCATCAAAACAAAACAAAAATCCCACATGTTCCGCACATAATTATCTGTCACAACTGTATCCGAACTGAGGTGTTTTGCAGTGAACGTCAACGTGGAATAGCTTTTGTACGACCCAGGTCCGAGCATCCTTGAGGCCACTTGAACCCGGGTTTTCGGGTGCGTTATACTTTGCGTTCCCCCCAAAAGCGCTTTTGATCCCAATAAGTAATGTGTATTTATCCAATAACGTTTAGCAACACTTTCCATTAAAGGAGTTTCAGTTCATCCTTTCTCGCGGATGATGTAAGTGCCAAGCTACGTACGAGTTAATCCCACTACTGATCACTCGCTCGTGGCCGAACGGTTTAGATTTCAACTGCGAGCCGCGATGCCGCAGATTTGAATTTTCCTAACAATCCCTACCATGCACACTGCTGATAACTTCCAATACGAATAATAGTGCCTCACGTTATTTCTTGGCATTTAGGAATAGGCTGAAGTCGTTTACTAGTCGAAATTTCAATTCAAAACTTCAAAAAATCTCCGATTACCAGAGAACCAGTTTAGTTCACAACTTAGTGCTAGGTCTACAGGTTCACCAGATAATATCCACTCACGTTAAACCCAGAAAAATGAGATTTTCAGCCCATGTCATTGAGGCCAGCTGTCAATTGAGCTCGTGATCAATTTGGATTAGGTTCACACAAAACTTCTAAAGCCTCATGTTGTCTGCTGAAACATGGCTAGATGAAAGTGAAGCCAGCTAAAAGAGGCCTCATTTAAAATAAGGAATCATTTCTGCCACTGGCGAACACTATTTAGTTATAGCGGCGGAAAAAAGATCGAGTTAGCGAACTGATGATCCAACATGGTAACCAGAGCCACAGAGCACTCGCAACGCCTTCTTGAAAAGCGATGAGACAATCGCGTGACAACTGCTACCCTTAGCAAGCAAATCAATGGCCGCTCGATCAGCAACCGCCATATTAAACAAAACCACCGGAATTTCGGGGTTTGCACACATGAACCTGAAAAGTAATACATCCGGGGACTAGGAACAGAATGTAAAAAAACAGCATCAGTTAGTGAATCAGACTCTACAGCAAAAAGAAAAAAATATTACTTGACTTCTACACTCATCTGCATACCGATTTGGATACGACGGGTGACTTATTTGGGATATCATAAGCGAGTAATTTAGCTGGATTCCAGGCGAGTCACCCATCAAAACAAAGTTGGTATGCAGATGAATGTATAAGTCAAATTTCATGCAATTTGGGTTCAGGTAGAACGTAAGTATGACGGAAACTCGGGAAGTGCGCCTACCCGATGGACCCCAAGAAGGGTGAAACCTTCGTAGGCTGTCGAAGAGTTTTCAGCAACCTCATGAGTGATGTGCAACGTCTACGGAATATTTCTTGGTTTACCACGAAGCACTGGATAGTTTAATTGGACCAATAAACCAGCCACATGTAATGAAATCAGATCAAAACACAACAGGGTCCAAAATAGACCAAAGACGACTAGATGACTAGGAGTTCCACTGGCTAGCTGCAACGGGTGAATCCAGTCAACTTAGTTCCACCATATGAAGGTAAGCAAGAGGGTGAGGAGTTTTTATTCAAATTATACTGACGACGTCTGCTCGAAGGATGGCAAACCACCTGCAGACAAAATATCGGGTTTCGCTTTAAATGCAATTACTGATATAATTCCATTCAAAAAAGTTTCAAGCATAACGACCGAAAGGTATATCCTCAATAACGTAGGTGGAATAAGAACAAGGATCGTGGAACTTCTTGGCGAAACTTCCGCACAGTTGTCAAAGTAACACGTTGGGGCTCTTCTATTGTAGTGATGAATGTGGATGCTGCTCAATGCATCCTAGGCTGATAGCTGCACTTAGGTTGAACCGAACTCAATAGCTTTCCGCACTCGTTCAGTATACCGCGTGACGTTCTGGGAGTTTCTTGTACCAATATGATCAGTGTTAATACGAATACGAATATCATTATTGTTTACGTAATATTCATGCAGTTACTGTAACAAACTTAAGTTCTTCACACTTTCGGCGGACAACTAGCCTAAATGATATGTGGTTGCAACGCGTCTGTCGTACCTTATATAGAGGTGTAAAGAACAAGGGGACTCAGTAACCCTAGTGGTGTTTTGTACAGCAGGTTCCAAATATGTAGAACACATATAACAGTCACTGTGAATCCCTTTCTTTTAGGTTTCACTGTATCGCATGAGGAGAAAGTTAAGAAGTCGCTCCAATGCTTGCACATTACCATTGTCTGGAGGGTTGAGGGATTGATTACACGTCTTGTTCACAGGTAAACTACAGTCCCACTCCTCTAGGTTCGATCAGCCAGGATGCAAGCTAAACAAAGCCAAGTGTCGATGGAGACACGGGTTGGGACTTTGTCCTGAGGCCCAAAATAACGGTTTCTTCAGGGAAACAAAGTATCTAGTGGGCGTATTGGCGACAACAGAAAACATTGCTCCTTGTCATAAAAGTTTAATGACGACGCTGTTGGCAAACACAAGCGAACCACAGTCAACACATGAATATATACACTGATAAAATCAAGACTCCCTAACCTAAGAAGCCGGCAACTTACAATGCGTGATTGGCCGAGAGGCATAAGGAACATTTTCCTGGAATCGACCTCGAATATTGCCTTTGGGGGAATAGTGAGCCACGATGTAGGAAGCTGTCCCGTCGCTGGATGTGGCTCGACCAAATCCCACTAATTTCGAATCCCTCCACACGAGCTGGGAAAAGTAACCTGAAACGCATGCGGCAAAAAATATTCCGTCTTGAGCAACCACGGAGAGAGATAAATTCCCATTCAAATAGATGCCTTTTTTATTGTCTTTCTTTCAGTTTATTTTGGTCAGTCTACAATGTAGCGTGGAAGTTTCGCTCCAACGGAAACGCATCTGCAGAGCGCAACCTCAACCGTACCAGCGTTCAAAATGCACACCTCCGACAAATAATGTTAGAACGTCACCAGCACTGAGAAGAGACCTGTTTGACGCTCTAAAAGTGGTGTTTCTGATCAGACAAAAATACTCAAAGTGCAATTTATCAGCACAATCAACTGCCCGTCCAATTTGCCATGGACTAATCTAAGTGGTCGCGCCGAGAAAGCAGAAAGTTGGATGAATACAGGACGTGTTTAGGTGGTTATGGGAATGGAATGAAATTGCGAACGGTTTATCAGTTCTTTGTCATTCGCTGGACATATGTCCACATGCATCGTTTTCAATTAGTCTACTAGCCTGTAAGGCAAAGCCGGATGCAAAAATTTCTGTCCTTCTCTTGAATTACTATTTTCCTCGGGTACATCAACCGAAAACTTCTAGCACATGCAATAGAAAACCCTTTTCACAGCCGCCGCAGGGATTTATCGATTTGGACGATGACCGCACAGTGTCGGAATTTCGCAACCTTTTGTTGATTACCATGAATTTCAGTATAAATTTACCCATCACAATTTACACGAGGGATAATATGGACTCACGATCCATCGTCATAGTGTGTCACAGTGTGTACTTCTAAACTAAAAACTGATGGGGGAAATCCTCGGTGAGTGAATACTACGGGATGCAGTAAAAGGTAAATTTTAAATTTCAAAAAGAAGGTTTATTTTTAAACTTAACTTGATGGTACGATACACATCAGACATTCTTTATGTAACTTAATGAGGGAATTGACCAATAATATTAGAAATTTTTAGGTCAAAAATCTTTAGACAATATGTAAAAACCGTAGAAAGTCGAGAGTGACCCATCAAATCCCTTGAAAAAATAGCCTATTTGTTTGAAACTATCTAAACTAGATTTGACACCAATCAGTTCGAAGTACCCTGAATGTTTATCGAAAACTTTGAAATACTTTTTGAGGCTTGTCCCGTCTATTTTTTATGATCTCGGTTATTCTGCTGCCGATGGAGTCATCCAGGTAATTGAAACATCGAGCCATAAAAATCTGCTATTTATAACAGGTTTTCCCGACAATAATCAACTCAAAGCAAATTTGTAATCCCATTTAGATTTAAAGCCCAATAATACTGCATTTTACTATCCATGAGTTGCAGTGAAATAGCGGTAGCTGCTGGCTTTCAGCTCTCACACATTGAACTTTATCAGGTCGGACGTGGGAATAAGCGACGGAACGATTCGAAAAAGGCTAACGAATCCGTCATAGCGCAGTTGCATCTATCTGTCGTTCTGTATGGAACAAGAAATAGGTTCAGCCTGGAGCAGTCAATCAGAGACTGATGTGGTATGTAGTTATTTCAAAACATTACTACAGGTTAAACATGCAGAGGGAATAGAATCATTTTTTGGAGAGCGTGGCTCGGATTTTCAATCATAAGACAGTAATGGTCAGAGGAAGATTATAAGGACGTTCTAACTCATGTGAGATAGGAAACCACCATTTCCCACCCTCGTCTGACAAATCAGAGTAGTGTGCCCGTGTGACCCGGTGTTTTCCAACCTGATGACTAAAACTCCTAGAATGGGTAAGTGGTCAATTCCCGAATTACCTTGGGCTACGTACTAAACCTTCAGAGCAATGAAGTGAACCAGAACAGGCATCATGCACAATGTCATTGTTTGGATGTAGCCGGAATCTTCGGCCATCCAGCAAAGGCGCTCAGTTTCATATGAGTATTCAAATACTGCCTACAACTGATAGCATTATTCTTTTCCTATTCAGACCATTGCGCAAGCCGAACATATGATTCCACAACCCACACAACCTCACATGTATAAGTGTAAAGATAGGCATCTTCTATTGAGTGGGCTCCCCTTTTAACTAATATTACGGAGCAGTGAGCCACGCATGTTGAAAGAGTCAAGGAAGTGAAACTAAACAAACCCTCTTATCTACTTTTTCCGTTAAGGAAATTGACTAAGAAATTGACTAATTTCTTTGCTCGGCAGTCGGCGAGCGCTGATGAATAAACCGAAAAAACAGAGCGGAAAACTGGCCACTTAGCAAGTACAAAAGTCGATGGAAACACTTGTCATGTTTTATATAAATAGGCATTGATATGCCTGTAAATCGGTCTTAACTAGGATATTATTACGCACGAACTACTCCGTATAATTCGGCCTCTTTACGAATCATTTTGCCCTGATGCGAAGGATGTTATTACAAAAAAATAAAACTCACCAGTTTCGTAGGTGAATCCTTCTCCAAAATCATGGATACTACCCTGATCGTACCATGATTTGGTTGCCTCGTCGGCTGAAAAAAAATGAATAGAAGACAACAGAAGTTAATACAAAACGGAACTG
>SJOL01006380.1:490936-560078 GCA_004794785.1 Opisthorchis felineus | reverse complement strand
TATATATATATATACTTAAGTTAAGAGAACCAAAAATTTCCGTATGTTGCCAGTTAAGAATGACCTGTCTGATATGGCACTAGCTGGCACAATGCTGTGTGAGTAAAGATGGAAAAAGAACAGTGGGATAAAGCGAAATGTACTACTGGAGGGATAGGGATATAAAGTAGTCGGAGGTCATAACTGGTGCGGAAATTCAGAACATCTGATAATGATACTCTTGAATCCTATTCATGTCCGGCTCAGTGACAATGTTTAGAAGATTTGAAGGATGGTCCGACTTAGGTCGCCTGCTATTAAAAAAGCGATTACCAGTGATTTTTTGGGACTGCATTGAAGGAAACGCCATCCAGAAATGTCTCGTGTACCGGAAAAAACTCGAGGCAGACGTAAAAAGTGGCAAGATGATTTAGCAAAAGTTCATTGGTAATATGATTTTACAGGGGTCAAACAGTCAAACACCATCATAGGAATAATGAACACAAAGCTGAGCAGAAAGTCTGGACAGGGAAAGATGAGAGGTTATCTGCATGTTCCTCATTCACTAAAATACATGACAGTTTTAAGAGTGAAGAAAACGAATTTTTAGTCTCTAGCTCTAGATGGATAATCATACTTTGTGAGTCTTGGTGACAGTGGATTGTTGCACTATGGTTAAGGGACATCAGCATTACTGGTGTATTGGATAATCTTTGTCCACTTTGGTACTCTTTAGCACTCTTGCGATATGTGAAACTTGACGAGTGACTTGTGTACTATTTTAACATCACTAAGACTCACAAAACCTACCTTAAAACGGCGTTTTTGCTCACAGTAAATGTGACGAAAACACAACGTGAGGTTTAATGCTCTACTTTTGTTGTCGTAAATGGAACTTAGATGGTGATCAATCTGCTGTAAATACCCACCGGACCATGCAAAAATTCATGCTAAACTACTAATATTATCAAAAAAACTAGGCTTTCTTGCGGTGCAGTGCACTCATCTGAAAATTAGGTCAGTCTTGAGTGCATTTCTTGTCTACGTTATCCGTGCTGCTTAAGTTTCACCTCAAGTTTTTTTGGTAGGTTATTCGAGATATCGCAATATAATTGCCTGACAAAAAGGTTCCTGAGGGATCTTCGACGGCTTACGACCAGTTCTTGCTCCCCCGTTTCATGAAATCGACTCAGTTACAAACTAGCTTGTTTTTGTTACGAGAGGCCCAACTGAATTGCAGCTAAATCTCCCGTTTGCAGGGATTCTTCTTCAAACGGATGTGTTGCATAAAGAACTGCTTTTGTTTCACTTGGTATATTGTTCAGGATATCGCTGTATGTTTTCTTACAGAAACACTACTCATAAGGTTGTTGGAAACTCGTCAAAAATCCACTGCCGGTTTTCTTGTACTCTTATTTTACTGTTTACCGCAAAATACTGACTCGCGGTAGGGAGTGTCTCGCCAAAACCTCAAAACGGTTGACAGAAAATGTGAAATAATGCCACAAAGTAGAAACCTCCCCACATATTGTCAGATTAGGAGTATGTTACCGCATATCGCTTGGTGACATCACGAGACATAATGATGGTGACAAACCGATGTTTGGTGAGTTGACAGCTCTGTTGGAATTTTAGCGTCATAGTGCTTTTGCTCATCACTATCGTTTGGAGTAAAGAAACAGAGGCACAACCTTGGAATATTTCTATTTATAAAATCTGAATAAAGCCTGGACTAATTATATGCCACCTGTAGGCTCGAGTCATGCTACTTAAGTGTTCAAATTCATGGAATATGGAATTCAATAAATATATAGTACCGCAGCAGTTGCAAAGGCAAAACAGCGATTTTTAGAAGACTAACCTCCGAATGGTCCCCGGCCTTCGATGCACCTATAGGCGAGATTTTCTCCGTAAGTTGCCATATCACTGTGCCGCATACACTTGGTCGTAGCCAATTCCTCAGCCCACAGTTGGGCTGAGCGAGCCAATGAGGAATCGTACGATAAAGGTCCGCATCCGTGCCGCTCTCGTAGTCTGTAAAGTGGTAAACAAAATTTGAATGTCAAGTACCTGTGCGGAATACCTAAGGATCTCAAAATGCTCTTCAGTCGGCTACGGATCATGGAAATTCTCAAGGCGAATGGTCGGAAAAAATCTTCACAACTAAATTTTTTGTCTGTCCTGAACTTATGAGATTGGGAACTTGTGGACATTTACCAAACTGCATAAAATCTCATGACACAAAACGTAAGGCTAGCCTTCAGAAAAGGGCGAGCCAAGCTCCGGATTACACCAACTTATTTGAAACTGGGCATCCATTTCATTCTCGGCCATATCATGGTTTTGGGTTTTCCAGCAATAGTTTAGTTTTGACAGGTTTCAGTCACTTAAAAGGCGAGAAAACAATGGTGTTTCACTCTTAGAAATTTACTGTCAAATCTCTCAGTATTCATTAAATTTATCCTACTGCTCATTTCCACGCATTGACGAAATACACTCATTTGCAAATTACGGTGATGTTAACGCATAGGTTCACTGAAATCCCTCGTTTGTTATTACTCGAATGAACTTACCACACAAGAACCGATAGTTGAAATACTCAGCACATTTTATAAATAGAAAGCATCATCTATAAGTTTTCTGTGAATTCTTTTGGACCTAAATCATCCCGCCAAATAAAAAATTAGACAGCTCTTGTGCAACACATTCATAAACAAGAGTTTAGCTTGACCCGTATGTAAATACCAAAGTGGTTCTCAAATTACCGTATAACCTGAATTGGATACAATTTTGTGTTCATACTGATAGTAGGGTTGGTGGAAAATCGCCTACCCAACTGGCCAACGCGAAACCAGTAGTAAGCTGTTGAATGGTGTACAGCAACCTTATGAGTAGTATGTTCCATCAGGAAAATATCTGCATAATTTTCTCTAATCTTTAGTACAAATTAACCACTTTAACGAATAAAGCCAGCTTTTAACTCTCGACTTATTAAAGAAAGATAGTTCTGGTTTGCTTTTGTCTTTATGCACAAAAATAGTACATATTTTTAAAGGTATTTTAGATCATTAGTAGATCGTTTGATGCCATTAAATCCTGGCATTGGAATGGAAAAATCATTCGTTGGGTATCCCACTGAATGAATTCACGTTTTGAAATTTACCTGTCCTAGTGTCCGTCTGACTTCTCTGGGGAAAACCTCTAAGAATGACAGAAACTGAGAGGGCAGGACATATTGGATCATGATACTCATCATAGCTGAAGAAATGAAACACAATGAAGTGCTCTTTAAGGATATTTATAAATTGACTAAACCCATCAACTGTGGAAGACCAATTTTGGGGAAGCTCGCAAACGCAACAATCACACGAATGAAAGCAGGCGACATCTGTTTTCGGCATGTTTGTCCATCTACGTAACAAACTTTTACACCGTTTGTCATCAACAGTATGCCGTTGTCTATAGTTCGTTGGATATTGATGTCCATTTCTCTATAGTTCAGCAAAAAGTATTCTTACCTACGCTCGCCTATTTGAATATGTTTTTGCCATTATTCCTTTGGTTTGATCCAAGTTCTATTGTGTCACCTAGTTAGCACGGTTCAGTAGTGGAATTTAGCTTCACTTACTCGACAAAATCTCCATTGAACACTCCTAAATCCTTAAACTACCAAAAATCTCAAAATAGCTAGGAGGAAGTATATTTTCAGCGTTAGGTAAATCTTCCACCCAAGAAGCCGTCATTCGAAGAGCCAGTCAACATGGGGCCATGTGATGTGATTCATGTAATTGATGCTCTCTCCTGTCCAAGTGAGAGCTAATCACAATGCTGTTCAGCCGCTCGATGTCAGCAGCCCGATCGTCGCTGATTCGAAACACTCCGCATTTCGTTAGACGTGCACCGCTGATGATTCTCAGTATGGATCAGACTGCCGTAGAGTGCTTCACCGTCTAATCAGAACGGATTGGCTTCACTTACGGAAGACGTTTCGTCACAGAAAGAGAAAAATTGCTGGTTTATTTATTTTTGTGTCTTTTTTATATGCTCATCTATGGATATTTACGGTTGCACAAGAAATTGCCGGAAATTGTCATGAAAACGCTTCTAAGTAAAAAGCACCCTAAACACATTTTAGGCTTTTCTAACTTTCGGTACGTTTGCATTAGGTCTTGCATGGGACAGTCCTGCGAATTCTGATGGTCAACCGCCAACGGAAAGTTGTCGCCTCCATTTACTGGTTTAATTTTTTTGAGTAAACATGGGGAGTTCCTTATTCCGTCTATTGCTTTGTCCACAAGAGCTTCAGATATAATCGTTTAATACACTGGTGTTATTTGACCAGACACGTATGATAATGGCTTAGGCAAGATTAGTCCAAAAGATGAACTGAATCGTGGAGTTCAACATAATTGGCTCTCAGTTCTTTTGTATTAATGAGGGATGGTTGCCTTTGAAGAGGAGTCCTATGTTTAGGTAACTTCGTCGTGAATTTAAAATTTACGCACTTTTCACCATCGATCGAAAATACGCACCGGTATGCTTGCAATTTCTCACAGGACCTAGAAGACATTATGGAACATTATCTTCATTTACTTGTTTTAGTAAAAACCTTGTGTAACCCAGATGAACCTGGCAACCCGTACAGCGCTTGAGGTATGGCATCACATATACATTATATATTTCTGTCCTGCGTTTAATGCCTGTTTACTGCGCTTTTTTTCATAGTTCGGCCCAGCTAAACTCTACAGGACTGACTGCAGCTACACACGAAAAACAGACTGTTTGACACAAAATGCAACCACCTTGGTTGCAAACTGTTGTTGCCAAGTGACACAATTCTCCATACAAGTGTGCGTCAGCTCTATACAGAAATAAGTTGATGACCTAGCCACTGCAACCGAAGTAATAAAACTGGGAGCACAAACAATTGGAAAAGCAACGAGTGGGCTTCACTGATTCAAATCAGCAGCGGGACTAACTGAAGTAATTATATAGACCAACTAAACTCATGCAGATTCTAGTGTGATCAACTCAACCAGTTTCCTCGTTTGGTAATACTGGGGGTACCGTACCTGTTCAATGACATGCTAAGATATACACTCAGATATGAAGTGCGCAAGGCGGCACACGGAGAAATTGTACAATAATTTGGGTTGGAAAATTCGCCGAGGAATATGCCTTCATTTTCTTCGGCACGTCCAATTTAAATGTGCCGGATATTTGCTCTAAGTAGTTGCGAGGGAATTTCGACGAAAACGTCAGGTGAAGCAAGTGACAAATGTTAGTCTGAAGCCCACAGTAATATAATTTTCTATGCACATTTCCAAGGAGTGACAATTTCCATCCTTTAAAAAACAATGTGCCTTATTCCGCGTTTATCTCCTCAAAGGTCCTTCTTTCAGTAAGCCACCCCTGAAACTACACCTAAAGCTGATTTACCTTCCTCAGTTTTCTTTCAGATACATTCGTCTGGACATAACTCACAATATTCGTTGTAAGACGGTTCACATCAGTTTTGATTTGGTTCCTCTCTGGTTTAAGGTTGTAGGATTCAATTCAAATCTCGCCCAACGACATATCGTTCCTATGTTTTCCGTCCCTTTACCGTGTCATAAAGAACATGAGTAAGCTCGAATTACTTTTTGAAACTGAATGGCTTGTTTTCTTTCATTAACTTCACGTTTCTTAGTTATTAACTATCAAATATTAGCGTTTAATTTAACAAGAGGAGGCTAAACCTGTAAAAAGTATGGTTATTTTTGATTATTTCTTACCTATTTAGATCACATTTGTTTTTTGCCTCAATGGGGATAAATTAGTGAGCTTGGCACTGAAAAATGCTAATCAGCATTTCTGGACGTCTTTAAGAAGCGGTGGTTGTTGGCTGTTATAAAATGTGAGTCGAACAGTGAGTTTTCTGCAGCATCGTGAAATCATGATCGTATGAATTTACTGTAAATAGTGGGACATTTGACAAGTACCTTATGTTTATGTGGGTTTGAAAAAGAGGTAGGCGACTTGATAGAGTTCTCTAAAAATCGGCCACTGGACGCAAGTTACAGGAATGAAAACACCTTGTCTTGTCTATGTCTATGTTTGTTTGGAAGTACGACAGGACATTCGCGAGTTCAGATTGCACAGAAGCCCGGGGCAGCCCATCCGATAGCCTTTGGCCCTGGAAGTTGTCCGGATCAATCCTCCAGTTGCAAAGTAAATAGGCCATAAGCGACTATTAGACTCATATGTATGTATAATTCATGCAACTGGAGGTTAAATGGAATCTTTCATATACGAAACACTACCAGTGTTCCTCAGCATAGTCTGCGTCCCCTAGGTAGCTACATTTATTCTGAAAGATTCCTAAAATGTCTGCGGACAATATACAGCTGACATGTTCATCCATCTTCACCTGCGCTAACTGTAATGCCATATCAAGTGTAAGTGGACATCTACATCGAGATTAGCAGAATTAGGGTATCGTGTGTTTTGAATCGTTCATCATTTTGTCGTTCTGTGTTCTGATTAGATATTTCGTCTTGCAACGTTATTGGTGACTCCGATGAGCAACCCGGTGACATACGAAGGCGACGCATTTCTGCCTCGTTGATACAGTGATCTTCCCATGCCTCAAGTAGGGAAAACCAATTCAAATGAACTATCACCATGTATTTACTTTTCATTAGTTTGGCTGCTCACAAAGGAAGATTTGTTGTATAGACTACTCCAAATTAAGGAAGGGGGATTCGGAGAGAGTTTGATTCCGTTTATTCCTCTAACAACGCCGAATGAAAAGCGTAGTGCAAGACAGCGATAGAACGACAGCACTGTGAGATCAAGAATGCAAGGCTTAAGTCTGATTTTATACCGTGAACTCACAAATTACTTGCAGTCTGATTACGAGGAAATGAAGATCTAGCACACATTTGTCAGAACAAATCCGTGAAAGCAAAATATCATGTATTAACTAGTACATCAGTGCTAAGCGTTGAACCAAAAGATTTGCCTTCTTGTCTGAACAGTCGTCCTCCTGTCCTGGTGTGATTATTATCGTGAGTGCACACCAAAGGGGAGGGGAAGAACTGGAGATGAATTTTGCTCATGTAGTGCCGGGCTTTGAACCCCGGACATCTAGCATGCGAGACAAGCATGCTGACACTACTCCACGAGCGCACGCTGCAGGCATCTGAATTCCACCAGGAAAGGTTGTCTATTCAAACGAGAGTGATGTGATCGTGAAATCTACAAGGACCGCAAACACCTACAACAAATATGTCTTCACAGCCATTTCGGTATATTGCTGAGGTCAACATGTAGTGGGTTTGGCCAATGTGCAGAATGGAATACGTATGAAGATCACTATCTCGGATCATTTGCAACCAAAAATTATGGGTACCGACACAATCAAGTTATGGAATATTTTGGATTTTAGTTCTTCACATACACGAAGTTGTTTATCTGGCAGATTTACAAGTGACAAAACAATTTACGGGAACTAGTCTTTTCAGAAAACAGTCGTACACTGACTAATGCATAGATTTTGCCTTCTTGCTAAGGAGAGAGAGAGAGTAATTCACCAACTTGATTGAGTCTCAAGGAGATAAAGAATCTAGTCATGAAGTTATTTTTTCTTGTGTTTGACTATATGGAGGTGTGGCTTTTATGTGTGACAGTACAAGAATGGTCATAACTTTCCTTATATGCATCAACAGTGGGCCTGGCGCTCTGTTTAAGCATCCCGATTTCACTTCCAGCTACACTACTAAGCAACATGGTCTGCAGTATATCAAAATTCAGCCGGAATTCAGAGGATTCGAATACAAGAACTGGCAGCCAGAGTTTCTCTGACGTTATGTGGACAACGTGTTTAATCTGACAACTCTGACAACTCAGTAAATAAACATTTTGGATTCACCTATTACATTTATCACCGAAGGCAGTTCAGCTTGGACAGATTAAATTTCCATGACTATTAGGCGCATAAGTTTACTGGAAACGTAGCAGCAATCACACATCGAAAACCGACAGAAACCGATGTCACAGCTAACCACCTAATGACTTTATTTACGCCAGCACAGGCTTATCAATGTGAGTTAAAACAGGGTCCTGTGCATGAGAAAAGGTTGCTTGATGAAGTTCATTTGGAGCTCCAAAGCCGAATCTCGGGAATGTCGATGTCTGATTAGTTTGACCGGGTGTCAAACAGAATGTTTGTTTTCTTTGTTCGGATCCAGTACCTGGTGGGTTTAGACGGTTGTTATTTAGTAGAAACCGGTAGAACCAAGGTCATTCGAGGATGCTTCACATGGATAGTCTATGTGTATAGTACCAATGTAAGAGACGTTTTAGCTCTTCTTCGGTGTGACTGGAACTTGGGTCTGTTTGAATCAAGATGTAAACGCAAATCATCTTCAACGAAAGCAATACGGTCTATCTAGGGAATACCGAGTAATGGAAACTTCACACCAGAATTTTTAGCGCATGTAAATAATAGGTAGGATGCCGGGGAATAAATGACATATGATGACAAGAGGTGCTTCTGTAGTGGAACATGCATTAGACGCTGAAACCAAATGGTGGCTTTTAAAACGCTCATGCTTACAGGTCAAGACTATGGTTTCTAACTTAGGGGCTGAAAGATAGGGCCATGTGAATGGTCAAGAACCCTAATGTGACTAACATCGAGGGCGTAGAACTGGTAACTGTAGGAAATCAGGCTAGGGCCAGCTGAGTGAACAAACGGTGGATAAAATTTTGATAAGTGCGTAGTAGTGGTGTAATACCGCAGAATAAAACTCAGCCGTCCGACTTAATTCAAGTAGTTCCCCCTATTAAACCATGGATCGTAACCTTTGCTCGCTAGCAACAACAAGCAGCGAGATGGAACCATTTTACACAGTTCTGTCAGTCGCGTCATCGACAAAAAAGGAAGAACAAATAGGGTGGTAGGCACACAGCCCATAAGTCGGATGAAGTTCACTCATCGGCATAAAACCAGAATAGGCATAACGTAAATGCCAAAATATGGAACAGCAAAACAATGGCTTTTAACCTGGAGCCAATCAACATGCTTCACTGTTAACGATCGATTGCACTGCATTAGACAGGATAACTAGAAAAGTTGCTCAAAAAGGTACTAAAGAAGTGGCTAGTTTCGAGGTTATCGATTATTACGGAGTTTGACCGTTTGAGCGCGTAGCGGCCTTATCCATCAATCAGAAATGATGACGCCGGTGAGTTCCTGTACGTTCGTCCCAAATAAAACTCACTGCAACCGCGAGTACACCGAAATTTTAGAGAAAATTTAGTATTGTTTTGT
Source organism: Opisthorchis felineus (assembly GCA_004794785.1). Classification (NCBI taxonomy): domain Eukaryota; kingdom Metazoa; phylum Platyhelminthes; class Trematoda; order Opisthorchiida; family Opisthorchiidae; genus Opisthorchis; species Opisthorchis felineus. The sequence continues at coordinate 550,783 of SJOL01006380.1, read as the reverse complement.
GTGTCTGGTGTAATAGGCTTTGGATGCATGGAAGCATTCCAAGTTGACCTGCAAGGTACATTCTCTTTAGGGCATTTTGAGGTCCTGATTGTACCAAATTTGTAGAAATATCGCTCTGGAACAAGACAGCCGGATGGTTCACTCCTTCTGACTCGTCAGGCTCCAGTGCCTTTTGGGACTGCGCCTAGCTTTAAGGCTTGCCAGATGTCACCTTACAGTGGTTTTGGTGCAGAGTTCTTTGCGCCCCTTTGAGGTCCTCTGAAAAAGCGCCAGGATTGTGTAGTAAGTTTGCAGATTAATATAACGCCCTGATCAGAGATATATTATTTTCTGTTGGCAAGAAGCTACAGAACTTGACGTAGTGCAAGGTCTAGATGGGTAAATTTGCATAACGGATGAATGATTTACTTCATTGCTTTTGCTTATCAAAACGACTGAAGAAATCGGTTGGTAGATGTGTTTGAAAAATTCAAAAGCTGGAAGTTAGGTAGTATTGCAGGCGGACACAGTCAGTAAAACATATCAGGGATACTGGTATCCGGGCGAAAATCCAAAGAGCTTCTCAATGGAAACTTTTGTTGCCAGTTGTCTTTTCTGTCTGGTATAAATTTTCGTTTGTAGCTCGATGTAAAGACAACTAAATGTCTTTAGTTATCTCACCAGAATGGGCATAAAAAAGAATCAGATTACCACAAGAAACTTGAGAATAAGGCGTGAAGAGCAGTACTTGATCAATGTTTGATTTTTTGTTTGTAGGAGACCAGCCAAAGTAGGCAGCCTGGGCCGGGAAAGCCGGCCTGTTATATCAGGTTTGAAGGCATTTCCTTGGTTCTGCATGTGATCCAGTAGATCTTTTGTGGAACGATACTCCGCTGTGGAAGATGTCTTCCCAGATAGGTATTCGGAGAAAGCTTAGCCAATCAGACCGGTCAACAAGAATGAGGCGCGATGCACCAATCCAGCTACATTGTCTATTTGCCGAGACTGGTTAGCCCGGCTTTGTGCGGTATTTACTGAACAACTAGGGATTCCTTGCTACTCACAACCTAGAAGTAGCCGCTGATGAAAATGAAATGTCCTATGAACACTTGACAATGCAGTTTGATGATGAGGTGGAGATATTCTGCCCCACGCAACAAGACAACCATAGTTCTGAGCAGCCACTGGCAAGTGAAACTCTACTTTCAGTAACTTCAACTCGGAGTCATGAAGTTGTTAGCTGTGACTATGCTTCCCATTAAGAATAATCCCTTCGCACAGCATCGATTTTAGCCTTGACAACCACTCATATACTAAAAGTTCCACCTCAAACCATTTTAACATATAAAACAGGGAAAACAGGTGTGCTTTATGTATTGAGCACGCCAAAAAACACGCAGCCATTCTCATGGAGGAAGCAATCTTCACGATCGTTACACTCCTTCTAGGCACTCTACGTAAAATTGCCTCAGAAGCAGATTGAAGAAGGAATTAATTATCGCTTATCTTTAAAGATAGTTGCACTCCACAACGCTGAAATTATTGAGTCATCATGTACTGTCTCTGACACCCAAGCAAGATATGCTGATCCCTCATCAGTAGCCAGGTGTTATGAAAAACGGTAGCCGGTTGAAGCAAGAATAACCAAACTTACTCAAGTTCCCTCACTGTAAAAAACGGAGGCTACTAGCAAACGTTCAGATGGCCAGTCCATTAAGACATACCTAATAGTTCCCAATTAGGTTAAAAATTCTCATGAGGTTGATTTATTCGGATGTAATCGTAAAATGTATGTCCGTAAGCCGTGAAATTAAGTCCGCTGACCAAGGGTTGAATTTACCGTTGTATAAGCGTTATAAACGCTGGCTATGATTAGTAAAACCCCTCAGCATTCACCATCCCTGAAGAGGCAATGTGTCATGTGTTCCATAAGTGTAACGCTTGTTGATGGCAAACGTTTCATCACCAACACAGTTGACATCAGTGCGTTGTTAGGGAGTGGAACGCACAACCACTGACCCATCGCTATGCTCCACTCTACTGCCTTGCAACGCACTGTTGATGCCACCGTTACTGGTGATAAACCGCCTGCAATCAGGTTGCCCAGCTTAGCGAACAAACCAACGAACACGAGGTATCCACTGATAAAATGCACTCATTCACAAAAAGACGGCGTTCAGGGAAGACTCAACTGAAGTTTGGTTGAGTATCCCGGTTATACTATTCTTCAGATAAACGTACTTCAAAAAGGCCACCAACTGCAATACCTAAAATATCGCGCAAGCGAAACATGAAGTGGCTTATGTGCAACAGGTTTTGAAATTTATGATGTAAAAACAATGCGACTGGAATTCACCTGGGTATCCCGTTGACCACCTATGTCTTGCAAATAAGTGTATTTTGCCAGTTGTTCAACTGGAACACAGGGATGACGAGTACTCAAGAAATGGCCTCACCTGATGATGATTTCGAAGGGTGAGACCGGTCAAAAAACCTTATGAGTAGTGAGCTGCATCAAGAAAACTAGGCCCCTATATTGTGTAAAACCTTTCGAGCTGCCAAAAAAGCCACAATTTTTAGTACAAGCGACTTACTTGTTGTGTAAAGCGATTCCTTCGTTATTTAACAAGGTATCAACCATTACGGAAGTTTTGGCGATGTGTTAGTTGTTCCAGTATTCAGGAATACCAATGGAATCGAAGTTGATTGGTTTTCGATTATCAGTGAGAAAACGGAACGCACGATACACAGCTGGTTGTTTAGGAGTGGTCGACAGAGATCATCGCAAAGTAGCTTAGACTTACCTGATGTTCGTTTATATGATGTGAGAAAACAGAATTCCAGTGCATGCGTGTCTGGTAAGTGACTCAGTAAATCAGGTGCAACCTTACAAGGTTGCGGCACCAGATTCGATCAGATTGATTGTTTTTCTTTCAGTCCACACTAAGTGTGCCAGTAGAACAAATACAAACGTGTAAGGGTACGAGAAGGAAAGAGCCATAAATTATTAAAACCAACAAGCATGCCAAGTAATATTGTGGCAGCATTAAAAACCACAGAGCAAATCTTCTCCGGTACACTCAGATGCATGTGACTCTGGCGCATTGCGATCGCAGTGCATTCAGCGCATTCATTTGTATTTGTAATATATATAAAGAAAAGATCGTATTGGTTAGGTCAAGTTTGAGTCTTTGCGGAATTTGTAGAACTGTTTTCTGCAGTATTCCTGTTTGAACAGTCTGACTAATACCCTGGGACGATTCTCATGTTTGGCGTACCCCACAGGGGGAAGCACTGGATTCGGGTTTTTCGCTCATATAGATCTCACCAGAGGTGCATATATTCGGCTGCGCGGAAATTTCAATTCCTGAATACTGACACGCAGTTCAAGCGTACAGTGTTTACTCCTGAATTGTTGTTTATGAACTGACAAACATTGCCGTTGTTGATTGGAATGCGCGACAATCTAGATACCCGCAAGGATGAGTAAGTGGAGCAAAAATACATTGCACAAAACTCTCCACAAGCGATAGGGAAAAGATTTGAGGAAAGCTTCATATTTTTGATTCCGCCAGTGACCTACTGCAGTTGTTGTACGAAGACAGATTGAGGTGATCTGGTGGCAGATTCCTGCCATCATCTGTGCAAATCTCCTAGTAACCAGGAAGCTATGGTGGAAATAACAAGGACAATAGTATAGCTGGTTTGATTTAAATTTTGAGCACAGCTACTTTCAACACAGTCATATGTCCTCTGAGAAGCTGGTATATGGATGTACAAGTTCCTCCTCCACAGTGGATGAAAATAAAGAAAAGAATCCTTTTAACAAATACGCTCATTTGCACATCAATTTGGTTTTCACGAGAGTGAATCTCTCGTTTATGTATTCTTCGACTGCACAAAGGTCGCCTCAGGTTTCAGTTGGTACGATATTTGAGATACAAAAGTAAATTTTCATAAAGGAAATTACTTATAAGGTTGTTGTCAGAGTTTTCATCCAAGTAGGCTGACGAAGAGTTTTCAGCAAACTTCTAAGTGTTTTTTTCATGAAAGGAATCCTTCTTCGAAACTTCCGCACTCATTTTCATGAGCGGATCGCCAGTTTTTTCCGATATTTCCGCGGTATGCAAAACAGATTGGCGTAACTCTTGTTTTAACGTAATCCATGTCGGGCATAAAAATTCAAAAAATGGAAGGTGTAAGGGGATTAATTTATTTTCCACGTTTATTATTTTGAATGTAGGCCTAGTCAGCCGGGCGAAAACAGCACTTGCGTACTCGAACAACACAAAATACTAAATTTCCCTCCCAAAATGTGCTGATTTTGCAACTCTTCCCGAATTACAGCCTTCTGAGTTAGGATTTTTAGCAACCTCAGGATGCACCATTCATTCATTTCCCTAAAGAAAGTTTGTCGTTCACGTCCCTCTTTCGAAGTGGCCTTGACTAATACAGGCTCACATCACTGCACTATCCAAGCTATACTCCTATTCGTCGAATTCATCAAACATTGGTCTAAAGTGTATACTGCAGGGTAACTTCTACTAACTAATATGCGATTAAATGCATAAGTTGTAGAGGAGTCAGGAGACTAATTTCCTCCCCGTTGAGATGCTCATAATGGGTGAGTGCTCGTAGTTTTGGTGCAGTTTAATCCCCTGAAGCCCCAGATTCATCGTCGGCATTTGCATGGCCGATGAAATGATGAAGAGTTAAGCTGTCATATATATATATATCGGATCTCTCACCCCGTGATCCAAGAAAATCTTCGAATTTTGGGGATCTGTGGCATCAATTCGTGCAACTTTCTAGTAGCCCTTTAAGTAGCGTGAGGAGACGAAACTTTTTACAGCGAAAGTTAAATCATGGAATGCTTGGTCACATGGTGGACTTGGTTCACACTACAACAAAGACGGTCATACGGTCATAGATGAAAAATAAACTGCACATTCTTTTGGGGCATTTAAACGAACGCAAACTCAGTCAGGTTAAGTCAATGAATATTACCGGGTGACTTAACTACTGGGTGTCGATAAATTTACCGCAGAAGACTTTCCAAATTACTGAGTCGTCCCAACAGGTGCTTGAAGCATTGAGTTAGTCGTAATGAGAAGGCATAATCAGAAAAAAATATGGCCCGAGAATAACAGCTTGTTAAAAAATCGGTACGTTTGTTGCCCGGCAGCATCCCGCTTTTGATGCTGTCTAACTGACGAGTGATTTCCAATTTTCATAGTGATCTCATTTCAAGTGCGTTATTTCGGCCTAGCCAGCAAAGAAATATCCAGACCCAATACGTTCTACGAAATTCGTCACTGTTTTCTTTGAAATTTCGTAGCAGAATCACCGCCAGCTGATCTCAGCTTCTAGGCAACCATCACCGACAGTAGTGCACAAAACACTCCCACTTCGTTTGCACGCTGACGTCAAGCGGACAAGTTTGGGTACAGGCACTCAATGGGCTCCTGAAACCATCACACTGCTGTTCGTGTCTACTATACTAACTGGGTGAAACTTCTTCCAGCTAAAATCGGGTCTACCAATATTGGAGCACTCACTTGTGGCTGCTCTCATCAGCTTGTATCACTATGCCCAAGTTTAAGCAGGTATTGTCCCTTCAGTTGGGTGTAACTGAAGTGTGGTTTGCAGGTAGGATGCGGGAAATGCTTAGTTTGGAGGATTATGCTTCCTCCCTTTGGTATATAATGCACTTTATTTTTAATCCAGTTGCAGTTATTTGGTCCAACAGATGAACAGTTGTTTGTAATTATGGTAATGACTAAGCCAAGGGTATCCACACCAAGTGGTGTGCTTCTCATTTAGTCGGGGGTTGGTGCACAAGCACAACATAACAAGATGTCCCCGTCGCTGACAGTGGCGCAACTAACGCATTCACCGTCAGTCTAGAGGAGAGCAGGGACCATTCTTATGATGAAGTTTAAAAGATTACAGTGACAAAAGGCACAATAACTAAGGTTTTTCCGCAAACAGGTCGATTCAATCGATCAGTCGGAGTAAAGATTGTAAGCGAATCAAGTGCAATTCGGTGCAGCCCGGTCTGCCAATCGGCCTTGTGTTATATCTTCTTGATTTGTTTGTGTTTCAGGATTGCGAAAAAAGGACCGCCAGTGTTTCGTAATAAGAAAATAGAGTCTAATCTCATGAAGAGAGGGAGACGAGGAAGAGAATAGTGAACAACCCGATGACGCAAGTAGAGAATTTATTCTGCTGATTCGCCTTGCACTTAACCATAGAATGGCGGCCGGAAGTCCGACTGAAACAACTTCCAATTTCGGGACCCATATCGTCCATTCGAAACAAACACAATAGTTAGAGCTCTATGACACTGTCAGAAAATAAATAACGGCGTGGAATGAAAACTCTGTCATACATTCTCATTGAACACTTGAGTTGTCTTTTACGTTCGCCATATTTATCGGGGGCACACAAACCATGGTCATATTCGTTGACACGGTTTATTTGTCTATAATTTGCCGTTCATGGCAAACCCCGTCCTCCTACCGCAGCGATGGAGAAAATTAATTATGTTTCTGTATGCTAAATGGTGCTTATATGGATGACTCCACATTACTGCGGTCGGGGAAGCACCCTGCAAAACCCATTTCCAAGAATGTGGGCTACTTACGCCGACTGCATTAAGTGTCTGACTATTCGTCTTGGTAGAGTGCAGCTGACCAATTCTTAACCACCACTGCAGGCTCAGCCGAAGTATACCATCAGCAAACAAGGCATTTTGGGTCACTTGTTCATGGCACTATTCACGTCACTTATATCAAGACTAACTGCTACGGTATGACAAGAAGATCTAGGAGATGTGACCTGTCATTTTAGGCGTACGTGATCCCTTGAACCGTGACCGTGCGTGACAAGCTTACTTGGCCGTAAGGTTGGCTGATTAAGGGAGATTGGTACTGATTGGGAGTATCTGAACAACTATTCAATCGACAAGCGTAATCAGGGTTTCCATCGGAGGATAAAGATAATGAGGCCAAATGATACGGCAGGTTTTTTGGTCGCACTGTCAGGTTTCAATGTCCGGACGCCACCACTTTCTGCAAGCCCGTTAGCTGATTCGGTCGATCCGATGAGGCATCCGTGACTAGTTTCCACAGAAGCATGTTAGCGTTTTACCGAGTTGTGAGAAACTAGGTGGCTGGGAGAGACTTCGGGATTTATTTGCTGCATCGATCCAATAGGATCTATAGCAATTAAATCCATCGCTCGGCATTGTGCCCATCGAGGCAACATTTGCAGAACTGTTGAAGAATTTTCTTCATAGATTTGAACAGCGCGTAATTTTAGCTACTTCCCTGATGAACTCCTAATCGTTCATTATACCGCATCTTAAAAAAGCCATTACATTTCTCAGACGCAGTGCAACGTTAGTTTTTTCCGCTTGCAAAGCAAACGGACACACATTTTTGCGCGACATTCATCCACAACCGTTAACTCAGTATTTAATCAGTAGTCTCCGAACGGAGTTTTCTCGGCTGAATGTTTGCGTTTGTCCTCCTAATTGATGCTGTCCACAAAACGTAATTTACGAGAAGCAACTACATGAAGAGACGAAATTGGACAATATAATACCCGCGTTTGTGTGAGAAATTTTTATGGGGGCTGAAAATTATAGACACTTTGAGTAGGTGTATGGAAATGTCGAGGAATTCACCTAAGCGCACCATGCCAGTCACCCCACGACACGATCTCGTACCCTATTATCCGCACCTATGTTTGAAATGAAGTCGACACTGAGCAAACGAATGAGACCTAAAAGGTGAGTGTCCCTCCCCCACTACGTTTCATTTCACTCCGGACACGGCGTTCCTTAATCTTCAACCCATCTTTCAACTGTTTTTAAATCATATAATGAATAGCCGAATTTTTAAAGGAATTTTCCTGCGGAGAAATGCTATGTGGTGTCCGCGTGGCCAGTCGTCCTAGACTGCTGTTCGACGTATTATTGGTCGTTCCTACTACACGTGCATTCCATTCCATTAGTTCTTTTGCTGTATTGAATGTTTTGTTGTGTGGCACGCGTTTAGAATGTATATATGTATACATGCATATTCATGAACCGTTATCAGGCTCAATTGAAGAGTCGCATTTTTCCCAGTTAAACGTCTATCATTTTGAATAAAGTTGAATAAAGTTGTTGTTCTACCTTTGGAGAAGCTTACGTAGCCATCACACTCCTATCCATATTAACTCAGATGTTACGTATTTCGATTAGTTGTTACCGGAAACCATTACGTGGGTATTATTCCGACATATTGCCATCAAATTGTGTTCCTGTCACACCTGCCAATTTACTGGAGTAAACGTTTCAGTTGGTTGCACTCTGCAGTCGAGTGAGCCGACTCCACTGTCATCGGCCCAGTTCAGCTGGGGGGTTCTTTATATCCCGACTTGCTCCGTATCCCCGTTTAGAGGATAATGAATCGCGACTATTTTCAGAAAGAATGCTGAAACCTCATCCCTATTGTTCATTTTGATGTTTTGTATTGCGTTGATGTTAACTTCAATGAAAGAGTCCACTTAAGCAACTTAATCACAAAGCGCCGAATAAAGTTGGGTGAGTATGGTCGGTTGAAGCAAGTATTGGACGTGTCTTAACACACGTCAAGGACTTATTTAAGAGCACATTTAGTCTAACGAGGCAGGAACGCAGAAGGCCTACAATCAAACGTTATGCGGAAAAAACTCAGACAAACCGCATTGCAGAAGCTCAACACGGATATTCAACCAAACTCCTTATGCATGCCACTGGTTGAGAGCCTGACTTTACTTCGTTTGGTTGAGGATGTGCGTTTATTTTACAAAGAATTTTAGTTGGTATCATCAAATTTTGCTTTCACACTCAAATGGAAAAGCGGTTCATTCAATCTTTACATACACGTACTTTGATTCTACTCATAAATTGCAGCTAAACTCCATAAGCCTAGAATGATGTTTTTGGAAAAAGGTGCAGGAATTTGGCTCACTCAGACAATGCTGTTCGAGTGGTATGCGTCATTACATACCACAGGCAAACCAAACCATACCAACCAACATCAAATACTGAAGGTCCGCGTGCATGTGCGAATGACATCGGAATGGAATACAGATAGACTGCATTGAAGGACACGGCTCAGAAATTTGCTGAAGTCTGCTGTATAATGGCCTCAAGAGAAACTACCAGGAATAAGACTTCATTAAAATGTACAAGTAATCCGAAACATATATCTGAGAATGGTTAATCAGTTGATACTTTTGATCTCTATTGGTCATCAGGATGGGAAATTGCGCTGCCAGTTTATTCCTGTAACGTGGACGACATTGCTGTTAAATTGTTGCAGTACTCACAGCTGCTAGGCAAAGCTGTGCAGTCATTGATCATGAAAAAATCAACGAACGGACGTAGCGGGAAACGCACCGAAGGTCGTTCATGTGTAGCAACTGAAAACCACACCACAGGCTTAGACACACTAAGCGAAATTCATCCACCAAAAATGTGAACGATCTGATGACCGACTGTGCCTGTGCCAACACGTTAGAAATGAATCATAAGCAAATATCAGCAAGTCAGGGTCACACAGCTTCCTATGTAAAAAACCATAAAGGATGTCAAAACATCTCATCAGCACAGATGTTCTATCTGAGGGCAAATGAATGTCATGGATTTTCTTCGAAAAAGCTTAATCCAGATGGCCCCATTTTCTGACAACTGGCCCTACAATATATTGGAGTATTTTATCCCAACCCTTGTAAATACTTGTAACTCAAAATCATCAATGTTACAAACTTTTTGGGAGTCCATAGATGTTTTAATCTTCCTTACTGGCGGACAGATTGCATTGTTCCACGAATTTTCAGCAAGCTTAGCGGAACAAGTCACGACATGACATGTGCCGACCAGTTTGCGTTGGCTGAACGTAACCCACATGTGTTTTTAAATCGTTAAAGCGAGGCTGGGGTAATTTTTTTTGGTCTGTTTCCCGAAAAATATTGTAGTGGTAGCAAAGCAGGGCCAAGCAAAAAACACTGCAAATTCATTTGATCTGAACCAGTGCCAGGTATGAAGCGAACTTTTGGTAGTCGAATGGAGAATGTGAAATGTTTGTTTACCTAATATTGCGCATCGCCCATGTGGTCAGCGTCTGCCACTGTATGCGCCGTCATCCCTTCAAGGCGAATGATACACCAGGAATATTACCACGGACGACAAATCATGGATGTGAAGTGAACTTAGATAGACCCCAAAATCAAAAGCCAAGTGGCGAAAACGAAGGTGGCCACAGGTCCACTTCTAGATGGCCGTATCCTAACAAATGAACGCGTAGCCTCACTAAAATACAACTTAGTATTCATGCAAGATATAAATTTGATGAAAACTCGCGGACTACGTCTACTAGATGATCCCGAGACTGACGAAACCAGCAGTGGATTGTCAAACAGTTAACATCAACGTTATCTCCAATGATGGGGCAAGAACCGGTTATTTCTTAGTGGAGAAAAGATGAGATGGACTTATGTGATAGGATTACTAAGCCATTGGTGCCCTTTATTTAAGGTATTCAACAGCCCCATTGGAATTTGCGCCTCACGCAATAGCCTATGTATTATTCCGCCGCATCGTCTTTTGTATATCACTTTACAATTGGTTAACTCGTGAAATGGCGCCGAGTAAAATTTATTACGGATGAAGAGAGTGAGACTTGCCCACAAATGGACTCAGCCGTTGCTTTATACAAGGATCAGTGGAAATGCTATACGACGGTCGTCGACTAGTTGTGGCCGGATGTTTAGGACTCACAGTAGCCCAAATTTTTTGTCACACACCCAAGTCTTCATGCTGACGGGAAACAGAACGCCTAGTCATTGACACTCCAAAAGCTATTGTGGCAAATCCAATCAGCGGTCAGTTTGAGGAATGCAAATTAAAGCAAACAGTTTACTTTCTGTCCAAACAACACGTGAGATTAAAATACCAACTGGTGCGACATGGTCTTAATCATCACCTAGTTTTTTGCATGGCAGCCTTATATCGTCAGTGGTTTTTTTAAATAAGCGTGCCAGTGACTAACTCTACTTTTCAGCCTTCCATAATTCAAGTTTCAGTTGATTAGGTGATTCAGGGTGTCAGCTAACACTCGAAGTCACAACAGCACAGAAAACTCCTCTCTTGAATGAGCTGAACGAACGCACCTATAAGTGTCGGAAGATTATGCAATATAATACGTATATATTATATATAGTACAAATGGTTTTTGCGAAAATTAATGTGTTGGTAATCCATGTTTCACCGATATCTATTTGTGTCAGAGCGAGCTTTTCGCAGAGGTGTGTCGGGAGTTCATTTCGCATAACAGTCTTTACAGAACTCTTGGTAGAGTTCACGAAACGTCCCAGCGGTTTCAAATAACGTTTTCTGTATCTGGAGAATGAGTTAGAGATGTTGGTTCTGAAGAACGACTTTTAGACCTTGTTAGTACAAGGGAAGCTGCTATATCATCTGAAGTAACCAGAAAAGAAACCGTGAAACAGCTTGCCAGTCGAAGATTTTACTTGTTTTACTCCAAAATGATTAGATTCCAGACCACTCCAGGAAAGACGGACCTTGGCCAACCTTCTGAGGTCTGCATTAAACTCTATGACTTCACTGAGACCAATTTTCAGTTCGACCAATAAGCATTCTCACTAGTATCAGAAGTTTGTCGTTCTGCCAAAATGGACACCCATATTTCGGGGACTAAACGTACCTGATGAATACCAAGAAGCACAAAACCGGTACTGGGCCGTCCGACAACTTTCAGGAAACCCATAAAACTGCTCATGTCGCTAAAAATTTATGCTTATGTTCCTTTGAGGGGTTCCGTTGTAAGACCAATCACTATTGTGTGAAGGACGCAAAACCAAACTCCCTTTTCGTTTGATTCCGCTAGTTGGATTTCCTGAAACATCACATATGGAATATATGGATGCAAACTTGAATAGCCCAGGCTCCGGCTTCTCCGATTTTGATTAAAAAAGTCAGCCATATAATCTGCAAAAAGCTATACCAATTTCCTAATTGTTTTATTATATACAATTCACCAATGATCCCAAGAATATTACACCCACTTCCGGAAATAGAACTCCCCAAAAGCCTTTCAAACCTCCATGGATAATAATGTGGTAATTGAGATCATCGTAAATTGGTATCAATTACGGATATGGCCAGCAAAGTGGAAAATCGGGCAGCCGATTCAGGTGAATCCGTATTCCTAATACAACCTTTCGGTGGTCATGATTGCAAGAGTGCGGTGACTGAATACTTATTCAGCAGTATAGAAATAGCGCACAATCAAGGTGCGCCATTTGTGGAATTTAAAATATACTTTGGGGTCCATGAATAATTAGTGCTCGAGAATTTTCCACAAGAATTTCCTTCAGCAGAGCCTATCCTGATGATATTGATAACCGTGATCAAGCTACGTAAAAAGGTACGATCGGTAGGTGCCACATCATACCAGCTTTATGAAACCTCAAACTCGCTCCAGATTTGGTTCGAATACCAAAGCCGGACAAAGATGAGAAGCAAGGTCTTCTAGGCGACCTGTAGGCCCAATGAATATGTTGAGTATATTTGGTGCTATCAACGTACCCCGATTTTTTGCCGCATAAAATGACAGACCCCATGCTGAGGGGGTTGCGAATGCTTTTAGTGATAAAGCTGATGAACCGTGCTCCCCTAAATTAATTTTAACGACTCAACAGTAGCACAGTGTCAGTGAGTTTAGTTGTGCTAAATCTATTGAGGTACCAGCTTGCTTACCAACGTTACAGCCATTGGCAAACGTCATAAACCAGAAAATATATTTGAGTCCCAGAACTCTGTTAGTTGTTCCTCTTATGTCCCACGAGGATTCACGTGCACAAGGGTGAGCAATACATAAGGGTGAAATGAGTTGTTCTGTCATATTGCTGTCGAAGAATGACTACCGCCCCTGATAGTATATATATATATATATATATATATATATAGTAGACATATGCGAGATCAGAGTGTTTCATTAACTTGAATGAGACATTATTGTCGAGAAATTTTCCAGAAATATGGCTTTGTCAGCTCAATAGCAAACGGTGCGGTAATCAGTGAAACTTCAAGCGTTACGAAATAACCGTAGTGTGCACCGCTTTAGTCAGTTCAGAAGCTTTAGCCAGCCACATTTGGCTCCAAAAAAAATTCTCTTGTGTAATATCATTTAGTTAGCAAGACTGGGCTACTTTTGCAGAATCTATATCGCGGTGAAAGGTTGATAGAAAACGAATCGGGCTCAAACTCCTCCCGATAGACCAACAAATATGTTGTCGCAAATCTTCCCCGGAGGAGATTCAAGTAGTGGGCACCACTTGACGTACCAGAATGCCTAAAATAATCAGTCTATGCCGAGATCAACAGACGTGTCCTTCAGTGTAGCTTCAGGATAGAATGAAGCACCACTATTGGAGAAGTGCATCCTGAGATTTGCTAGTTAGAACCACGCTGAATGACAGTTTAAATTCCGCGTAACTCAAGGAGGGGATCATGCATAACGAAGAGTACAACGAGGAAGACATAGTTAATCTGAGCAAAACACCAATTATTGTGATGACTTGTGATTCCATATTTCAAAAATTTGTAATGCAGTTATCAAACATCAAGTAACACGGCGGACAAGACAAAGATTTAGGAAGTATTTTTGAATTCCAAATAAAGCTGACTGGCATCTTTTCGTTTTGGTATAATTTCATTAGTTGTGGGACTCTTAGCTCTTCAAGGCGTGAACCAATATGTTCTCTCAGCATCACATCACAAGGTATTAGATGCTCCTTCCAAAATAGGTATGAGCGTGACACACTACTCATAAGGCTACTGAAAACTCTTCGACAGCACGCGACAGGTTTCAGACTTCTTGGGGCTCATCAGGTAAGCACAATCCCCAAGTTTCCGTCATCCTTATGTTTTACTTGAACACAGTTCAGTTTGCCAAAAACATACTTATGTTCAGATACACAAGGCAAGTACAAACAGAGAAAAGTGTTGTAGTATATATTTATAGGACATTTCATAGAAAACACCGTGCATCGAAAAAGATTTTTTGCAAGTAAAAATTTGAGCAAAAAAGTTAATTTATATTTGACAATGATGGCAATAATTGCCGTTTTATACGACGGCAATGGATGGTGCGGTATGTCGTTCACGCTTTCGCCTAAAATTACCGTGCATGATGATTTTCGGGCGAGGCCTCGTCTTCGGGATATGTTTGGTGCTGAGTTGAGCTGATTCTGCCGGACAAGAAAAAAAGTACGGATTAGAGAAAACCGAATAACAGATCAGACTGAGTCAGTTTTTTGCAAGCTGAAGAGGTCCACACCACGAGACCAATTGAGGGGATGGCAACATTATGCACAACTTGGCGTCTTTCCCGGAAAGGAAATAACCGGTTTTCTGCCTACGCGGTGTCTTCAATAGAGCAATTATGCACCGGGCTTGAACTGTAAAACTCACATGTCATCTCTCATGTCTAGTGTAGTTTAGTAGGACGTCTACTTGTAGAACAAGTGATGTTTTTCTCAGCATACTTTTTAAAGAGGCTTTGACTGTATGTCAGGGAACAAACCCAGAAGATCCCAGGCAGGGTGATGGAAAAGTGGGGATCGGCGAATGTGCTTCATGCCGCCAGGATAGTTCACATGATCGTCACTAAGGAAGCGGCAACCATAGCATTGCTCGGTTAGAACGTAATACCAGGTGTTATTCAAGGCTTGGCAACTGGATGTCGGCTTACTGGAAACATCGGTTCAAGCAGTCCTGATCTTATCATGCCGGACCCGTCCTCTGTTCCTCGACCATGTAAGTCAGGGCTGTATGTTTGGCATCATGCTTTTTCTATTTGCTAGTGACGGATGTGAATGAAAGGCGCCTCTTCCCTCCAAATGAAATGTAGCGAAACGGGTAATGAAGCGTTAGCTTTTGACGAGAAGTTATCATGTGCATGTTAGGCTCTTAACATGTTGGACAAGGCCCAAACAACAGTACTACAAATAAGAAAAAAGGCAACATTTTCCTGGATCTTCTGGAACTAGATAGCACTTGCCTATTTGGAATACTGCTGTTCAGTTTCTGTCCAAAATGTCTGAAGCACATAAAATTTGCGCAACTCAAACCATGGTAAGCTGTCTGAATATTTGCCAAAGTATAAGTCTCTCTTAAAATCAGGCTTTCAGGGAGGTTGTCCCAAACTTAGACCACCAACGAAGCATGTGAACATAAGATGGTTTGCTTGAAAATTATCACCGAGGATAGGAGTATGCAAGGATGCAATTCCAAGACCGGATATACAATGACTTCATCGCTGGTAGATCAAACCGTAAATTGATTTTTAATTCTGATGAGCCCGAATTAGTGAAGCTGAGCATATAAATAGTGACTAGTGCGAGCGCGGGTGTGGCGGAGGTCGACAGTCTAAAACCACAGGTCTGATAGTTCAACTTCTAGCGAGCTCGTTCACCGGCCGCTGACTGAAGGCACCCGACTGAGTGCAACTGGCCAAAATCAGATAATTTGATTTAAAAAACGAATGTTATCAAATACGCCTACGTATATTTTTTGCTGACCTGCTAACAACCAAAAAATGTCATTCAGTGTGTAATTTACACAAAGACACAGTACAGAAGTACCTGCGAACACCGTTTAGCAAACCAGACCACCTGCAATTTCTACTCTAAAAAGCGGTCTTGTCAGTAACTTAGACAGGTGTGGGGGCAGAGGTCGATTCATTTGTTCGTTGAAGTTGCTGGTTGAAAAGTCCCCCTCACTCTGTTTACGCCCCACGAGAACCCGGGATTTTAGCCATAGCAAAACACTATTAGTAACCCTACTGATGTTAAAACGCTAAATATTTCCCACTTTGTTTATTACTATTTTCTCCTCACGTGAGGATAAATGCTGAGCGGTTCCATCAATAAGTCACGCAGTCATTCGGTCTCCCATTCTTCTCACACAAGGCCGGTCGTAACAGACTGAAACATTAGTAGAGATAGAAGGTGGAGTCGACTAGATCTCTGGACCCGAGTGTGAACGTTTCAAATGGACTGGAGACGAGCAACACTCGTAGGTAAAACAAAGGTTACACAAATATGACGCATTATGCTGGGACACGGTTTCATTTGGCATTAGTCACCACTTCAAGTGAACACAAATGTCACTCGTAAAACTAATAATGTGTTCTGGTCCAAGCACATATTTGAACATATATCCACAGTACTCAAAAGGTCTTAGTTCAGTTAATACATCATCCTGCGTTCTTACAGAACAAACGGAATATGAAGTGTAAATGAACCCAAACACACAGACTTTTCAACTGTGCGGCAGGGTTTCAGCTGTTATGTAATGTCTGTTCAATGTGCATGATTGCCCAGCCTTTTTGTAAGGATCGCTTGGCAGACAAGCAGTTGCGCTTTTTAAGAAATACTGAACTGCTTTAGTAAAGTAACAACCAAATATAACAGGCACCAGATCCTGTGAGTATAATTCACCAATCACAACTGATTGATTAGCTCTTAGTTCTGCAACATAGAAGCAATGAGTCAGACGGTCGATCTCCAATAAGTGTCCGATGAATAGCATATTAGTAAATGTGTTCATATTTCCAAGGAAGGCCGTTTGACATCCGTCGGTGGACATCAGTGGATAAGAGTGCACTCACCAGATCACAGCTGATGAGACAAATATCTGTCAATCTTAAAAAGTGATTACCTCTCCTGGAGCAGAGATGCGGCAGACAACTTTAGACGTGATTCTTATTTGTGATAAAACCGTCCACACAGTATTCAGAGAATCAGCGTTCCATCGTCCTTGGAGACCTTCTCCCAATGAGTCCCTGTTTACTCCTCTGGTTCCAATGATTGCAATTCTTAACTGGATTGCGGTTCGTTGTCAACGGACCTATCTTGTTACCGGAATACACACGACTGACAACAAACGTTTTACTGCTCGCAGCTTTTCCCCCACCAGTCAGCTGTAATCTTTGTTGCACAGACTTAGTAAAAAGCATATTTGCTCATCTTAGGCCCTGCGGAGACCTTCACTATGAAGCGTGATAACGTGAACTTGCTGAAACAGTTAAGTAGGTTTGTGAGGAGTCCGCGAGGCTTTCACTGGAATGTGCATTGCATCAAGACGCACGTCCAGAAAGTCCAGAAAGCACATGTTATACGTCATAGAGAAGAAATCTCGTTCCAAAAGGAGCGCACACTTTAGAATATCTGACAGAGAATGTTGCATTCCGAGATGTAGCCCTTTTCCGCAAAAAAGTATACTCAGCTTCACTGTTCAAGTGACATAAAAAGGAGGAGACGGTGACATCGTGAACAAGGATTTAGCGTAGTAATGAGCTGAAGGAGGTGAGATCCACTTGAAGAGAAAGTTACCTGCAACTGCGGGTGGGACGTTTTGGAGAAACTCTCCTAACATGTTTCCGGGTGGCATATAGCGGCCAACAATGAAAATCTGATGGCCGTCTTTTGTCGAGGCAACGCCAAAGCCAGCTTTGACGGTCGATTTCCAAATCAGTTGGGTAAAATGACCTTCAGTAACAGGAAACAAAATTTGGAATGCATGAAGGATCAATTTATTGTTAACATAGCAACAATGTACAGTTTTCAGTTTGTGTGGTCAGTAATATTCAATTTAAGGTGGAAAACTCGACCCCGAAATGTAACACACCGTGACGTGGGAGGCTTTGTTCCTTAAACATTTTTTCAATAAAGTTACGTCCATCTTGGATGACAATACTTCTGAAAGGATTCCTCAGAATGTCTCCTTGTGTGAGGAAATTTCGGATTCCATGCGGACCAAAATGTAAGCAGAGGCTGTTTTCTAACTATACGTTGCGCATTTTTAGGAAGTTTGGAAAAGTAAAGTCATCAAATTTAGCCTTGTAAAAGCAATTTCAAAACCTGTCTGTACCTTAAGCGCCAAACTATTACACGTCCTTCTCTGGAACGCCTCGGATTCAAGCAAGATTACATCATTACACTTCAAGCAAATCTAATGGCCAAGCTCTATGATAGAGTGTACATTTATGATTTCACTTCAGTATCCAAAAATCACACGTAAAGATGAAATAGATTTTTCAAATTTCGAGCAATTTGACACACTGCTTTCAACGCACCTAGCACTTTATAGAGCGAAATCGTGAAAATGTGTAGACCCTATCGCTCTGACATAAAGTAATAAAAAACAGAATCGCGGAAAGTTTGTTATCTTTATCCTCTTTGTAAACACCCGGCGAAATTTGTACTTCAAAATTTACCGCTTTGGACGTGTACCACATTCGCTCTACCAAAAAGAATTTAACGCTCTCTAGTTTCACCTTTATAAGAGCCCCCAAGAAAGAAAACATATAAAGGTAGGACTTATTGTTTAATTAGGCAAACGAATTGTATCATGCGGAGTACGATGCCTTCCAAACAGCACGAAGTGTAAGCCCTGATCTTCTAGGGTGAACAGCACAGTAGTTGTCCTGAACCGATATCTAAAAAAATTGCCCGAGAAGTCTTCATTAAGAGGATTTTGCAACCTTAGAAATAAGCATTTCTTTATACTCCGCATTTTTCTAACAGTAAAATAAAGCGGTAAAACTGGTGAATTAACACTGTCTCTGAAAACCAACCAGGCCTCATGAACAAGTCCGCTGTTGTCACCTACAGAATACGTTGTCGGAGCTATAGAAGTAACTGTTATATATGACTGGACACAGTTCGGGAAACACTACATTATAGGCTAGTGCAAACTTGCTTTTGTGTTCAAACTTGTTCGCTGCCCAACTGTGCATCACTGAAGTCACTTTGTTAGATGCATGTTTAGGCCATAAGAAATTAATCCTGCAAGAGAATTCTTGTGACAGTTCTTGGATATATGCCAGGTTCCTGGGGGATCACATAGACCATGTCAGGCAAAGTTGGCTTAACAAAAGCTGTGCGTACTCAAAAGGTCTGATTATGAGTGTTCCATTGCAGAAATATCCAACGTGCAGGATTAAAGATGTGCAGTGGCATTCGTCAATTCCTTGCTTACCGATGCAAGAATTCCCAGACGTATGCAGCAAGGTGACAATATTTTCGGTGTTACAAAAATAGCCGCCTGTTTCCAAACTAATTTTTATTGGAAACGACGCTCTCGATGAATGTTCCAGGCTCTCCCCCTTACCTTACCAGTTTGGCAGTCCGAGATAGGACACGTACTAAAGCACAACAGCTTCCAAAGGCGGTTAAACCTGGGGTACCAACCGAGGGAGTTATGATGGTCCCTACAGGCTACAGCTGTTCTTCGGTTTTAGGGTGTAGCACAGTTAGGTTAGGATCAGTCCAGTCCTTGAATGCTCTGGCTTTTGAACGTAATTTGTCAAAGTTCCCGGAAGGTTTTCAGTATCCGTCGCGCGATCTGACTCGGAAATCCTAACAGACGGGTCAGTCGATCAACCTTATCAGGGAGTTTACTGGTTCGTCGCCTGAGGTTTCAGGCAAACCAATCAAATTGCTGTGAGAGCAAGAGACAAGGTAACTCAGTAACTTCAAGGGTGCGCTGGTGGAGTAGTGGTAACGTGTTTGCATCGTATATCGAATATCCAGAGTTTTAATCAATGAAAGGCCAAGAATCCGCACTGAGGATGAGCTATAAAAAGGCAAAACCCACGTTTGGTGCATCCTGTCTTTGGCATGGACTCACCAAAGTAATTGAGCCAAAACGGTAGGAGGAATGTTCACGTAGAAATGACGAAATACAGAATCTAGACATTCCCCGACTACCTATATTTAGCCTGGTAAACGACTAAATATTCAAAGGTACTTTCCTTCTTGAGGAATTCCCACCAAAACACAGTGACATTTCTGTAAGGACAAAACCAAACTGGTCTTTTTTGAGAGGCACAGTCGCTAAATTGCAGATGTCCTCTCTCTGAGTTGACGCTCATCTGATGCAACGAATTCCACCAGCTCCATCAAGGCGTATTCCTATGAACTTTTCTCAGTCTGGATAAGGACAAACAAAAAACGATCTCTTATGGGAGAACTTCGCTACTAAAACGTATCTCAAGAAACTAAACAAAAATGGATTCCTCTGACTGATTGCCTCTCCAGAAAAAGACTACAAGTACCTCGGAAAACTGACTACGCTTTGTCGCTCCTTATAGTGATCTCAATCTTCAAGGAGAGAGTCAAATGGGGTTTAATTTGTAAACGGTTTGGTCGTAATGAAATTGATCGAACAGTTATTTGCAACGGGCATATAAGAAAGGCTATTGGATGTCGTCTTCCGAAATACGTCAGTTCCAAACCATAGCCTTTTGAGCCGTAGAAAAATTGTCCTGATTTAGGTAGTCTTCTCAACCGGAAGAGAGTTCTTAGGTGCGTACGGTGCAAACTCATTAACACAGTCATTTTTATGACTTTTAAGTATAGGGTAGATCAACCCTGAACCGGCGTTCTTCTTGCCAAAAGGCATTTTGCCAAGAGAAAACCTGGCGGCGTGTCAGTCGTTACCTCTAAACCGTGGTGGTAATACACAAGCGACTAAAACTTGGGGAAGGCGAACACCGGGGACCGAGACGACCCAACATATGAAAGTGAATCAGTGCAGATATCTTTGAAAACCCATCTCCGTGTGTATATGCAAGAATCTGTCGCCCATGGGAGGACTCCGGTGGGCGAATCCTGAGGGACCTTCTGGGTAAATGATTTGAGCTTGGCTGCTTACTTAGAGGCGATCAGGACTTTTAGAATTTCGGAGCATCACGATGGTTGTTATTCCGTGACTGCCTGGATATATACAATTGATTCCAATTAATGAACACAGTCGGTTGCTGTCTTGCTACATATGGCATCGGGGTAAGTTATCAGAGATTATCCCATCACCGTGCATCAGAGAAAGCGGGTCAGTCACTCCAAAGCTGACGGCAAGATTACCTAACTCACCATCTCATTCACCCAAAAATGAGTTCTCAGATCTTCTCACTGAGTGGGGCTGCTAATGGTGCCGTAAGTGTAATTCCACAGGGAGGTTACGTTAAGGTTGGCTTATACTTCAAGATTTTGGTAACTGACTGAGTGGATTGCAACACAGTGATGATGTAGCCTTAAAGAATCGGAGGAAAACCAGATAAAAACTAATCCTTCCTGGAACGTTTCGGTTCTCTTGAAGGTTTTTTTCGCTCACATTGTGATTTCTTGCCACATCCGTCTAATGAACTTAGTGCGTTGTCATTTATTGCTTGGCTTATCAATGAAACACTATTTATCTTAAAGAAGCGTTGGCCGAAAGTAACAAGAGCGGACACGGACTAAACTCCGGGGTGGATATGGAGCAAGTAGACGGGTATGAAGAACAACTTTCGATGGGCAGGGTTATTTGGGTATAACGTCACAATGTCTTAAAAAGCAAGTGAATGAAGTTGTTCCGGCAAGCAGTGGGAGAGAAAGAGTGACTCACAGGTTGTGCAGTCTTAATCCTTTGATTAAAGTGTTTGGACATATGGATAACTAGTGTGGGTTCTGACTGGATTTTTGTCGTGTGAACTTATCTTCCTGGAAAACAGGATGTTTCTTCCATCCAGTCATGAATAGCCCCCTTTGAGACCAAATGAACACCTCTGATTTATTCGCCCTTATTTGTGAAAAATTCAGTGAGCTGACAAAATGTGCATGGAAAACTATACAGACCGGAATTTTTGCTCCAACCGAATACTTGGTGTGATACAAAACTTGGATGACAACCTAGTATCCAGTAGATCATTTCAGACGGGAGGTTTTCCTAATAATCAATTTATACTCCTCTGTAGTTTGGCTGGATTGGTGACGTATCCCATAAACATTGCCAGTTACATAGTAGTTCGGCTACTAAGGAAACCGATGAAAAACAATCAGACTATGAATTGCATCTTATTTAAAAAAAGCGAACAAGTAATCAATATTACTACCTTATGTGTGGTCATTCAAAAAGAGGCTGCAGTGGATCGTATGAAGGCGGTGGTTACCTGTTTAACTTATCGAATAAGTGCCACGTGTTGAGGCTAGGACACCAACCCTTCGATAACCATGAAGATAAGTTCGTTTGGGGGTTTCTGGTTTGCAGCATATCTTTTATATTGCAATTCCACTTAGGTGAGACGTTGTGAACACCTGATGAAAAATAAACCAGCTTGAAAATTCCGACTACATCGACTTGTAATCAATTTTACTTGTGGTCTTGTGAAAATCTATGAACTACATTTTTAGTTGCATCGATCTCTGTCTATCATTCTGATACTATTTGACAGAGAGCATCGTGTGCTCTCTGAAGATTTTCTGTTAGAGACGTTCTTGTTGTTTTCAGTCTGGCTCTGAGGGATGGCTGATCAGTGACGCATCTCGCTTATCAGAACTTGGATGCCACAGTTCACGAGACGTCACACCTTCCCGTATGTTTGTCACTGAATATTTGAGCACGTTTTGTGACAGTTCTGATACACTCGACGGAAAGCGTTACAAGTTACACGCAATGTTAGGTGTGTGGGCACAGCTGAGTCCATTAGATTATGAAAAAGAGAACCAATTCAATTTTTATGAATCCAGTGTAACGACACTTGATAGCAACTACCTTCTCGTAACCGAAATTCCTTCATCACTGCAATCTGCGCAAATAAGTAACGTCGGGAAAGGTGTACTAATGTAGTAACACACCAATGGCATCTGGACTGAAACGGCATTCCAGAGCTTGTCAGTAGCACCGGTGGGCTCATTTCGCAGGCCAGAAAAGAGGGCTTCCTGGAAGCACGCTGGAATCATGCGACACAGCATGTATGATGACTGCATCTGTGTCCGCGTCAATACCGAACTGATCGTTGCGCTACGGAAACCAGTCTGATTGACTCACACCAAACTAGTCAACATAAAAAGGATGCACATTCTAACTCGGGTTTGATTAGACAGTAATATCCTGGCGTAAAATAGCATCCAATTTAATCAAGTCTAATTGTTTTGTGTTTTAACTTCACACTGAGTTAGGATCATTCCAAATCACGTTTGGTTTGCTGAAAAATGTGGTACAAAGACACTTTGGTGACCAAAGTTCATTGAAACGACTGACAATCCTTGAAACGGCCACTTGGACTGAACTTTACCCAATTTCACATTGCGCTAGGTAAGCGTGTATTTTAAAGCGTGCCTTTCGGTCGTTGATCCATAAGAAAGCATAGCGAAAGCTATCACGATCAATATGCGGTAGTCAGGTGCGAGTACGATCATTCTTCTTGAGTTGTTATATAATACATTTGGATGTATCATGTCTCTACGATTCGTCCACTCGGTGGACTCCAACTTTTTGGTATTACCAAAAAATCCTGAAATTACCAATGAGGTGTCATGCGACATTTGAGGTTAGTCTATGGTGAAAAGCAAAGAAACACTGCACAGCTGTTTCGTCCAATCCAGGAGGTAAACCTTATATCTCCACCGAACTAGAAGTAGCCTCCCTGAAAGAAGAGGAAAAGTTTTGCCGGTCAGAGAAAGCTTCCAACTCAGAGCTCGTCACCGAAGGAGCCAGCTAACACCTGGTCAAGTGAATAAGACGTTAGTAACACCTCGTCTTATCTATCCGCGATTCAGTCACATTGTTTATCATTCACTGGTGTTAGAATGATATAATGATGAGCTATTAACCGGAGAGTCCCGGGTTCAGATTCATTTAGCAATTTATGAGATGTGCGTTGCTGAAGAAATCCCAACGGTGAGTTAAAGTGCAATGGAGGCCGTGGGGTTAAACTGCACCTTATTCCAGGGGTAACAGTTTGGGCGATCAGGCAGAGCTTGTGGTTTATTCCTCGATTTGAATGAGAACGGACAACTGGTACATTGTTCATTATGTGGTCAGTTGACTGAGCTGGTTTTTTAATATCCTGGATGGGTTCACTCACCAACTCTTCTCTGGAGGTAGACGGTGTGACGTCAGGTTGAGCATACACAATTATGAAATGTGTTTCCGCTCACATACCAACAGTCAAAATGAGGAAAATAAGCCGAAAACTGTTATTTAGGACAGCTTACTATAAACAACCATTAGCGTCGGTGCAAGGGGATGGTATGCTAGGACTTATTCTGTGTTACATTCAGTCCTTTAAGGATCAGCATCGGATAGATATTGTAATCGTGCTGTTCAGCGCACAACTATGTTTGCCGTGCGAAATATTTGTACTTCATAATAGGATACGACCGAGTGGGCAAGTTTCCATTCATTTTCGATATCATCAATGAAAGTGTCTCTGGCCGATCGAAGTGCTGTCACCACACTTGAGGCTTTCGTCAAACGCAGCAGGTTACCACAGTTTAGGTTATTGTGTAAGCCATGTCCAGAGTAACACTATAACAATAATAGTAATAATAATGGTAGCAATAATAATAATTGCAGTAACCATAATAGTTCTCCTCAATTGGGGTACTACAACTTGAAGGGAATCTTAAGGGTCCACCGGTGAATGCAGCCAATCAAAAAAGTACTGGCCACTTTATTACTAACTGTTGATTGAGTGATTAATTTCATGCTTTGGTCACCAAATACCCATGTTCACTAACTATGTCATTTTTCGTTTTTGTCATCCAGCAACTAGCGAGTCTCGCCTGTGCAGGTGCTTGAATGAACTGTATGCGCGTTGCCAATGTGAAACCTCTGGGGAAGGTATTAGTTAGATTCCGGTGAGGGAGAATCGCACGTCGCGACTGAAATCATCAAATGCATTTTGCGTGCGTCCAGCAAAGGCTCTATTGTATTGTGACTCCACTCACTTAGTTGGAAGATGAGACCAAAACATGCCACGACCCAGCTTATCCACTAGGCAGAACATATAAAAAGTCACAACAAACTCCAGTTCATGTTCATGTTACCCATGGCCCACACTTATTATCACCCTGGTATAAACTGATTGATCCACCAGCCGAGTTGCATATTCCGGCCTGCCTCTGAAAAGGGAAGAAGTTTTTTCTTGCAAATGGACTGCTGTATTAACTTTCTCAGATCATCTTGAGATAGGAGAATACACAGGCGACGGATTTGCGACGTCTCATATCCGGTTGAGCCTAGGATTTCTTCACAAACAGTGTATAAGTAGCCACACAAAATAACAACAGTCTACCCCAGGATAAAAGAGCTTTACGCACTGATAACTTACCTGCTTTATTCAAACAGATCGTACACGATCGCTTGTGGTCTAGCATTTTTCCTACTTTTCCAACTACTTATTTCAATTGAAGTAGGTTTCGATTGTGAACAAGCATTGATGGTCTACGTCCCGAACACTTAACTGGGTAATCAAACCAAAAATATTTGTACAGGCCATAACGAGGGTGATTTATTTAAAAAGCATATTGATCGTTATATATTCTTCTTTTGTTGGCTTCGGACAACATAGAACTCACGAAATCGATTGGCAGTTCACGTACTCGACGTTCCGTTAAAGCCGAATGAGGTGTCTGGTCAGTGTTTATCCTCGGAGAGATGTATTATGAAGCGTGGCACTAATTTCGTTCCACTTATCTGCATAGTTCTGTGTCTGACCAAAACTCCGAGTCCTGGCATTACACCGAGATTAAATACGTGGACCATATGGCCGGTTATATGCCCTCTTCCAGTTCTCGCCAGTCGAAGAAATCAAAATGGCTGCGGCCGACTCTCTGAGGCAAACGCGTAACCGGTTGTGGTCGAGGAGCGGAAGTAAGCCGTAAAAATTAGCAAATCGGTCGACTAGTAATGCATAGGTTATTGCAGAGTAACCTGCATAATCGAAATATTGCTGGCACCGGATCCGAGGCTTGTCAACTACTGAACATTTTCCCTCACTATGACTTTGCGCTTTCACATCCTGAATTTCGGTGATATCGACAAGCATCAGTCGCTGCAACGTACAATAACATCAAAGATGCTGATGCGTGCAATTCCAATAGCGACATAGTGTGGACATTTTAAGTTGGCTTAGGTGTTTAGTTGTTGGAGGACTGACAATAACGTTAAATGTATCGGTCGAGTAACACGGCGATGGTATTTAATCATGCTACTTTCCTCCAGCAAGAAGTATTACACATGCTAGATCATGGGGTTAAAAGCTCACATGTCCTGTGAATGGTTTGGTTAGACGAGGAGGCAGTTGAATCTCAAGATTTTCTGACCGCGAATAAAGAAAATTTTATACTCGAAATTTGTCTTAACCCGAATAAGGATAAAATGCGCCTTCAGGCGATCTTTCCAACTTGAGGTTATTACGGAGAGAGCGGCTGCTATGAATCATGAACGCCGCTATTTTTCTGCAAAACAAGGCGATAAATGAAACATTCGTGCTCCATAAAGTTTAGGGACGCAAGTGAATTTTAACTTTGGATCTAATAAAAGTACATCCTTCACTTACCAGATTTTCCGTTAAATTCTCCACTGAAATCGTGTAGCTTAATTTCGTCATACCACATCTTTGATACATCAGATCCTACAGAAAAAAATTGGGAAACTAGTCAGACCTGGGCAGAGAAATTCGCATCTCAAATCCATAAGATGATTTCCTATTGTGTCTCCGGTTTGTTGGTGATTTATCTCCTGTTTTCTCAAAACATATAGGGATAGTAGCTATAGCCACTACCTACCAATTGCCAGTCATTGTACCTAGGCAAACCCTGTTCAGTCTATTTGGACTCTTGAACAAAAATCGGTTGTCAAAGAAAAATCCCGCTTACGTGAGGGGGCTTAGTGGTTAGAGCACGAAGTTACTGACCGGAAGGTCCGTGGTTCGAACCCGACCTCTCGACTTCCCCTGTCTAGGCTTGGGCAACCTGGCAGTATCCCAGCTATCGTGCTTCCTACGTGTGGCATGACAGCTAGGAATCGAAAGAGCGTTACAGCTGAACGATTTCTTTCCCGCTTAAGAGAAAGATCAGTGACTAAATCAGTAACTACTTATGACCACCGAAAACTCTTTAGACGCCAAAATTTTTTAAAAAGACATCGTATTTGCCATCTGTATTTCTAGGAAATCGCGGTCACGTGTGGTCATCAAATGATGAGTTGGTGCTTTTTGCAGGATTCTGGTTGACTGAACTAGTTACACCTGAAAATGTTTCCGCATTTGGCATGAGGGACTCACGGTTCCTCCATGAAACGGCGTATCTATCTATGCATGAGAAATAAAGTTTGATTTTTGTCGTACTGTAAACCGGAATGTGTTCTGGTAACATCGATTTACTAAGAAAGGGGCTTTTTTGGTGAGATTTTGTTCGGTAGATAAATTTCACGTGGATACCAACTGATTAGGAACATATCACTCACCCGTTAATGTAGCTTTCTGGGAAGACATGCTTGTTGCCAGGTTTTCTCCGTATTCTTTACAGTCGCTGTGTATCAGCTTTCCAAGGTAGGCCAGTCTCTCCGCATATTTTTGGGCACCCTCGGCCAACTGGTTATCCAATGTCAAAGCAGGACATCCGTGGACTTTCCTGTACCTGATTGAAAAAAAATTATGAAGGTCAAAATTTGGATTTGTGCGATTTGTGTTTGATGAACAGGTAAGTTGGCAGATAGATAGATAGATAGATAGATAGATAGATAGAAAGATATACAGATAGACAGATGGATAGGCAGTTACATGGATGAAATAAAAAAAGGTGGGGCGATAAATAGATGAAGACATTTGTCTCCTCCTTACAACAAGATGTCAGTGTGGTCTCAGCACCTAACTGGTCAACGCTGAATATTTGCATATCAGGGGCATGAAAAAGGGCAACTGGTTAAATTACTGTCCATACGCTGGTGCTAACAATCGCAGAGATATTGAAGTGACAAACTGAAACGGAACATCCGACTTATCACTCGCATAGTTACCGGCAAATTTATGACCCGTGGCTGGAAGAAACCGGGCTCAAAAGCAACTGCGTCACATCTGACCGAAACCCGTAATGTCATCGACAGTCATATACAGGTTACAGGCTGGTAAGATCCACATTGTTGACAATCACAGGGACAACTGGAATCCAAATAAAAGAACCAAAACTTTGCGTCCAAAATAACTTTCAAGAATTGGGAAATTAAGCTGGCCTGCGAAAAATGCGCTCGCAAAACTTGTCTGACGTTGGCGTCAGTTGCCTGAGTCCTCAATCAACTGACCTGTGTACCTTTCAATCAAAGCCCCTTCTTTCCTCCTTCCACTAACTAGTATGTACCCGTGATTTTTACACAAAATGTGTACGTGATTTCTGAAATCATATAAATCTGTGATGCATTATTCATGAGGACCAGTCACAGGAAAAAAGCTTTGTTCGCTACACACTTTTTCTCAGCAATAAGGCTATCGGTGATGCTAAACTCAAAATACAATTTGTTCAAAACTCCACTGGGGGTATTGGCTGGGACTCTGGAGGCGATATGCAACGTAGAAAACAAGCATTCGCGCAATTTGGTTAAAAAAATATGCTTTTATTAGGTACAAATAACACGAGGATAGAAACAACGGAACTGTGCAGACAATTCTCGGAGAGGGTGAAGAAATGGAAGAATCATCGATCTTGCGAAGTACACTTATCTGTACACCAATTTGGTTTTAACTAGAGACCCAACCGAAATCCAGCTGGAACTCTCGTCTATGGGATGCAAAATGACCGCTACGTGTTTCATTCGGTATGATATTCACAGAGATATCGCGGCATATTTTCTTGAAGGAGATTACTCACAATCTCGAAGAGTTTCCAGCAACTTTGTACGCATTTTCCCTCAAAACAACCACTCGTCTTGGTTTTTGCTATTCAGCGAATGTAGAAGTGAACTTCGCGATACCATTTCAAAATAGCTAATGCACTGATGGATGCAAAGGTGTGATAAACACTTGATGCCAGCCTCATTGTGTATTTTTTCGAGTTGTGAGCAAGCAATTCCTTGCTATAAGTGTGAAGGAAAATACTAAATATTCGAAGCTTAGTAAGTACATTAAAACAAAATTTCAAATGTGATTTGACAATGAGCTGACAAACAGAGGTTTAAGGTTCATTTCTGTAAACGTGAATTAAGCAATAGTAAATGAAATTAGACTAATTTATAGGGCATCCCAAGTCGTT
Organism: Opisthorchis felineus; assembly: GCA_004794785.1. NCBI lineage: Eukaryota > Metazoa > Platyhelminthes > Trematoda > Opisthorchiida > Opisthorchiidae > Opisthorchis > Opisthorchis felineus. The sequence continues at coordinate 521,668 of SJOL01006380.1, read as the reverse complement.
GTTCGGCAAAACTCTGATAATTTGCTAAGATCAGATCACTAATCTCCTAACAAAACTGTTAAATTTCGTAGAAGTGATAAGCTCGGCGTACTTTGATATGTATGATCTATCAAAATGAAGATTATCTTGAACATTATTAAAGATACAGATCCACCGGTGTGCCTATATTCCGAGAAATTTAGTCCAAGGAAAGTCGCACCGAAAATGGGATCCACGCGAGCCCGTAGAATAATTATTTTTCTCATAGTTCAGTGTTGTCACCGATTTATAGGTACTTCGAAGGTTTCTTTTGTCCGAGGTGTTTGCAACCACTGTTGTTCTGCGAACGCATTCGAACCACTGGCCTTCGCAGCACAGAAAATGAAGAGCTTGATGGTGCTGACAAGTTACTAATGCCCCGACTTCTATAAATAGGGTTTGCAGTATTAAAAAGTATTCCTCATTACCAGGAGTTGACAGAAACTTGAGACAGCTGATCACAAAAACACACGAATTCCTACTATCACTACTAAATTAAAGATTCTCACACGTTTCGTCTTCTCAAGTTCTTGGACTGATCGCATGCATCGCAATCCCAGTATATGCCTCACTCAGACCCTGTGTGATGAATTAGCGAACCTGGTAAATAAAATTGCAAACCGTTTCTGGTTTTAACAAAGATCTCAGGATTTCTCGAAAAGTGAGATCCACTCAACTCTACACTAGCAACTAATTTAGGGCTTTTTACGAGAATGGCTGGAATTAGTCCTAAACTTCTTTCCTGGCAAGACAGCTCAGTTGTTGCACCCAGTTTTCGCATTTCCATGTTTTTGTCCCAGTTGTTCAAAGTGGTGTTCTCGTCAGATGGTCAAAGTGCCGAGTTACAGAACAGAAATTAGTCTATTTCTTTCATGCGCGGTCCTGTAACTTTGTCAGAAGACAGAAGACAGTTTTGAGTTAAAGGTTTACATGCTTAGGAACGTTGAGGCTACAAAGTAAGGCCAATATGATGACCTCTTCCAAGTTAGTGCCGATGATGACCAATTTAAAAACCCATCTTGCCTACCATGTGCCGAAGTTTCGCCAGTGTCTTCGAGACTAGAATAAACGGTGCAGTACTTGTGTCTTGAACTGAGGACAAGTGCACGTAACGTGCACCACATGCTACGTTCCTGACCGGCTATTTAGTAGTAAATGATAATAATCTATCAACTAGATTTGGTTCTAAAATTTTTGGGTTTCAGATTCCCCAAAGTTTTATTCCTCAATAACGCCTTTCCGCACAGAATGTAGAACGCTTCAGGCTCGATCGACGAAGTACTTATAAAGTTGGACAGAAAGGTTACCATCCACTTTACAATACTCAGCAATCCACATAGGTTCTTTTGTTCAAACTGAGTTAAGATACTGGTAAAAAATATCCTACTGACAGGATAGTCATATGAGATATGACGGATAAATCGATAAAACCGAGATGATTGATCACTTGATGCATGAATGGACATGCATAAGTTATGATGTGCAAATAATGTTGCACGTCAAAAAGCTGACCAACATTCGTGGTCGCGGCGCCTGCGGCTATTGTCAGCGTCAATGTTTTGGAGGTGAATTCCCCAAGGCGTTGTGGTAACTAAAAAATGTCTTGGGCAACCTGGGAATACGAATAAACTCGGTAGCAAATTATAATTAATCATTCCTTCATAAGACACGGCATTTCTTTTCACTTCAGCCGAATATGGTGGTGAGCTGGTTGCATTCACTGTTCAGTTGAAATATAATAGGGTGTATTACCACCGGTAGTCCAGAAATTAAATGGTCTCCGGAATCGCTTACGCACATTTGGCAAGTAGGCTTGTATTCATTGTCCTCGAAATGTACCGTGATGATCTCTACTCCTGCATGAGGTTCGTTGGTATCCCATCCATCCAAAAATCTTCAGAGTGGACTGTATTTCAGGAAGAAAGGTTGTTTAACTCTAGAAGGACTGCGCCCGTTATCTGGCACACCTAACAAGTTAAACCACTTTTAGCTCTGAAAAGTAAAGCCAAATTCCAGTGAAATTTCGTGGCATCCATTCTTCTGATTCAGGTTTGAGATTCAGAAACATAGCTAGAAGGAAGGCAAACACTAACCATAGTCCACGTTGCTGCAAGCCTGTGATCATTCGACATTCGGTTTCCGGATGTTTACACAAGCCCTTCGCCTAAACTCCGTTAACATAGCTCCCACTATTTTCAGGCCTTCAGAGGAAGTCAGAGTAAACGAAACATTGTGCACAAACCTCCGGACATGCACAATTAAACCACTGGGAGTAGCGAGTCCGGTTCAATTCCCTGGGGGGTAAGGAAGGGCCGTGGATTTTTCTAGGTAGTACCACAGTAACAGGTGACTCAGTCTGTAATACACTAACACAGCCTTCACAATCTTGATGCACTGAAGTCTGATCTCTCTCCCGGGATTTTAATCTACTTTCTTCATCTGAAGGATCCACCCAGTCCTAAGCAACGCCACAACATTCGAACACAACTTGAAACCAATTGATGTAACCAGACTGACCGGCCAGCGAGCATACCGCTGTAGCATCAACAGTTGTCTTTTATAATAAACACTTGGGAAAGTTTCAACCGGTAGAAAATAGTCCCCTTTGTGATTTTCTTAAATGTCGTATTTTTTCCACGAGATTTATGCATTGCTTGAGGAGCTGCAAACGGTGATCAGTCACGTCGATCGCACACTTTACTCACGTGCGAGTAAGCAAATGCCATGTCTGCTCACCAGGTTTGAGCTAATCGCTGTTCGCGCAACGCTTCATCGATCCGTCGTGACTCGATTCTTGTTTTCATTTGTACCACTAGCAACCATCAGTCACAAGTTTGGTTACATAAATCAAAGATGACCACGGATGACATCGCTCTGTGGTGTTTAAGCATCCACCTGTCTTAGTAACTTTAAGTTTGGCAAACACTCAATATGGATTCACAAATTCCGCTGCGAGAGATACTGCGCCCGAACGTGTTGGTTTACGGGTCTAGATGACAGTGGTCTAGACTTATTTGTTCTGAAGCAGTGCATCAGTATGAAACAAAACTCTGAGACAACACTGTGTGTAATCGAATGTGAACCAAGTTCACTTATGTGAAGACACTGAACAAGGTCGTCGTAGCTTATCGTAGAAAGACAACAGACTTTGATCTGTGGAATTCTTCATTAATTCACAGTGCAAAGGTGAGTGACAATGCGTACTTTCCACCTGATCAGTTTCAACACGAATTACTGTAGAGTGGTCTGGTATGGGCTAGGTTCCGTCCTATCGATTCAAACACAGTACTCTCTGACACAAAAAAACACCTCGTTTGGTCCATGAAAGCTTAACGACGGTGGTTTCGTTGGGAGGGGAGGCTTGGACCAGAATTATTAACTAAACAGTTTTAAAAAGTTTTTATAAGTGTGCGAACGGGCAACTTACAAACATAAACTTACAAACAACAAAATGACCAAGTTACAAAAACACAAACGATCTCAGAGAACTCAGTGGTAATAGAATTGCGCTTATGTGTTACTATATCGTTCTCCCCGGGTGCTTTGATGTATTCCAGTAACTGGCCCCGTTTAAAAGCCCTGTAGTTAAATTATCTGTCAGATAAAGTACACTTTATTCAGGAACACATCACTGCTAGGACGGGATACCTCACGACAAGCGATTAAGATGCATCGTGATACATCTTTGCAAGTGAATGTCTATCCATGACACAATGCACATCCAGTGAGGAGTAAGTTGGCAGATTGATTATCTGGTGTCAAATAACAGAAGTTGACGGCTTGTTGGGGCGCAGGCTTAGGTCAAACTAATCGATGCATTCAAAACGCTTTCCAGCACAAGTTTGATGGTCTAAGCTGAAGCATTGGGAGCAAGTTTAGTTTGTAGATATTTTTGGAGCACATGTCATTTGAACTTCACCCAACGCATATCAACTCACTGTTCCAGGCCTTAGCACAAAGCAGGCAGCCTAAGGCTCATTCTGAGACCTCCCTGGTTGTAATAATCGGTCACGTTATTTTAGAAATATAAAACTGTGATAAGCTGCACTGTGTCCTGTATTTTATGCGGTTTCACGTGTTTTACGGCAAAATAAGTGAATCAACCAAGCAACAGCTTTGCTTTCACCAACTTGTTCAGGCTGATCAAGAGATTACAGTGCTGTAAATAAATTCTGACCGTGGTAACGGGACACAATCAGACGCGTCCTCGACTTGATGCTTTGATTATCGCGAAAAGCGAACTGATGCGGTTCCAACACGAAGAAGCTTCTCAATATGGCACACATTTCTTGGCGAAAAATGCTCCGTGTACCGGGTCGGAAGGGGTGACCACAGACAAAGACCATCTCTTTCGTTTGATCCCACCTCAAAATTCTGAGGTCGTATTATAGGAACGTTTAGAGGCAAGGATGAAGAAACACATAATCGGTGATAACCGGACCGTGGTTGGGGATTAAGTGGATCTTACTCTGCCTGAGTTTTGCACTTTAGATCCAGAACAATTCACTGATAACCACAAGCCGCCGCATGTCATCTCAGCGGTTCTGAAACCGCTCTCCAGCTTTTTGAAAAGTTTATCATTCTGGAGCATGCTTGTTTACAGCAGTATCTACCATTCATCATGTGTTTCCGGGATCTATCACGTTTGCAAATTTTAGGATACAAGTAAATCAAGGGGATTACTCCCATCTATATTCACCATGTCCTTGCAGCTGACCTGAGTACACCCATGTGGTTGTGGCTAGGTCTTATTTTGCAGTGATATTTGGTTAGTTTTCCCCGACAGAGGCAGCCTTTTCTCAAAGAAAAGTTGGATTTCATTTGGCGTCTAACGAAACTCGTTGGTTTCATATCAAGAGACTACTCATATCATGAGCAACCAGCACAAAACCATAAGCTACTTTGACCACATCCATATTTTCTGACTCCGGAGGCGATCAACAAGCGGTGAAGGTCACCGCTTTCACCATCCAGCCACCTGATTATATTCGGAGATCAATAACTGGGCGTAACCCAGCCTCTGTTACGTTTGTTTGAGCAGCAGAGAGGCGTCAGTGTCAACACTGATATTGTTGATGATAACGATGACTTGAATGGACACAGTTGTTCAAACACCCTCAATCCTCTGAAACGCAAGGACCCATTGTTCCAATTCCAGGGGTTTACCATGGTCAAGATGAAAGATTAGTCTTCTGTCCGCATCTGTTCATGTACTCATACTTTGTTTTTGAACACTGCATAAAGTGACGATAAGGATATTTTAAAGTGTCCCAAAACCTACAAGTATTATGCATAAGGAGTACCGGAATATGCATCTTTGATAAACTAACGCGGCCAATATACAAACGTGAACTATTGTTTCGGAACTTTTAAAATTACCCTCTAAAATGAGTGTGCTTGTGTGTCGTTGTTACGGACAACTAAATCCACCATGTAGAGATGTTTCCCAAGTTCACTAAAACGTATGACTGATTCGACGGAATGAAACCGGAAGAAGCAATTACGAGTGAATTTTCAGCTGATAGCACCTGATTGTCCATTATCCAATTATTATTAGTTATTATTACATGTAAAGTAATTTAAATGCAAAACGCGACCAGCTGTGAGCTTTGGATTTTTTCTGCTCTTGACCGCAAAACCTTATTCTGTGAGCATGGAACTCCGAAAAATTCAAAATCTTTTCATGTTCAACTAGCAGCAAATAAACATATAAACGCCAAGGTCATCAAAGCCCGCGGACAATGTCGTAAATGTTTGTGTTTGTCCAAAATACTTGTACTTTCCAAAACGCATCGCAGTATTCTTTTTTTTGATCAACAGATTGTTTAGGGAGACAAATTTCGGTAGCGTTTTCTTAATCTTTACTTATGAGGATCGAGCCAAATGTCAGCCGGACAAAACGTCATTTGCAAGGGCTTGACTCATAGCGACAGACATTCTTGATGACATCCCAACAGTACAAAACTCGGTTGCTGGATAGGGAAACGACGGATAAAAGCAGTTGATCACAGTTTACCTACCTATTTTCATGGTCGCCGTGACAGTCAAACAAGACTGTGGATTTTCTGGCAGCCAAAGCCTTCAGTGTTTTAAATTCTTGGGGACTTATAAACTAAAATGACCAACTGTAATAGGTCCTGTATGGCATATTCTGTTGGAACTCAGCTAAGTGATAGCGTATTTTCTCCAGATGGCGTGACCAACATATACATTCTTAGGGAGTTTGAGGAATGCCCGACTGCTTGGCCAAACGTCGGACTGACGTTGAGCACGATCGATTCATCTGTGTCGTAAGGGAAAATCAGTGTGGCCACATTTGTAGATTTGAACCTGTGTGATCACAACAGAGGGCCACAAGGCGCCTGAAGGGACCTTGAAAGCACAAGAAGGGCCCGTTTATTCGGCATCGGGCAATGAAGTGTAGATAATATTGGGGTATGGATAGTGTTTATCCCGATCGCTTGTGCTGTATTAATCCTGCGGACTGCATTGGCTGGAACTCACTACATTAATTGCAACAATGCCCCAAGTCCAGTCAGAAGTAGTCTGACAAAAAGCAACGAGTCCTCGTACTACAAGTAATATTGGTTCGAAAAGGTCTGTGATGAAAAAGTACTGCTTGCCGTAACAGAAGTGTAAGAAAAGTGAGCTGTTTCTTCCACTCGACCAGTATCTCCAAATTTATGGAAGAAACGACGCTGTCTTCTCCAGAGAAAGGACGGGTTTGAAATGGTCGGCGCACAATTTGATCAGCCATCGGTTAGTTGTGACCGCCGAGGAAACATCCATTACAGTTGAACTTAAGCTTGCGATGCTTTTCAAAAGGCACCTGCAATGCCTAGCGGCACTGAGGAACAGATTTGCATGCCCCAGTCTCTGAGTTGTCGGCGTAAGTTGAGCCCCAACTACCGTGTGCGTCAGACTTTGAATTTAGACTTGACATAGGGTACCGGAAAAGTCCTTATTTCAAGGTTTAAAAGTGAGAAAAGTCTACCTCTCCATACACGATGCGCTCTGTAAATAGATGAAAGACAAGCCCTTTACGACCTAAATTCTAGAATGTGAGGACCATCCTGGATGTTAATGGAGGAGACAGACCTGGAAAGCGAACTGCTTTTCTTGCAAAAGGAATCTAGGGTCACAGGGCAGGCCACGCTGCACTCAATGAGACTAATCAAGACTAAGCAAGGAAATCTTCGGGAGGCTTGCGCTGTTTTTATATTCTTTTGGAGTGAACCAACATAAGGAAGCCGACATGAATACAGTATCGGATTTGCATTTACAGATCATACGAATCGGAGAATAGTGGATCAGCTGAACTGCATCAACCCGAGAATGAACGTCATCCGATTCCGGCTTTCAAGGTCTTGGTTTATCACATTTATCAGCGCTTCTGCCTCAGCAACGACACACACACAAATGAGAAACAGTACACATTGTACTATCGACTGGAGGATTTCGTTAGATCTGCATCCCCAAGCTGCTCCCTCTTTCTGTTGGGTGAGTTCATTTCACAGGATGGCAGGGACTGGGAAAGTTTGAAGACTAAACACACAGTTACTGTAGCTAAAACTAGACCAGCCCGAGAATGGAGACAAGATCAATTTGATGGGAATGACTCATTGACGTCCGCCCTGATTCAACAGAGAAAAAGTTGGTCTTCGTCAAAATACTCGAGATCTGAGGAGTGAAGGACCAAAAGCAACTCAGAACTACCAAGGTGAATCTTGTGTGGGAAACAAAAAATGAGTGATGTGATAAATGGAGTAGAGAGCCTCATTTGCGTGCGGATCACCTTGTTCACAAAGAATTCTTTATTGGACTGAAAAACTGGGGTTTCATTATCTTAAACTGCTAAAAGGAGTACAAACAGGTGGGAAACTCATTACGATGAATACTCTAGCAGCCTGGATGCATCAGGTTTTAGTGCCACTCAACCGGTCAACACATTCGGCTCGGAAATGGATAGCTCCTCTGTCATAGCATACAGGAAAGCTTAACTTTGCCGAAGACCTGCTGAGGGTCATAAATTATCTGTAAATAGGGAGAGCAGTAGGCCAGAAAGGTCTTTCCGCGGAACTGTTCAAGCCCGGAGGTTCGACAGTGTTATACTTCCTTATATGCTTTGGCAATTGAAGACGTTTAGCAGGATTTCAAGGACACATAGATAATTTCTGTGTATAAAGAAAAAGAAAGTCGACAGAAGACGGATGACTACCATGAAGTCAGTCTTCTATTCACGGCAGTAAAGACTAGAGCTCGTTTTCTGCTCTGTTGACTACCTTCTGGCACTCTGGAGGGAAACGTTTATGTGAAGCCGTATGATTTACGTAGCTTTTGTAAGAATCATCCAAAAGAAATGTTGTGAACTGAAGCAGGTGCTCTGTGGACTGTCTTTGGACTTTGTCAACGCCATCAACCCGATCAACAGGGAAGTATTATGGATCGTTCTACAAAATCTCGGTTGTCCAGACAAACGTTTAATCCCATCAAAGCCTTTCACACATGAATGCGAGCCCAAGAACACACTCTCGCAACTGTTTCGAAAGAATTTTTATTCGATACCGCGGTGAAGCAGAGTTACTTTCTTGACTCAGCCCTCTTCATCCTCTCTTTAACAGCTATCTTCATAGAGAAAGTGTGCCACTGCGAAGGTGGTATGCTAATTGAGTACCGGTTGGATGATTATCTGTTCGATTCAATGCCAAAAAACACTGCTGCGTGAGTCTACTCTCTGTATACTGCTGCACTGGGGATTCAACACAGAAAACCACATGGTCTGTCATCTTGGGAGCACACTATTCATGCAACAGACAATCACAACAGCCTTGAGAAATGCTTCTGGAGTAATCAACCAATTCACATAGGGTTATTGCGCTGTCTTCACTGCTGTATGCCAGGATGCCATACGGACGAATGGTTTTGGTTCTTGACTGACTTCACTTGCACTAAATGCGAAACGTCCTTCGGATAGAATGGAGTGGTTGGGCCATCTAAAACCAATAATAGAAGCTTGTATCGTAAAACAGCTTGTCTGCGGTCATTTAATGAACAGAGGTGGAAATCTGGAACGTCCGAAGTCACGGCATTTGGACAGGTGAGCTTGAGAAACTTCAGTATCTATTTTAGGCTTCGAAGGACCTGGTATTAGACAGAACGGCTATCGAGACAGGTGCGAGAAGCTTTGAGAAGCCATGCGTTGCAATGGTGGAGGAGAACCGAGCCATTTGTGTGGGGATGAATGTCCTCAGTGCAACCACAAACTTGTGGACTTGTGCAACATGATGAGCCACATATGTGGATACTTATCAGGATCGTATTTGTATGTCAGTCCACCGGTCCATCTGATAAGCGTAACTTACCGAAACCCGGGGAGTCTCGCCCCATTTTCTAGTGGCTGCCTGTCCAACATTGTCACCCCAAGGATGATGGGAATATTTACCGCCAGGGTGATGAAGTACCATCACCACATTGATGGTGTATCTATGGGTGGCTCTGGATATAAGTCGAGCGATTCTATACTTTGCGTTATACTGAGCTCTAAATGGCTCGGTGGTTAGGGTGCCCAATTACCAACCGCGAGGTCCGTAGTTGAAACCAAATCCCGACATCTCGACTGCTGTTGCTAGCCTTGGGCAACCTGGTAGTATCCCAGCCCTCATGCTTCCACCACGTAGCATGGAACCTGGGCCACGAACGGTGCTATGGCTGCGACATTCTTTGTCATTTATTTATTTACTTTGTTACATTGAGAATTACACGTCGTACATCATACATTAGCTTATCGCTTAGCATCTACGAAAAATCCGTTTGTGACAATAAGATTTTTAATTGTATGACGTCACCGATTTTCATACTGGTTTCAGTTGCCAATATTTACCACGTGCAGTGAGTTCAGCTGTAGGTAATGAACCAATAATAGTTTCAGATAAATCAATGGGAACCACTGCTATGTATTACGTAATGCAGAAGTTCCACACAATATTTCAGAGTTTGTGGTGACTGCTCAGTTCACTACATCGATAGATGCTGACTGGGGCCACTTGTAATTCAATATTCAGGGACGCTGGGACTACTTTCATTCTTAGCTACTACCTCAAAGTAGGCCTGCTGTCGTTACTAGGCCACCTAAGTAGGCTTACTTCAGAGTGGGTGTGGATTTGGTTGGTTTAAGTGGAGAAAAATCCAGGTCACTGGAATTGTACAAATAAAGTGATAGCATCCACAGCACTTCATTTGCATCCATCCGATAAGCCCAACCATCTCAGGCGCGTCAGCCAAAACTTGGGTATTATTAAGGTATGTCTCTGGAAGAAACACTACTCATAAGGCTTGCACCATGTTATTATGTAATCTAAGTTTAAAACTGCTAGTTTTCTGCGAAGCGATGTTGAAAAGAGCACAATAGATCCAAATAGCGTGCAAAATGTAGCAAGTTGTCCGATTACCTTAGAGCCTAAATGAAACTACCTCCTTCAACAGAGAAACATCGTTTACTCACCCTCACTCACTAACTACCGGAAAAATTATATCTGTGAATGATGAAATAGACTGTTAGCAGTGGTAGAATTTTTGGCAATTATCAGCTGAAATTTTGTCCTCTAAGTGAAACAAATCTGAGCTGAAAAGCCGAGAAGCACTGTACATATATTTCACCCTTATTCGGTCTCATCAAAAGTGTGCTTCCGACAGAAATCCATGGAGTTTCAAACCTGTAAATTTCCGGCTAGTAGTTTGGACACTTAGCCGTTAGGGGACAAGTGACTGACCAGCAGTGTGATTAACCCCGCAGGGATATGTAAATTCAATAAAAACTTTGGCTTTTTACAGCTCGTTTTCTGGCTCATCTGAAGAAACGGATCGTGCGGCTCAGTGTTCCGAAACTCTAAAGCAAACTAAGATTTACGTGTCTTGGCCGAAATGCCCGAGATCTTTGGAGCCACTGGCATCAAATGCTCAGCTTTACGAACAGATCTGTGTAGTCAATTGACTGTCAGAACAAGGTATCTGTTATGGTTTGTTCCTTTGACCAGAATTAACGAGCACACGTTCGTACAAGCGCGCGATATCGAGGTTGCCGTTGGAATTTGGACTGAATCACCGTACATACTCAGCGGAAAAATTACTGGTTGAAGCCCTTTTTATGGGATGATAAAATGTGTGCCTGACTTTTGGTTCGTGTGTACACCTGTGATACTGCCCCCTTTCTCTCTCAGTGGTGATCATTTCACTGAAGGTGTTCAAAACGTCGAGGTGGTAAAGCTCGGATTTCTAGGTGACCACGTTTAGGTTGGGTCGGGTACAAATTACAAGTTAATATCGAGTCGTTTCTAAGGCAAATGGAACACCACAGTAACTTTATAGTTCGGTTATCTGTCTGTTCTTGACCATCATTAAGCATACATGTGGGCAACTAGTTACTTTTTTCAAAAATCTAGACACCAGCTGCGGTTTTCCGACGGTGGCTTTGTTTTTCACACCGACTAGTCTGAGACCAATCCAGTAAGACATGAGGAAGCTGAGAAATGAGTTGCTTTAGATGGAACCAAATTCAGCCAAATTAATCACTGATTGTGACGTCTGCAGGACGGCAGATTTGTAAATTGATTTAAAGCAGAAAGGACGTGTAAACGTTGGAGAATACACCTGATGAACTCGAACGATCACTAAAAGCTCACTAGGTCGGTTTTCGGAAGTGGCCAAAGATACTAACATCTCTACAGTACAGTGCAGAAAAGCTTGGTACATTCAGCTCCCTCAAAAAGGCTGAACCTGACGAACAGATTAACAAACTCGGAAACGGACGCAACTTTTGAAGGTCGTTGCCTATCATGCACTAGACACCCAAGCCGTTAATTGACCATGTCATCCTAGTCCTACCGAAGTGCATGGTGAATCAAATTTCTGGATTTAAAACAAACGCGAAATTCGAAATGATCCAATTGTCTTGAGATACCAGTGACATTCGGGGGGACAATTTACGTCAATAAGGAACCAGGCCGCGACTTCAGTGATGGCAGGCATTTTCATGCAGTAATTTATTTCGTTTGTTCACCTCCATCTAACCAACCATGTAATACTTCTGGTCACTGAAGGTCATTTTTGTGGGGACAGAAGCCGAGCCACTCATATGTTTCTGTTATTTGAAAGTGAGTTGATATAATTTCTTTATTGATTCCGTGTCTGTTATTTCCGTATGATGCTTGTTTCGTCAGTACAAAAGATTTGGTGGTCGTCATGACCAAAAGTTGGTGTAAAAAACCTTCGTGAAACGCCCATGCATGCATTGTCATCTTAGCTCAACGCTGTTTATTTAAATGAGATTAGGTGAACATTTTTCGGCCATATCCTTATCCTCATAAATAGAATGGAAAAGCAAGAAGTTTCCTTCAGTTTTTGCTGCGTTTCAAAAAACTTTTAAATAATGAGTGCAAATGTTCGCGGATGTAAAGAAATATTAAATTTGTAGGAAAAAAACTACCAAATCAGAACCAAGACGAATTCAAATAAATAAACGGAGAATGCAAGCCAGATCGATTCACAAAGGTGACAGAACAGCATGTCAGTCACTTGGAGCTTTTGGGTTAGCAAAACCCGATCATATGAATCAAATGAACTATTACAAATCTATAAAAGCAAACACAAGCACGTTTCCTTTGGTAATCCAGATCTCTCAAGATCTGAGGAGTTTGGCAACCAGCAGCTGCTCATTCAGGTTTGTAAGCAAACGGGCATAAATCTTTAGACGTACCCAAGGAGGCGGGCAATCTAGTAAGCACCAGCCTACCTAGCAACCTAAAAAATGTAAATGTATGAAGTAGGACGTCATTCCGCGTAACCCTAATGGAAGGATCTCGGTGTGAACGTTATTCTGAAGACCCTCTATTCTCTGGTGATGTTAGTTTTGTGAAGACATAAGTGTAGAGACGCCAGATGGGAACAAAAATTTTGATAGCATGGTGCTTTCAAAACGAGGGAGGCAGTTTTTCAGGTCGACTGGCTTTAAGTGCGCAGAAATTTTTCAGTTAGTTTCACAAGCGCCGATGGATACACAAGTGACTTTTGTATTTACAAATTCCGACACATCACGGAATACATGGGTCTAAACCATTACCGTCACTCTTTTTGGCAACAAGTTAGCTGTTTGCCTAACTGATAGCACCTTTGCGGTCCATCAGAACATTTCTAGCCTTCAAAATCAATGTTTCATTCAACCACAAGAAAAATCGCTCAGTTTACAAATCAAGGTTTCAATAAGGAAGTAACGGTTTCCTGTATTTACCTTTCTCCATAAATGTGTGCTGTTTCCTTATGGCGAGAGACTTTCTTGAGCACGGGTTTTGTGGACAACATAGACTGATAAATACGATATCCATGGGTTAGTATAAACGGAACCAAGACTCTTGATGGCCTGACAGCATATCGAAATACGTTGATATGTCGTCAGCATAGAACCTGTGAAGTCTGTTGTCTCGGGTGTCAGCCGGAAGCAGTTCAAGTCACCGGAAATTACTCTTTACCTTCGAATAGTACATTTCTGGTTGTGCGTCGCTAGTCGATTGTTGTCTTTTGGGGCATTGGTCACAATGTTAGACCAACGAAATTGTCCGAAAGATTTACCACTAATTAAAGCCATCAAGGGCTAAGGAGAAGTGTGAGGTTTCCAAAAAAGATCAGCATTACTATGTGACGTAAGAAAAATCTTTAAAGTCTTTGCGTCGGCCGTCTGGTGAGATATACCTATTCCCTATAAGAATGGACATTTGGTGAACGATAAATTTTAGTTTGCATGCAACGATGAAACAAATCGTATACAAAGAACCGTATATAAAGCTTACTTTTCAGCTTGATTTTCAAAAAACACTTACATAGGTGCTTGTGATATCGATGGTGCTCATGGGTAATTTCCATGCAATGCCTGGAGTGTTTACTTGCTCTGAGCGTTCTGAGTGTATTGTGTTGTTCACAGGTTCAGAATTCTAGCCCATCCCAACTTGTCATCTGTTATATTTGCTGGCAAACAATTAATACTTGCCACATCCCTACCATCGCATCCTACACCGTCTTCCGCGTTAGCAAGGGTTTGGTCAGCGTCATGGGGTTGTCTCCAAAGTCTCCTCATCAACTGAGGTACTTAAAAACAATCGATTTTTAGTGAGCGTCCTACACGTAGAAAAACTATTGGAATTCTCAGAGCGTAAAATGAGCAAACAGAAGTTTACAAAATCTCAGCAACCAAATGGAAATACATTTGGTTTGACTAATTTCAGTCATGAGAATTTCAGCACCGCTACACAAGATAAAATGGCAGATCCAGTTTGGTGGAAGTTAGAAACAATTAGCTGCGCACTGATGATGTCTCCTCGTTTGGTGACGAACGTTCTTCGGGTTAATTGCCAAGCTCGGTGAACAGATGAACAGTCAATAAACGTACCCGAGCTACCAAGAGTTCAGCACACTGTCGACTCTGGACATTTATTCCCATCGAGATGTACTCAATTTGATCGGTCGTTAGTGGTACACTTTGTATAAAACACGGCGTATACAATTAACAATTTCCTAAATTTTGTAGTTGTCATCATACTGGAATATCTTATTATCACTTTCCCTGTCGATATCATCCCAAATCAGTGAAACGTTTTAGTTCGGGAGGTAGATAATCAAACCGAGATTGTTCTATGATCACATCTTTTGGCCAAGTGAGTGAGGATGTTCCACTCTAAAGTCCCAAATGGTCATGGACTCGATTTATAGAGGCTGACCTAATACATATTTATAGCCAATTATGAGAACGTTCCCCCCCCTCGCCACAGCCATGTGGGCAAACAGTCCTAAATGCTGCAGTTTATTAACTAACACAATGACTGACTGGAGGTGACGAAGCGACTTTGAAAGTTCATTCTGAGGCTTTTTAGCCCCTGAATGAGGTTGTCGTTATCATTTATAAACGTCCCCGTAATAAGTAGTTCAAACCATTGGATCTGATAGGCTGTTCGTAAAAAGTTTTATTTCACACGATACTACAAATTCTTTTCTGAGTTTATTTCATCTTGTAGGCGGTCTGATGGTTATTTTAACTATTCTTACTGAAACATTTCTCCTATGTTCAATAAAACCTGGTTGCACAAGAAGAAGTCCCCATGCACCATACGGTATTGTTGTTCAATGAGTTCCATGAGACATCATATTGCTGAGTGAAAATAAGGCCAGTTCAGGAAAGTTTTACCAACGAAGTAATCTAAATGATTCTCAGTCCACCAAGCAATCGTGTCCAATATCAAATTGGGACAAGGCGGTTGATCCAGCTTGGCAAATTCGTGAACGATTCACTTTCTAGGGTGATTCAGATTAGCTTTCGTGGCTCAGGTGATCATCCGTTTCGCTGGTGCATGATAAATTCGAGACAACCTTTTAACTTCTGAACGTTGAGAAAAAAACCGAATGTTTACCATTTGACTTTATGCTAACTGAGCTTACCCGGGAATTGCATTTGACAGGCTGTCTGTGAGTTTAGGATAATTCACCGGTGTCACTCTAGACTTTTGGTATTATTCTAGCACCCACTTGCGACTTTTAGGCCTAACGAAATCAGGCACAACGATGGATGATAATTGCTTGAAGTATCGACAGATTCTCTGAAGGTGCTCTCAGTGACATAGCTGGTGATATGATTTTTCAGGAGATCAACTGGTTCGTTGTCGGCTGCCTTAGTCTTACAACAAACAAAACTGGCCCGTCTAAAAAGCTTGAAGAGAACTTGTCTAGTCTAGGTGAGGGTCTATTTCAGTGGAGAACTAAAGCCATCCTCAGTACAAAAACAGTCGATACACCAATTTCGGAAGGGCCTAACTGTAAACAAATACCGTATTTAGGCCGGCTAAGTCTGATTTCCCGGAAAAGCCTTTGTGACCAAGATGTACTTACAGAACTCAGAAACGGGCGGTTTATTCTTCTTTTCAGTGGGGAAAATGTCTGTCGCCGTTAGTGTATTTGCTGAGCTGGGCAAACTAACGGCCGTGATTACAAACTGAGCTACCAATATTCTATATCAGTACTACCTCTCTGTTAACATTATGACTGAAATTGCGTGTGATATTTGCGGTGAATTGCTCGCTATGGAACTAATCCTCGGAATCATTCTCCTCGGAAACCTTGATTTTACTAGAATTAAATTGTAGGCAGAACATGAGGCTTTCTCCTAAGTGGTGGCATGTAATGACATCCGATTTCTGTGTAAAGTGCCGCAATACTGACGTAAGTTATAACGCTCCACAAAAAATCGCCTTTTTCGGGTCATTCAAGCCTCTGTTGAAGGTTTGACTTGCTTAAGAGAGGTCACCCTTTTTTATCCCTTGCATGTTATCCATCCACAAAGGAGTGACTAAAGTAAGCAAAGGGAATCATGTTTTGAGATGCCAGGCGACTTCAGAGACAAACCCAGTGGTAATGAAACTAACCAGGCGCAGAATATAAGAAGTATTACTGTGGTTTTGTATTTATCCACAGGAGAACCGTAATCTAGTGAACGTATGGGGCGATCTCTACTGCAAGATACAGCGTGGTTTCTCGAAAATACAAGCTGTAAGAGAAATCTCAAAGGACCTCACCAACTTAGTCCTGGCTCAAAATTTGCTCTTTTTTAGGAAGGTTTTCGGTGGGTTGCATTGGACAGCTGTTTTTAATGTTAAAACTATTTTAAGTGACAAATTCCCGCAGTTTCTATTAGAGGTTTCTCAGAAAAATGCGTGGGGTGGTTCTGAGTTATCTCAATAAAAATCCGAAAGAGACTATATCAGTTTGGCGCATACAGAGGAGTGACTATACTCATGCATATAAACCGAGACTGCTCGCGTCTCAGCTTTGCAGTTAGAAGTCTATGGGATTTCCTATCAGCATCTACGGTTCTTCATATTTCACCTCAATAATTTTATTGAGACATCTCGGACACAATACTGCCAAGTTGTTCATCGGTGAGTTGCATTACCTTAAGCAGAAGTGAAAATTAAACTCTGACAGGTGTTTCAAATTCATTGTCCACAACATCGGGAAACGAAATGAACGGTCAAGTTATAGGAAACAGGAATAACTACGGCTGATGGTCGATTAAAAAAAACCGGCAGCTAAACAGAAAACTATCATAAACGAATAGTTAGGGAGATTAAACCTTAACAAAAAGTTGTTGGAACTTAGGGAACTTAGTTTGCCGAATGGGCCCAAGTGAAGCGAGGCTGATTCTGAGCTGCCGAAGGACTCTTCTCAAGGTCATTCAGAACAATTGTTTCTTTTCTTATTTTTTTTAAATTTTTTTTTTTTTTGTTTGTTTTTGGTTTTTTAATTTGTAATTTTTTGTATTTTTGGTTTTTTTTTTTTTTTTTTTTTTATTTTTTAATTTTTCTTTCCCTGTTTTTGTTTTTTTTTTAAATTTTTTTATCTTTTATTTTAAATTTTTTATTTTATTTTTGTTTTTAAAATTATTCAGTAAAATTACTCAAGTAAAAAATACACGACAAAGATGCCGAATATGGATTTTAATTCAAAACGACTGCACCCGAATTGTGACCCTACGTTAAAAATCAACAGAAACTGTGGTCTAGTCCTAAACGTAGTAAAACAATTAAGCTTAGTTACCCTTCGTTTGAACACCGTTACAAATCTCCCCCGCCCCTGATTAGGTAAACGATGAGCCTGATCGGAAACAATGGTCACTTTCACTCCTCAACAGTTGCACTGACTTACTTATTATGGGCGTTTATCGCATCCTCATTTAAACGTCGATCATACATTCTATTGCCTTGACGTTACTGCACAGTATGAACTAAAAATATCTCTGTTTATATGAGTTGAAGTATTGTGTTCGCTACACAGTGTTCGGTGTGTGCGTCACCCGTGTGTCGTGCAAGTGACGCCACTGCACCGGCACAGATAAATTGCCGGATTCTTGCACGCTTGCGGAGAAGGCGATCAGATGACGGCTGACTTGCAATACGACTATGTCTGGCATTTTGGTTATACGGGTCCGTTGAACTTTGTTTGTTAACCACACAAACGTCAAATACTGAGGTATTGGCCCATCGTTTTTCAGTGATTTTTCAGTTGGGATGTTTAAGCTGACAAAGCTGACAACAATGTGAGTCAACCTATTTGAGCACGCACTGAGACCTGCCGGTTTAATTTCGAGGCTAAGGTTCTAAATAAACCGACGCCTGGTCCTCATAGAATAGACAGAATATGTAGAGTGTAGTCACTGCATCGGAAAATTAAGCATGTGATCTCTAACTTGTTAGCGAAACAACCGAAATGATGTCATTTGTCCTTGAGTTTCCGCAGTAGCAATGTGAATCTTGCCTATCAAAAATATACGGTCCTACAGTCATCTTGCCTTCATTGCAAATATTTGAAGGTAGAAATTTATACTCTTACCCGTTCCACTTTCCGGATCGGAACAGCATGTTCATCTGTTAAAGGTATGGATGCACAGAAACGTCTAAATTATATTCCTCACACTGCTTCTCAGTTTTTTAGAGCATAATTTCGTGAAGAACAGTGTTATTTTTTATTCAGTGATTAAAATCAACAAATACTTGCTCTTTGGTTGGGTGCTTTTCAGGACTTCCACAAAGATGGTCGAAATCTGGAAACGACAAACGTGTCAGTGATCAAACCTACTGACAAAGTCATCTCGTCCGCTGAAACTAGAGACCCTTCAAATCTGCAAAAGACGCTTTTAAGTATACCACTGCTATTATAGTTACCACGATATTGCGGCCTATTTCGTTTGAGTGACGATGAGAAAAAGATCATCGTTGTCATTCTGTGCTAGCATGGATAACTACATCGCTAACTTTCCAACCATTTCTCATTTGTGCCACAACAAGAGTCTCCTCGCCTTTTCCTAGAGCACCAACTTATATCAAAAATTCACTTAGTGTTGGTAAATTTTCTTGGCACAATGAAATTCAATCAAAAATTTATAGGATGGGAAGTCCATCCTCTCAAGCCTTACGGCGATAAACTTGATGCATTCCTGTGAGCACTTTTTCTCTTCTCAGTTGGCAACAGTCACCCAATGGAGGTGGTATTACGGCTTCTAAAAGCCAGCTTTGCTGTAGTGATAGATTTCGTTGTGTACTAAAGAAGCCCATTGTAGGGGGAAGCATTGTGGAACCACAATGCATACGTCTCTCATTAAGAATTCCATGAAACATATCTGCTTGTGGCTGTTAGTTCTTGATGAGAACCAGGGGACAGAGTGGATGGAGGGGACTTGAACCCGCAATCCCTCGACCACACTGCGAATGCTGTATCGAGTACTCTAATACAGGCACTATCTACTTCAAACACGTGCACTTGAATTACGTCTAGCTTTGTTATACCTCTGTCTAAGGAAGTAAGAGGTGATATCTGGTGAAACCTTCGTGCGAGTTATAAAATGAGGCAAAAGTTGCTGCTTCCCGGACACGCGAATGACACCGATTTGAATTGCTTCGGGATGGAAGTGAATTAGGAACACCGACGGCAATTACGTTATTCTCACTGAAGTGCCAAAATTGATCGTTTATTCCTCGCGTCTCTTTGGGCGTAGTCCCGTTAAAACCACCTCGGGGACGCCCACTGTCATATCGTCAAGGTGGTACTTGGTGGCTTAGCAGTGTTCCTTTAAACATTTGTTTGACGAATTTGTCCATACGGCGACAATATCAGTAGTATAGCAGTATTTATGCATATGTGTGAAAAAGGGTAGATTGCTGTAGTTCCCAGTCGAAATTTCCAATTTAAGGATCTAATAAATCCATCAGTATTTAAACTTACTTTCCTAACTATTCAGCTTGGTCTTGACTGTCTGACTGAGGCAACTTCCGTGCACATGATTACTCGTGAGTGCGTCTGAATCCCCCGAAAGTTTACCTGACAGCTGCAGGTGTTGTAACTGCACACGCCACTTTCAGGTTTTGTGTGCCTCATATTAATGATATCTTATATGGATCTTCTGATTAGGTTTTTGGCCGGCCGTTACTTGTCGGTCAAAGTGCATTTGTCCATTTACCCGGAAAAGGATTATTATAACATTGATTCAGTCTTCTAATGCACAAACTGGCTGTCTGTTCCACTATTATGGTCTAAAGGTGATTATCCTTATATAAAATAGCTGAATATTGGGGTACTTGTGAACAGATATTCAGATTTTTTTTACCACACTCTCTTAAAACCAGATAGCTATGAACCGGAGTGGCAGAAAGCATTTGGTCGTTAATCAAGTCATTGACTGGGAAATTTTCGGAAGCACAAAAATACACAACTTCTATTTTTTCAGCTCTTCAAAAAATTTCATTGGATATCACCGACATATTTTCTCGAACTTGTAGTCGGAGTATTTTACAGATCTGCGGAGGATAACTGCAACATCAGGTTGAAATCGCCGCAATAAAAATAGGTGAAATGAGCACATTTAAAAACCAAGTTTGCGCTAACGGGAGACAGTATGTTGTAGACCAACCGAAGGCAAGAAATGCGGACCATGACGCAACACTGATGACGAACGAGCCAATCTGACTCCAAGCGGGATGATTATAAATAGCTAATCAGGTTAGATCTTATGCTACTAAGCTAAGATCTAAGCTACTTAAACACAAGTAGAAAGAGAACTACTCACTCAACGGCGCACCGATAACGTGTTCTCAAATGGTGACGAAACAGATCAACAGCCATCTGACCAACCAACAAGGGATTTCTTGTGATTCATTTGTTCAAATAGAATTAACCTTGACGGAAACTCAGTAAACGTGCCAACCAGGTAAGCCCCGTGATGTGGTGTAGAAGTTTTAAGCAACCTTATGAATAGACTGTCCCGTGAAGCAAATATTCTGATAGATATTTTGGATTCTTTGGATGTGAAAATAAGGTGGTTTAAGCACTGATGACCCCCCAGAATTAAAGTCACTCAATTGCCGTGGCAGCCAGTGAACACATGGTTCAGACAATCGCTAGCACGTAAATTTCACACGCAGTGAGAATCAACATTGACTGGACTTACCGCTTTTATCATGGTGTGTTAGGCAGATTAAGATAAACGAGGAGAGAGCAGGAAATGATCAAGGCCCTGGAGCAAACTGAATCGAGAAAAAATCATAGTCACTCCTCCATAAAGTCTTTATGAGCATCAGGTTACGCATTAGATGCTAGCCGATAGGCCAATCAGTGATTGAGAGTAATGACAAGGTCGGAAAAAAGTAGTTCCGTCTTGTTCGTTGCTCGTTATCAAGTGAGGGGTAATTCCACCCGCTTGACCTATCCGTGACTACGTCGTTTTTGTTTGATCTTTTCAATGGAGGTGAACTTTAGCAGCGCCTGCGAGCTCAGGAACAGAAATTTGAGAAATCACATGCTGACGGATCGTCTGTTACGCTCAATTTTGCACGGAGGTTGACAAATACATTGCGTGGAAAAGACCTACAAGTCCCCGAAATCCATCCGCTAACAGATGGCCCAGCGCTTAAAGATCAGAAATACTGATTGAAAAGTCTCTAGTCTCACATTCACGCTGGCTTTTCAAGATTTCTCCTACAAAATTGGACAACCTGGTAGTAATTTTAGTCCTCATGTTTCGGGCTGCATTAAAGCCGTGTGCCGAGCGTGTGTTATAGCTAAGCCAGTAACCCCTCATACCCGATACTTGATTCAAGATATCGAATGATGGTTGTGTGCGTGATCTAACGGAATGAACTAGGCCACATTTTTTCAACACAGATTAGGTTAAATAGGGCGAATCAGTGCCAGTGCCAACCAAGATGAGGGAAATCAAAAGGTTACTAAGGATCTCCTACTTTCCAGTATGGTTTCCTTAATTTTTACAACTGATTTGTCCGCTCACCCGAGCAATCTGGTTGCAAACGTTTCATGAGTAATCGAGGCGACAAATTCAGTGCGTCTTTGTGAAGCACAGTGTAGTGTGGTGCCAGTGGTTGTGCGCTAAAAGGTTGTGTACGTGAGATAATATACTTGCTGCTAGACGGGATGGACCTCAAATTACGATAGGTTGTTTGACTCATAGGTTCCACCCCATGATTTTTAAGCTGGTACTTCGAATGGTGGATGTTCGCGTGACCTTTCAGCAAAAACTCTAACACTTTCAGCCACTGGTCATTGCTTAAGTGGCCCCTGTTTCTGACCTCTTTGGATTCCACACTAAGGCCTTTGTTGATGTATTTCCAGGTTTTTTTTCTCGGTTGTTTAAGTATCACGATTGAGTTGCTGGTGTTTTGGACCTAGTGTTGCGTACATTTGTTCCCTATTCAACGTACCGGATGGTGGAATTTGTAATGGAAAGCCATACAGGCAGCACTTTCCTTATTTATCTTGTATTTCCGCAGACGAAGGTTTCTATGTTTTACAAGTGAAGGTTTTGACGTTCTTGATCTTCATTCATGACGAACAAGGTTGGTCAATCTCATCCATGTCTTTCATTCGTGTACAACGCATCCTACCTGTTTGTTCATCACAGGCCTTGTTATAGTTTCTGCGCTTCATTTGCTGTTTCACCTTGTTTCTCTCGTTTATCGCGGTTATACATGAGTCTTGATTTTAATTTCCTCAAATACTGCTTGTCTTGTGGACTATGGGAATTCTGCTTGACGTGATGATCTTGTTGTGAGTTCGGGTATGATTTTGGTGTACAGGACTATGCTTGCGGTCGTTGATCTTTTTGTTACTGCCGCTGATGTTAACGCGATTGCTTCAAGTTTTGTCCAATAAAATTTTTTGATGACAACGATGGTGATGCCTATGATCGGTAGAAATTTACCATGACTGCTGCACTCACAGGGTGTACAGTTACTTTTCCTCATCTACCGCAGAAAGTGACCGTTTCCAGTTGATGTTCATTAGCCCAAATGCTAATAAAAAGGTGCATGTCAACGCAAACTAAATTCAACAATTTTATTATTTATTTGCCTTAGTCCTGGAACTCAGTGCCACATTTATAGTTCATTCTGTTTGGGCTTAAATGACGCGGAATCTAACGTTGACTGGGGATATGATCGACGTATCCAGGTTCGACATGGGTACTGCTGAAACGCAACGATGCGTTGACCGCCATGTGCCTCTGGAGCATCACGGCACTACAAACCGAGTATTAGGTGACCATTAGTGGAGCAATAAACAACTGACCTCAAAATTCCATCGGATGGTAAGTAAATGCGGGCGCACTACTTGAAGCGCATGAATCACCATCTAATTGCATCAACGCTGCCGAGAGCACATCAAAAGGTACTGACCCACACTCGAAACAAATGCCACAAAAATCCGAGTCAATGAAATGGTTCAAACGTAGAGCACGGTGATGTGACGCGAAACACGAAGAAATCTCAGGATAAAGCCTCCACCGACATCTGCCTCACAGCAAACGTCAACTGGATCCGGAGGCAACGATTGCTGGGGCTGAATACATGGACCCATCGTCCGAACCCTCAATATGCGTAGAAAGTGACCGAAGCAAAGGTCCGTTGAGCAATTCATAAACAGAGACAAACGACCGGCGGGAATACGCACAGAAACCTTTATCCCACTTTCTTATTCAGGCTATTGAATAATCCGAGAAAGACGCACGGCAATCCGGTGGTAACGGAATGTGTCACGACCAAGAATCCAAAATTCGCATAAGTGAACTATAACTCATACACGGGTAATCTTTTACCCAATTGACTGGCCTCTTGCTAAACTATCTTCGTTTCAGCTAGTCCTTTAAAGTTTCACAGATGACAGCCCACTCCCTACTGATTGTGAGAACAAATCGATGAAAGAATCTTTTGTAGCATCATAACGCTTGTTTTGAATTACAGCATTTTCGTGCTTTTGTCCCACTAAGGGACAAGACTGGTTGTTCAAGCTTTGTGGAAGACACCGTATGTACCTCACTTTGAAAATAAAAAGTACTGCATTCGCGTCTCATCACCATTTTCAGCTACGAACAGCTACGTACATATTGTAGGGTGTTTCAAGCCGCCAAAGTATCGTTTCACAGTTTGGAATATGCCCATTATGTCTTTAGGAGACCATTCTGTTCGAGTGGAGGATTCTTTTCAGATTGTTCCTGTTCAAGCATTATATATATATTATATGAAATTGAGACAGTCAGCAAAGAAAAATAGGAAATTATTTGAAGAGTTTTGGGAAATTCCGATGGTACAATTAACAGTATACAATGCTTTTTGATTTTTCAGCATATCATCAACATACTCACTGTAATGAGAACACCAGCAGATTGCTTTCGAATGGAGATACACACATTTCCTATTAGAGGGCCAAGTAACAAGCCACCGGCCACGAGCGGATGATCAGCAATGGAACTAACTCGCACTCAGGCAGGATATAGCACTAATGATCCGTCAATCTTTTTCAAGTGGTCAACGAATGAGTAGCTCCCCGAAGGAAGAATTCTTAGATAAAAGCCCCACTAATGGTACAAATTATTTTTCCTTCTGAACTGTAGAGGGCTTCTCGGTTACTCAGCACAGAATGATCCCATCTAGAGAAAGAAATTTCATTCGAAAATTGGGGTGTTGCATGGAATAACCTTGGCTAGTTCTGTGCGCATGCAACCCAGGGTTGTAGTTATCCACTGTGCAATGGATCGCAAAGAGCTCTAGACACGGCTAAGATCGAACGTAATCCGAGTTTATGAACCTTGGGTAAGGCCTACATTCTCGGAATACTGGAATCAAACGGCGTACTCGAGGTAAAATTTCCATCTTGAATTGTCTTCAAAAACCGCCTCAGCTGCCTTTTTTTAGCGTGACCGCTTCTTCCTTGGCCTTTGATAAAAGCTAGAACCTTAATGTTATCGTTTCGTTTTCGTTTTTTGTTCAGGATCAACAGCCCTGTGCCTTTGTCGGTTCTTGATATCACCATCGATCTACTGTCGCTCAATGTTGGAAGAGCTTCTCTGGTTTCCTTACTAAGTGGGCCACTAGTTGAAAGCGGTTGTGAGTGATATTGGAAACATGTCAGCACACGTGATATATCGACCATAAATTCTGAATTTCTGCAGTAAGCTGACTGACTACTCTCGTTTTCATTTCAGGCTTCCTCCCGTAAATATCAGTGCTGAAAAACCGAGAAGCACACTAAAATCAGTCAATGAGTAGGTCAGATGAAGAATGCCTTCATAAGAGGAGTGAAACTTTCTTCCGAGAAGTCGTCACTTGAGCTGCCATTCAACAACTGAATACATGATGCAAATTTCGTAGATGAAGGATGAGTGACGCTATGCCCTGATCAGGTGCGAGCTAATCGCACTGATCAGACGCTAATGGCCCAAGTTCTAAGTATTCAAACTACTAGCCGGGAAGTTGTGAGCTCGAAACACCCCGGAGTCTCGTTTGACCCACATTGCTGATGATTCCCAACAGGGATTAATCAACAGTGCAGTGCTTCTTGGCATTTCAGCAAAGCTCAGCTCAGAGGTGGCATACGGAGCACGTGAACATGTTAGGTCAACTTATGAAATGTGATCAGACCACATATCATGGGCAAGTTATCCCTTCCGAGGACCATTCCAAGTACATCTTCTTTACTGATCAGATGTGCAGACCAGACTCGAGCAGTGCTCTAAAGATAGGTCTTCAGCGTTCCAGATTTCCAACCTACATAACAATAATGACCACACAACAGCAATATAAACTTGATCCTCGACTGATGCGCGTTATGTGTAGTTCCATCTTAGAAAGCAGTAGAAATAGCGCTGATCGATACTGCTAAGCTGTGAAAGTTTTCTGAGGACGAGAATTGAATTGATTTTGCAGACTTGTACCTGGTTGTTCAGAGACACAGAAAACATCAACTTTATGAGAATAAAAGCTCCAGACAAGCATCCCCTGCTTTCCAATTTGACAGAGTACGAAAGCTGAAGGCAGAGCGATCAACTCTCGCAAGCCCCATCTATAAAAGCTGTTGTGCGGATTACCTCCACAAGAGGCCATTATTTCCTTCTTAGTGTTCGCATACGCGCTTTGAATCGGAAGGCTGAGAACAACTGTGGCAAATACAGAATCATTGGCCATATTGCGTAGACAGCAGCTCAGCGCTCTTTTCTGTATTGAAGTGGTTTTACTCAGGCTCCTGATACCGAGTTTCTCATGTTATTGACTAGCGTGGATGTAGCTGACTGAGATGTACAGCCAGCCTCCGATAGACTGCCTGACAGAATTGTCAAGTCTTCGAGGGTAATACGGTGGGCCTGGCCGAACATAAGCGAATGTATCAGCCCCTGTATTAGGATGTTCCTCGTCAGCTAGAGTTGTTGATTCGGATTTAACAAGGCATATGCCAATTCCTCCAGCAGTTCCGGCAGCTACCGCTGTTACAAACTCCCTTCCACTTGAAAGCAAACGGGGACGACCAAGTAAGTTCTTGTGTCCGTTCGACCCAGTGGAATGATAAGTTCCTTTGCAAAGCAAAATGACTCGACCAAAACTGTGGTCGCCTTATGTTTGCGGCCCCTGCTTTTGTTTCTCTGGCAATGATAGCTATACCGGCCCTTCTTAACATGACCTCAGCAACTTCAAACTCCTCTTCAAGACAAAGCTGCTTTTTTGAGTGCATATTTAAGTCGTCATTGGGAGTGAAGTTATCTCCCAAGATGTCATGAGACCGGTAGTCAGGATGCAGCATCGCCATGATGGCCAATATTTGGAAAAGTGGATCTGCATGCCTTACTCCTCTGCGCCAGTGAACCTCCAAATGGGAAAACAACACCACAGCATTCTTATATTGTTGTGCGGCGTATCGAAATAGGGTTACTGGTGCTTCAAACACCTTGGCAGGTGCGAAAGTTGTATCTTAAGTAGCCGAATCAAAAGCTTTCAGGATGTCAGCAAACGCCACACTAAGGTTGGAAGTAGTCGCTAAAAAGTGAGGAAGCACAGCATGTAACAACTAGTTATCTTTCGAAGAACAACTGCGACAGGGAAATGCAAACTGCAGTAAAGGAACTCACAATCCACCATTCCATTGATC
Source organism: Opisthorchis felineus (assembly GCA_004794785.1). NCBI lineage: Eukaryota > Metazoa > Platyhelminthes > Trematoda > Opisthorchiida > Opisthorchiidae > Opisthorchis > Opisthorchis felineus. The sequence goes on along the minus strand of SJOL01006380.1, from coordinate 494,641 downwards.
AGCAAAGACTTTAGGAAAGCACCGAACAATAATTGACGGCATGGAATTTAGTCTGTTGGTCCGGTGAAATATTTGACCTTTGAAATTAGAGTAACCCGGGTGCGAAAACAATGTGGTGGACGACCCACAGATAATAGTCTCAAGTTGATACATTGTGCAACAGTTTCGAAGTTGAACCAGTGAAGCTTGGTGGGCCTGACTTTGTTCAAACCAATCATGCGAATCGTACTTTCAACTGCTTTCCCGGTAATTGGTTCGTTTGAACTCCAATAAGACGGAAGCACTGAGCGGCCTCGCCGGACGTCCACGTGTTTTGGAGCAGAGAGCACCTGTATCCAGTAATATAGGTTGCAAATTACTTTGTATAATTCCGTCCACTTGCCGGCAGACGCCGCATCTACCCACCTCAGGTGGTATCGTGTCTGACTGGTGGCATAGTTGGATCAGTTAATCTGTTTCCAGTCGGTAACACACGACAAGCTTACTGGCAACGGGTTTCCACACAGGTGGAAACCTCTGCGGAAATGCTTTGGATGCGTGGAGGTCCAAAAGCCACGTGACTTGCTCCGGTGTCAGATTGCAGCCCTCAAAGGCCAAAAGTTTATTAGTAGCGAACTGAATGACATAGTTTGATACTAAGGACCACTCGGTACAGTCCACGCTTTGAATGAATTGACTAGTGTGGAATTCGGAGTCGGACAAATATGAAGGCGTTTTATTGATGGGTGGGTCGAGATCACTAAATGACGACTCGTCCTAGCGTGCTTCCCGGTTAAATATACCTGGCTTTGATACTGACAGCTTATCGACAACGATAATATTGTTCAGGTCTTGTTTCGCGCTGTTTGCATATCAAACGAAAAGACGGATACAACTTGTCAGTAGGGAGCAAGAGTAATCGTGACTCTTGAAAGCACCAGCGGGTACCACAACTCCTCACCAGACTTAGCTTAGCTGTACTAGGCGGAGTGATATGCTCGTGTCAGCGGTGGTGACTCAGGCCAGTTTTCGGCCAAAACTGGCTGAAAAATCTGCACAGGCCAATTGAGCAACCAGGTTCATCCCAGAACTAACATGGACGTGAATTTGGGGGTATGCTCTCAAGCAGCTTTCGGTCCGCAGCATTTGCTGCAGTCCTCACGGTGAGCCCCATTGTTCTGATGAGCTATTGGAACTAATGCAGGGAAGCCAGCTGGATTGTGTTGTTTACCGTCAAAAGTAACCACTATATTGAAACCAAATATGGTGGTTGTCCTTATCTGGAGTCGGTGAACTTTCAGCTCGTCCACTTCGACGTCAGGACTACTCAGGTTATCTTCTGGTACTTTGAGCCACAACCCCTTTGATTCCCGCTCGGTTTAGTGTATGCTGACCCAGTACACAGGATAGCATTTCTTTGGGTTGTGAAATGACTAGCGTTAAGGCTGCTTACAGGTTTTTTAAATCTAGTTTCATTTCCTAGATTTCGCACAAGATGTGTAAAGATCTTGGTGTGCACTTGGTTAGTACCAACTACAAATGTCAACTCTCAAAACTTGTTCGGCAGGAAGGCAATATGTGTGATTTTCCTCATGTTCGGCGCTAAAATGGGACTGTTTATGGACGCTTCTGCCAAAACATGGAGGCAAGATTTACTAACTGAACAAATTTTTATGGGGTCCAAAATTATTGGACAGGAAAAGTATCTGCTTATAAGAGCAAAACTCTTGGATCGAAGACGGTCGGTAGTACCATAAAAGCTAGCAAGTCTGAACGTCGCCTAACGGTTTAAAACCAATGACCTAACAACATTGAACGTAATATGGCTGTTTGTTTACCTTCCTTTATTCAGCTTACGCAGAGGGCTAGTATCATTTGCAGGAATGACCAAGTCACTTCCCAGTCACCGGAAGTCTACAGTTAGGACAACCGTAGGAATGAATGAGTCGGAATTTGTTTGGAACGATTGCAGAGTTGTCGTTCCAGACTGGTTTGGTAAACAATCAGCGGATACGTTGCTAGACTCAGATATTCAGATGTGACCAGCGGATAGACAAGACAAATTCATCCAATTCAACTGTATCTGAACAGTTTTTTCAAGTATGGCCGCACAAGAATTGCATCAGTTGATAATGCACTCTCCTGCTGAAATCTCAGCTGCGAGAGGATGTACCTATACCTTTTAGTCACATTGAGTCAAGCATCTTTTGACATCGAAAAAATACATTTCTTTGTAAATTGAGTTGACATTAACGGGATACTGTGCTGAATCGTTTGTCTATGGCATTCTGCAACAGAATAAGCTCTACAAAGGCAATCTTGTGTTTTAGTTGACAAGATATTAGAAGTTTTGTAGTACGTTTTCTTGATATAAGGTACCTCTCATAGGGAACGATGTTCACGTGAGAGTCTCAGGAATAGAGGAACCTGTGGTGCACTGTCGAAGGATTTTCAGTGATCCGAAGAATGGTGTTTTGTCAAGAAAATATGCTATGATACCTCAAACTTTGTCCCAACCTAAACATGACAGCAGCGCATTCATTTGGAGAGATTCAGTTAGCAGCAAATTGATTTATAAACAGATACATTTCGCCAGCTGCGAATACTTCAGTATACAAGTAGAACATAAGGCGGACGGCAAATTCGAGACTGATGAGCCCCGAGAAAGGCGAAACTGACAGTGAATTTTCGGAAGGCATTTTTCAGTAACCTGCTGGATAGTGCGCTATGACAACTGTTATGAAATACGCCAAGCGTATACACCGCACAAAGGCCGATTCACGTATAATAAGCTGGAACAAGCTTCGAGGCACAGAATTAGTCTTCTGTCACATGACACCACTCAGATAGTTTGTGGATACCGTGGACAGCTCATCACTATTTTCGGCCGTAGGGACATACATGTTTCTAGTTAAATCTAACAAAACTTTCTTGATTGGCATTCATTTCAAATGGATAATGTTCAAAATTTAAGCGGAGTTTGGTGTCTAACACCATCCTTAGGGGTGTCTCAACGCACTTTCTTGAGACATCATTCACGAGACCAATCTTCGGAAGGATCCTGAGTTTCTTGAAAATGTTCCAATTCCACTTCGAGCTTGTAGAGACGTGTAGTTGAATTTGACGGCGTAGTGGTCGACTGATGGTTGTTCCTAGTCCTATACATTGATCTGTTAGGTTGTCTTTGGCACGCTGGGGGGTGAGTCCGTTTCTACTCACTCCACCGATTTCTAACAAAGTTGCAACATTAACCATGCTTTGACACAACAGCTTGTATTCCACCGAACGTCTTGATATTGCAGTGAAAGTTCGAACAACTCCGTTGATCGAAATTCAAACCCGTCAAATAAACATTTGTAGATAGTTAATATAGCACGAGAGAAAAATAACTTGCTAGCGAGTAAAGAAACAGAATCAACAGTTAAGTGTTTTCCTTCGAAAGTCGTAAATATTGTGTAGCATGAGCTATACAAAAATTGACTGGCCTTTGAGAGTAATACAACAATGAGAATGGAAACCAGCTTTTGGAACCATCTGCTGGCATTGGAGGTTGTGCAATTTCTTCACAAGCAGTTTGAACCAAATCGATTGCGCGTTGAAGCTGAAGACGACCACTATGCAGGAACAGTAAAGAGAAGGCTTCTATTGAATTACGCATTTGGCTCTCTTTCTGCGTTTCTTGGCTGGCACTGCCAAACATTTAGAAAAAAATATTTGAAACGTTTA
>SJOL01006380.1:453480-488003 GCA_004794785.1 Opisthorchis felineus | reverse complement strand
TGACAGCAGCGCATTCATTTGGAGAGATTCAGTTAGCAGCAAATTGATTTATAAACAGATACATTTCGCCAGCTGCGAATACTTCAGTATACAAGTAGAACATAAGGCGGACGGCAAATTCGAGACTGATGAGCCCCGAGAAAGGCGAAACTGACAGTGAATTTTCGGAAGGCATTTTTCAGTAACCTGCTGGATAGTGCGCTATGACAACTGTTATGAAATACGCCAAGCGTATACACCGCACAAAGGCCGATTCACGTATAATAAGCTGGAACAAGCTTCGAGGCACAGAATTAGTCTTCTGTCACATGACACCACTCAGATAGTTTGTGGATACCGTGGACAGCTCATCACTATTTTCGGCCGTAGGGACATACATGTTTCTAGTAAAATCTAACAAAACTTTCTTGATTGGCATTCATTTCAAATGGATAATGTTCAAAATTTAAGCGGAGTTTGGTGTCTAACACCATCCTTAGGGGTGTCTCAACGCACTTTCTTGAGACATCATTCACGAGACCAATCTTCGGAAGGATCCTGAGTTTCTTGAAAATGTTCCAATTCCACTTCGAGCTTGTAGAGACGTGTAGTTGAATTTGACGGCGTAGTGGTCGACTGATGGTTGTTCCTAGTCCTATACATTGATCTGTTAGGTTGTGTTTGGCACGCTGGGGGATGAGTCCGTTTCTACTCACTCCACCGATTTCTAACAAAGTTGCAACATTAACCATGCTTTGACACAACAGCTTGTATTCCACCGAACGTCTTGATATTGCAATGAAAGTTCGAACAACTCCGTTGATCGAAATTCAAACCCGTCAAATAAGCATTTGTAGATAGTTAATATAGCACGAGAGAAAAATAACTTGCTAGCGAGTAAAGAAACAGAATCAACAGATAAGTGTTTTCCTTCGAAAGTCGTAAATATTGTGTAGCATGAGCTATACAAAAATTGACTGGCCTTTGAGAGTAATACAACAATGAGAATGGAAACCAGCTTTTGGAACCATCTGCTGGCATTGGAGGTTGTGCAATTTCTTCACAAGCAGTTTGAACCAAATCGATTGCGCGTTGAAGCTGAAGACGACCACTATGCAGGAACAGTAAAGAGAAGGCTTCTATTGAATTACGCATTTGGCTCTCTTTCTGCGTTTCTTGGCTGGCACTGCCAAACATTTAGAAAAAAATATTTGAAACGTTTACGGCCGGACTATACTGGACGTGAGTACAACACAAGTGTATTAACAACAAGCTATTTGATAACATTGAAAAACAACGGATACTTTTGTTGAGGTGTTTTTTTTGTCACTCCGCTGGTGTTTGCCGCTTTGAATGGAAAGTTTACTTTCACCAGCATCGATTTAGGCACGTGATCAGAGGTCATGGACAAGGTTGACATATAGACTAAGCGTTCCTGAGAACAGCAAATAATATTATTGGGTCTTGAATACATTGGACAACAAGGAACAAAGTGCTTCCTTAGAAGAGTGTTTCAGACAAACGATTCGGACAAGCATGCAATGGTTTTATTGGTGAGCTCTACTTGTTAACTATGCCGATGTCCACAACTGAGTATGGTGCGCTTAATACCTTCGTTCGGTACACATAAATCAAACTCACTCTGATCACACACGAGATCACCTAAGGTCCCAAACCAGACAGTCGGTGTACCTGCATTCCCCTGTAAAACACTGTCAAAATTGTCGTGTCACGTGAGCGTAAGAAATTATGAAACACCACCAACATATCACTGGAAATTCGACGTGTAAGAATTCATTCCGTTATCTGGGTCTCCACTTTGAACAGTCGTAATCTCAGTTAACCGCTGAACTGAGGTGTAATCGGGGCAAGTACTCGTTGGCGCGATGTTTCTGATGAAGTTCTAGAAATATTTGACTTTCGTTCTGTTGTTACGTTGAATAAATGAAGTAATGTGACATTACGAAAGTTCCAAAACAACCGAGTACTGCTTTTCAGTGTTGACCGAAGGGAGGGTGATAACTTCGTAGTAAGGACTGCGCCTTAGTTTAAACTGACGAGGTTTTCTCCAATGGGGTCAGAACTTTCTCGAACCATAGCACTAGCAATTAAGAGCCTAAATTATTAATTTCAGGCATTAATTAATTTGGAAAGAATGTAAGTAAAAGCGGGAGAAGGGACGTCGTCCTTATTATGGAAGGACAACGATGCAGCAATACGTCTAAGGAAAGCAGAACCTCAGTTGGTTCCAGTGAATACTTGGTTTAAGTTTTATTGCATTTTAATGCACTGCCTCTGTATTACTACACTATACTTCCATAGACCGAGGACAAACCGGGGGCATTAAACCTAAGATCCTTCACCAGTGATGATGAACACATTGATCCATGTAGTGAAAATTTCTTCGAGAGACAAATGAAGCGAAAATGATACCACTTGACCTTTCCTAATCAACTTAGTCAAACGACGTGGGTGCGCAATCGATTGGAAACTTGTTGAACACATGGACAAAGAGTGAGCTTTGCATGGTGCGCTCCTAGGTTTAGCTTATAGGTTGGGGTCTTCTATAAACCTATTCTACTATACTACCTACCCTACAACCTATTCCCAATTCTTAATTGCTACCATGAATCTTTTAGCTCAAGGAGTCCTTGTTTCACTCCGGGACATGGTCACACGAAACCACTGAGTAGATATATATTCTCAATGCGAAGACCATGTTTTGCCATACTGTGTAGGGAAACACACGATACGTAAAAACCATCTGAATTCTTAAACTACGTTTCGGTTGGAAAGTACTCCCCTTTTAATTTCAAAATTGGCCATGGATATGGCTGATTCCATTCCACCGTTACATCCTAATAATATTTTATCGATTCCTATAGACCAGTGGAAATGGCCTGTTGTTAAACGTTAACATATTTTTGTGGCAAGGAGGTCACAGAACGATCAATGTGGGAGTCTCGCTATGGAGTGACTAAACGACAAATCGTAACGAGAGAGCAGCACTCTACAGAGTGGCAGCACTATCAGCCAAAGATGTTGCGCATTTGAGAAGCCACCCCCAGGGAATCGACATGGCTCTTTACTGGAGGGAAGTCGGAATTCAAGTATATATTTGGCAAGGGTCGGCCAGCTAAGTGAATACTGAAGTTAAAAAAACAAGGCAACTTCGAACAATAAAGATCGACCTACACTGTGTACCGCAGAGCTTATCAATTAGTAGACAAGCTTGGTTGAACGCTCAGTAAATCAGACAATCAGCGGCGAACAACGCCTTTTTAACTGATGAAAACCTATAAATGTACACTAATTAACCAACATTTCCCTGGATAAAAGTGACAATCTCAAAAACTACGTCTGCTTCTTCAAACTTTGCTTGACTTCTTACACAACTATTCGTTCGACGTAACCTGATCAGGCTATTAACCATTTTTTTCAGCTAACGAGAGATGCATCATGAAGACTAGGGCTTCAACGCTTATTTCTACATTCTGTAACGAGTGAAATTATTCCTTCATCAACTGACTGGTATCTTAACCATCAGTGTTTCTTTCTTCACCCATATAAAAGTCCACAACATTGAAATTTTTGCTACCTTCTGACAGAGAACCATCAGTTATTCTGAACCGATGCGTCAGTCGAATGTTTTACACCTCGGGACGAAGACAGTTGCTTTAGATTGAGGTGCTTGTCATAAAAGGTACAAATGTAGGAGCACTGGACGTTTAAGCCAACTCAGAGACACAACTGCGTACATCCCACGCAAGTCAGTGTTAGTTCAATTTTGATGAAATCTAGGGGCGTGCAGTTAACAAATTCGCAGGTGGGTCAAGCTATGTGTCCTAATGAGGCATCAGCAATGTTTCCATAATGACAACACAAAACTAAAATAACCCGAAGAACGGAACAACAAGTACTGTTTCCATAGAAAGCTCACACATATTCTACACGTCAGAGGAGGTGGGAAAAGTGGAAATTGTGGAACAAACCATGGACTTTTTTTAGATGTGCCCAAAAAGGCAAGCAGGATAGAGCCTAAATCCACAGCAATTATCCCACCGTACTCGTATGTGAAGACTCACTGCCGGCTAGGAAAAATGTTTTCCAAAAGTTGTGTGCAAGTACAGAATAACGCCTCAGGTGGTTGCATTACATGACGGTTTTGTCATTGTGGGCCAGAACTGGAGACATAGTTAGCAAGCTAATCTTTTTCCGCCATTCATCAAGGAGATAGTCTTTAAGATTGGCAAAGACTGGTATGTCTTTTTTACTTGCAATAGTTCTCTTGCTAGCTTATTGTGACTAGTTGCGTGATAGCAAAACTGATGGGTCTCACACTGCGTACCAACCAACTAGGTTGCAATGATCGGACGGCGAATTCCTGCCCGTTCCAGGCCAGTCCTGACCCAGAGCGTTTGTTGCGGTAATCAGTGGCGACATCTCTTTGCCTTTTGCTCCTTAAGTAGCGCCTGTTCATCGTGTTCTTAAGTAACCAAACCCGGTTCTGTTCAGGTTGGGAATTTTTGTCCCAAAATGTGAGCTTCCACACCTAAGTATGAATATCGCCTCTGGCCTGTCAGAGCGGCTGGACAAGTTTCAAGCCAGTGAATGTAGCTAAGAATGAAACTTTTATGCTAAGCTCTTTTTTAAACAAGTCAAACTCAATATTATTGATAAGAATAGGACTGAAACTCAAAGCTGTATCACACCAGATCTTTTCTTAGCCCACTGCGTGGGCTGAAAATCGTAACCTTCCGATGAACGATACGCAGACCTCAACACGGCTTGATCGTTTGATTAACCAACCAAGAAAACGGTGCTTTCTTAATGATGAGCTTCCACCATGCTAGGATTAACGAACCATCCCAGTGCAGAGGACAGTGTTCTTTGGAAACACATTATATTCTAGAGTCTAAAATCCACCGTTCACACCGCAGTAAATCAGCTACTTGAAAAAAATAAAGAGGGGCTGGTAAAACAGAAAAGCAGAGGAAGTTGGGAGGGAGTCAAAATACCCTCACCAACGATCAAAATACTAAAATGGACGGCACCGACTACTGAGGGAACATCTATGGAGAGAAAATATGGGAACAGTTTTCTACTATCGTGAAAATCTAGGGAAAATCTACGGCCACACATGCTTTTTTGATTCAACCGATCACGTTGGAGTCATCAATTCATAAAAGTGTTACATTAAAAATGCCCGAATTGATTGAATTATTGTATCTAAGGCTGGTGCTCGAGACACCAATAGTATTTTGACTTACTGCAAAGAAAACTCAGGCTTCGGCTGAAATGTTAATAGTTTTTCAACAAGCGATATGTTAATAAATTTTTAACAAGTAACAACGGGAATTCATCGAGAATGCTTGTCCAGGCTGACCGGCGAAACTGACTTGGAGGGGCCATTCAGTTTTTTGCCCACCCCCATCAAACGTGTTATAGCTAAGTGATTTACTGTAAACAAGGTCACCACTTAAAGATAAGATTAATCGGCAGGTTTTTACTGCGAACTATACAGCAGGCATCAGAAAATTCATTTTATATTTGGCTGGAATTTCCACCCACGTAACTGTCGATGCTGACGCGCTCGTTCTGTCCGTTCTCTAAGTCCCGTATCCTGACTGGGTGTCGCGTGTGACACATGGTCGTGTTTCTCATCGAAGCACTGGATTGTGTTAAACGTACGGGATCATAACGCGGTGCATTTGGACAGCATGTATCGGCTCCAGCGTTCCTCTATGGATACTCTCCGCATTTCCACCGGATGGACCAATCTGCCTACTACTAGTGGTATTCGTCTGCCCCTCTGGAGTTGGCTGGTTCACTTATTCGAATCATTACATCAATCAGATTTACGTTGTTTTTCCCCCCGCAGTTTAGGCCACCGTGTGATTTCTCCCACTGATCCGGCGTCCCCCTAGTTCCAGCTTCACGCTGGAGCTCATCTGCCGCACATCCAATACCATCAGTGGGCTTGTCCACTTCATAAATAATTTACCCACTGCTGGGGCTGAAACTTCACCCAGGTCGTGATCTTTAACCAACAGTAAACCACCGGTTGTGCAAGCCACCTGAGCCCTCGTGTTGTTCGATTTGGTTTCATTTTTTCGACTGATGCGATTTCTTTGCACTCAGACTAACGGTTCAAACTTCCTTCATTTTCCAAAAGAGACCTCGTCCTTTAAGTGAAGCCAGTTTATATTGAAAAGCGCAGAAGCACTGTAAAGCTGCTTCATGCTTATTGATAATCATCACCAGCACGAGTCACAAAACTTCAGGGAGTTTCAAACCCACGCCCTCCTGGCTGTTAGTTTGAACTACTAACTGTTCGACGAAGAACGGCTAATCAGCAGTGCAATTAAGTCCCACTTAGACAGGATACAGCGCCACTTATCCTTCACTCATGTAATCCACATCACGTGGTCAAATGTGTTGACTGGCTGCTCGACTGGCGATTTCTCACTCATCAGGTCTATTTTAACTCCCTTTGAACTACTTATCAACCGTTGGTAGTAAGAGGAGATTTAGAAATTTCATGAGATTTCGCCTTGTCTATGAAGGCGATCGGTTCGGAAAAGCCTAGGAGCACTGTACATATGTTTCTATGAGTAGCTCAAAGAAGGAATACTATTTACATGATGGATAAAACTTCTGTGTGAGAGGTTGTCAGGCAAAGAGGAATTCAACACGTGACTACGTAATGTGTATTCCTTGAATGAAGGGTGAGTGGCGATATATCCTGTCTAATAACGAATTGACCTCACCGCTGATTGGCCGATCATGACCGAACGGTCGTGTTCAAAATACTAGGTTCGATCTCGATGGCTCGTGATCTCTGGACTTTAGTGAGACGCACACTTCAGCTGAGTCCCAAAGAAAATGAAACAGCTGCCCAACGCTTCTAGCCTTTTCAGCATAAATTGGCTTCACTTAGAGGACGAAATCTTTATTAAAACTTCCAAAACACCCCACCCTACCAACAATCTGTAAGTCGGTCAGAGGAAGCGTAAAATTCATCCAGTGAGTGAAATTTCCATCTGAGAAGTCATTTCTTTGGCAGTCACCTACGGGCCGCGTTGAAAAATTCCCAAATCTTAAACTACCAACCATCTCCGTTTTGTCGGTAAAGATGCCCAGACGATGATACGTGAGTGCTTGAGCTCTTCATTATAAGATAGCTAAAAAGTACGTTTGATAGCTTTGAATCTCAAGTAATAGTAGAACCACTGGGTGAACTCATTGATGTCACTCCACTCCAAGGGAGTATAAAACTGATAACAGTATGATGCGGTTTGTAATGAAAGAGTGATTTGCTGGACTCCATAAAGTGGATGTTGTAGGATCGAACAGATGTGCCCTCGGTGGCCAATCTTCGCCATTTACGACAACACTGCGCGGCCACACTTGTGGGCATGAAATCACCTTGAATTGAATGGAAGTGACTAAAGCACTGGAGAGCAAGTGATTGGTATGAGAGTAAGCACACAAAAAACCACCATGAAAATCACTAACAACTCACATTTTTCGACTGGCCGAATAGGACGTGGGACGTTTTCACAAAACTTTCCAATCATATTACCAGGGGGTGTGTACCGTCCAACCACATAGATACTCTTTCCATCGGAGCTGCTGGCTCTCCCAAAGCCGGCCTTTTGTGTTCCTTTCCAGATTACTTGTGTAAAGTGACCTGGTGACAAAAAGCAGTGAATTAGAGAAGTGATGGGAATGGGAATGAGGAGATTTTCTCAAAACTGAAGCCTCTTTGGTCAACACGCAAACTGACCTTCTCCTAGGAGAATTAGGTGACTGTCATAAGCTCCAAAGTATGATAAACCATTATGAATAGCAAATTGGTGAAGAGATGGGAGCTTAGGCTTTCGGCCGCGCCCACGTTTCGACCACTGTTTACCCGGAGATATTTCGATGTTGCCTGATACATGAGTCATGCACGCAACGTTGTTTATGCATTTGAAACATTTATATCACTTCATTTATTTAAACAACATACTTAGACGACAGAAACCAGTAGATGCGCATATTTCACAGTGGCTCATAACATAGAAACGTATTTTTTAGAGTCTGTACAAAAAGGGGTTGGTCATATAGTTACAGAGTGATTGGATAAACAAAGAGAATCGATACAATTGTTTAGTATAAGGCAGCCTAAGTTTCGTTTGGACACATACTGAAGGTTCATATCAATTGATTTCAGCGGTCTAAACAAATCTGGGAGCGAATGAGTTCTGAGGGCCAAAAAAGATGACAAGCGCTGTGATCAAATCTAATCGGTGATCCACGATCAAAAGATGTTTGCCAACTGCTGACTGTGGTAGCGCACCATCAGGCAATAGTCCCAATATTTGATCTATGATGACTTCTCGAACCCAAAGGGGGATGTGCTAATCACTTCTGGCAGTCAAATGCCTGTCCGTTTTGTACATGCAACTTTCTCCGCAGTTACCTTTTAACTGATTAACAGTTGGCCCTGATAGGATTCTCCTCCTTCATGAAGGATGTGATAATTCCTGAGTCAGGCTTATGACCCGGATTTCTGCTGCGAAATATTTTTGCGTCAAGAAAGCGTCAAGATTGGCGCGGGATTAGTTACTCAGTTTGCAAAATGTCTAATCTCTGTTAATTAGAATATTGAAAACGTTTGTGCCAGCGAAAAAGCACAAGTACTAGGTTGGATGTCACGTCAAGCCTCAAGAAGAACGATAAAAGAACTTTCGACAAGATGTTTTGTGGGGTAAAGAGTGATCCACCAAGTCGTGTCAGAAATATCTGTTTGATATTTGTTCAGTAATTCTGGTTAGACATTGGTGCTTTGAATGAACTATTTTTTTAGATATATTTTTCGTTAGCCCGGAAGGATTAGTATTCAGCTAAAAAGACAACTTATGCTGTCCAACCGGGAGTGTCACTTTAATCTTCTGTTCATCGAACACAAGCTGTCTGGTTACTACATAAAGAAACAAGTTCGTCGGTACCATGATATCGGTCCAGGAGATAATTCTCTGCATTACATCTGACTGTTTCCACAACGACGAGCAAGGTTTCCTGGCGAATCCTTCCTACTTTAGTCTAAGTAGAAGACCTGGAGCATTGCTTAGTTTGCGGTAGCCTGAACCAGTTGGGCGTATCCATCCTAAAGGCGTTTAGTTTGACAAACACGGTAAACATTACAGCCACTGTCTAAGCCAGTCCTGAATGTTTTACCAGCAAATTTGCCTTATAGAATTGAAAGTGCAACGCGCTTTTACCCTGTCTAATCATTGCGTCCTCCAAATAACAATACATTTTCAGAAATTTTAAATCCGAATTCTCAACGCATGTTCCTTGGAGCAACTTCCGGCATGTGGTTGACATCTGTCCGAATAATACGACACTCATGTTATCTGTGGTCCTGGCTGGCTTTGTGATGTCCTTGAAAAATCGAGTATGCACGTTGAGAAGGTTTCATGTTTCCTGTTCTCACAAAACTCACAGAATACACAGGAAAAGCCCACAGACCTGAGTATAGAACTGTGGTCAAAGTGCGTTCACACAACTGCAAAGATATCCCTACCAAATGCTGTTTAAGCAAACTTCCTCTTATGCTATAGTTTTGAGAGCACCTGGTGGGTGATAGGTCTTTCAGGGAGGGAAATTAAATAGATGACACGGCTGCCACAGATCCCAAAAGAACATGATGTTATCCATCCGGATACACATACGACCCAACGGAACCCAAATAATCGACAAACATCACTATTCACTAAATGCGTTTATTTTGAGCTGAGAAACATTTGCTCCAATGAAGTTAGTGACCCGTAAATGTTGTCATTTTTGGTGCTGTGCTCCAGAAATCTCTGTTTTGATGTCAGTTGTTCAAACGTGTCTTTAGAGACTTCTCTACTACTGACGAGTAGATAACCGCTACGATGGTCCTTGTACCCGGAGACTTTCACCCTAGAGGTTCGCTTAGATTGCGCTCCATTTCGTGCATCTCTGTCCCATTGAAAGCGTCAGAGCGGTTACTGCTTGACAGTATAAAGCCTTTATCTACAGACTCTAGTGACGCACATCATTTTCCGTACAAGACACGAGGAACCAAAACGGAAGCAGTAGCCTCCCTAGATCCCAAAATTTTAAAGACTTTAGATTCCAGAAGAAAGTACTCTACGAACAGTCACTTTTGTAGAGTATGATGAAAATATTGCCATGGATATAGAGTGTTCCATACCACCAGATAACTACCTATCCAGAAAAAAACATTATATCCCCAAGATACAAGATACCGAGCTATGGCTAGGCCCATCCAAACGCACCAAGATTTTGCTCACGCCTAGGTGGGGTGAACAGTTTGACCTATTGTAGTCCAATTGCCACCCAGGTTGTTCCATTACCTTCTACAAGGTTAAAAAATACCTTGTTGTTATGAGCTCATTTGACTTGGCATGGCACAAGCAATTTCTTGCTCAGCATTCAAAGGTTACATTATTGTAGACAAGGGTAGCTTTCTTAAACAGCGGATTGCAGTAAAGAAAATATATTATCTCCAAGTGGTGCACTTGGCTTCTAGTAGCTTTCACTATGGTTTTCTTCAGTTTCCTAAGCAGAAAGGTGTACGAATTTCTGTATGTGTGGGGAAAATATTGGAAGAGGTTTCTTAACCATCACATTCAGATGTGACCAACTGCCTACTACAGAGTGCCTTGCTTAGCATAGTGTAGATTTATATTCAAGGATAATTGCGTATCGAACTGTGATTCTTTTGGAGATCACCCGATAAATTCATAGCCATGGTTCAAGTATGTTATTTTTGAACTGATATGCTCACCATTTGTCTTCGGTCATGAAACGATATTTCCCTCTAAATCTTGCTTGTCACCTAGGGTACATATTGCTCTTTCGGATTCCATATGTGTGCTAATTATATATACAAATTTGATGTGTACCGGATAAAACGCCAATATCAATGACGTGAAAAGTAAACCGCCTCTCTTGTTTTGCTTTGTAAAAGCTTCATAACGGCCTCTATTCTTTGTTGTCTACACGTAACACATTACTATGCTGAAAGCTCTCTGACAGCCTGTATTCTTGGCCTCAATCGGAAAAGGGTTAGAGACCATGAAGGAAACTACTCACAAGGTTGCTGAAAACTCTTCGACAGCCCATGACCGGTTTCGCCCTTCTTGGGGCTCATCAGGTAGGCGTTCTCAGCAACCTTGTGAGTAGTTTCCTTTATGAAAATATACTGCGATATCTTGAATATCGTACCAACTGAAACATGAGGCGGCCTGTGTGCAGCCCATTCAGTTGAAGAACATCATAAACGAGAGACTCACTTGAGTCTCCCGTGAAAACCAAATTGATTTGCAAATGAGTGTATTTGTAGAAATCAGTCCAATTTGGGTTCAAGTAGAACATAAGGTTGACGGAAACTCGGGGACTGCGCCCACTTGATGAGCCCTGAGAAGGGCGAAACCGGTCGTGGGCTGTCGAATAGTTTTCAGCAACCTTATGAGTAGTTTCCTTTATGAAAATATACTGCGATATCTTGAATATCGTACCAACTGAAACATGAGGCGGCCTGTGTGCAGCCCATTCAGTTGAAGAACATCATAAACGAGAGACTCACTTGAGTCTCCCGTGAAAACCAAATTGATTTGCAAATGAGTGTATTTGTAGAAATCAGTCCAATTTGGGTTCAAGTAGAACATAAGTTTGACGGAAACTCGGGGACTGCGCCTACTTGATGAGCCCTGAGAAGGGCGAAACCGGTCGTGGGCTGTCGAATAGTTTTCAGCAACCTTATGAGTAGTTTCCTTTATGAAAATATACTGCGATATCTTGAATATCGTACCAACTGAAACATGAGGCGGCCTGTGTGCAGCCCATTCAGTTGAAGAACATCATAAACGAGAGACTCACTTGAGTCTCCCGTGAAAACCAAATTGATTTGCAAATGAGTGTATTTGTCGAGGTTAGAGACCATGTTTATTTTTTCCATTGCTACGGAAAACCACATCAAAGGCAATGAAGTCAGGCAAGTCCACGGCGAGCCATTAGTGGACGTCGAAATTTACTATTTTTATTCATCAAATACACATCGCTATTAACCAGTGAAAAGTTTTGTACAGGAGTTTTTCTGATGATATTTTCCCATTTATATATATATATATATATATATATCCATTCTTGTAACCACTAACTTAAGTGCAGCCAGGTGATAAAAAGCTTATTTAGGGCGAGCATTTCAGGCTGGTTAAAACTAGTTGATTTCTATATTTCGTCGTATTGGGCAAATTCTGTTTCTTAATGTGCCCTCCGATTTTTCTTCAATCATTACTTGCTCCCCTTGCTTCCCTCAAACGTCCTCCTAGTTCTGTCTGAACTATTCTTAGCTTTATGAAATGAAAAACTTCAAAAACCAAAAGGTCGAAGAATAATCGGCTGCATAGCTACGGACGCTGAAACTCGGCAGTTATCGGGCCGATGAGCGGGATATTCAAAACGGGCAAAATGAAGTTTTGCGACTTCGATTTCAACGAGAAGTGGTTTGTCGCCTCAGATGGAGATATTTGGGCTGGCTTCCAGAAAGACCGTGGTATACAAAACCATGCGAGTACCCAAAGATGCAGCAGACTACCATTGCGAAGCTGAGCTGGTAGCTACTTTCGGGTAACGATGACGAAACACCAGTGAGAGAATTGAACGTGTTTTGAGTTAAAGCAACTGGGATTCATAATGATGAAACTTTTGAACTGATACACCGAGTAAACTTATAATTTGACCGCGTCGTGCTTACAGATTTTTAGGTGAAACTTAAGACCAGTTACCCACACCCTGACTTCCATCCCCCTCTCATGCATTTCATTTGATTGGGTATTGGGAATTGCTGTCGACTGGCACACTCTGATTGCATCTAGATAACGGGGGCTTCTGAAGTACTTAGAGCATAACAATGGCTTCCTTGAAAAACCTAGGGGAAACAAGCACACCGGGTGCTCTCAACGGTGTGAGCCGGTATCAAGTCACAGTAATGAAGAATAAGATAAAGATATGGAAAATGTTTGCTCTTCGGTACTTTTATCAATAAAACCGGGCGGCCAGGCACAACAAAACTACTACGCTGCTCAGCGAAATACACTCATTTGCAAACTCATTTGGTCTCAAGCAGAATATCAGGTTGACGGAAACTCGGGGACTGCGCCTACCTGATGAGCCCCAAGAAGGGCGAAACCGGTCGTGGGCTGTCGAATAGTTTTCAGCAACCTTATGAGTAGTGCATTACGAACTACGCTGCTCTTATCGTATTTTTTTTGGATTCACGCGATTTAGCTTGTATTTCAACTAGACTGGAGTCAGAAGCGGAACTGCCAACTATCAGGCATGAATGGAATTTTGGCGACCTTTGATTCCGATTGCCTCCTTCATTCTGAAGCTTGGTCAACGGCTGGCTGCACGGGTATTATGATAAAAAACAGTCTCAGCAATGGTAGATGCCCTAATAAACCGGGCGATACTGGTTGGCACCAGTTACGTATACTCCCAATGGAAGCTCTTTTGAACTTGATATCATTGGTTATTGAATATAACTTGACCTCAAGATAAGTCCCCCATTCGTTTGCTTACTTGGCCTATGTACTTTTAATCCCCACCCATTTTGTCCTTTGTACCTGCCACCCACCCTGCCGCAAAGGCCGTCCCGTCCGAGACTTGTGTAGTAGCGTGCGTGAAACTGCATGAATGTGCGCAGCTGACGTACCCATGCGCATTCGTGTCCCGTTTGCTGAGCCTACCTTGACTTGTTTTCTCATGAGCTCCGCGTGATCGTAACGCCAATGAGAATCGCGAGATCGTCGTCGGAAGCGACGACCGCAACCCGCACTACTGAGCCTACATTCCGCTCGCCGTTGTTTGGTTTGTGGGCGTTGACACTGCACTGTGCCGGTCAGTGACAGACTTGTGCACGTGTTGACGCTACGAACGTGGACAATTGAGGTTTGCTGTATGCATCTGCTTAATCTTGTGTAAATAGTACTGCAGAATTTCGAACCCAATTCTTCCTTTTGATATTCGGGATTGTCGAATCTACGCGTCGATTCGGGAACCTCAACACTGGTTCTGAAAGCTAGATCCTGAGGTTACTTATGATCGCCCACCAAATAAAACAGCTGTGATTCCTGAACTTTTCAACAAATTTACTGAGCTATTCACTCAGAGGGAACAAAAGCGCCCGTACTATCAACTTACCAGACTGGGGTTGAAACTGTTCCACATATTGATGAACGTGAATTTCATCGTACCACATTTGGGTCGCTTGTTGACCTAAAATGAAAAGCGGAATAGACGTTCTCGCAATCCAAGTAAACTGTCAAATTGTTGTGATAAACTGCAAAGCTGTGCGTATCACGAAACTCTAATCTAACCGCTTTGAACACTGGCCGCGGATCTCAAAAGTTAAAAACTTTACGAGCCGATGCCTTCCTTCGGTGACATTACCTATAAACAGTGGGGTGTAGACCGTTGTCCAGGACACTGAGAGTCCCTATTTGTCTAGCTATGGAATAAGACTGAACTCAGCGGTCAAGTACCAAAGAGAGGTCTTGGCCTGTGAGAATTAAGCACAGATGAAGCCACCTGCTACTTATAACCAAACAAGCAATGAAACAAATACCGCTAAAAAAGAGTCGCTCAATCTAGGTGAGTTGCAGTTTACACTACCGTTCCACATCAAAAATCTTTTCACGGGATGATACTGCATTCAAAGAAAACAAACTAGGGCTTAAGCAAATATATGATCTTTAATAGTTTGAGCTGCTACAGAGGTCTTGATACATTTGGAGCAACCTGCCTTCCAGGAGGTGGTCTGCTTCTTCCCCTGCTTTCTCCCTCTAAAAGATATAGTCAGAGTGAAGTTGCTCTTTTTGTCAGTTCACATTCTGCTTGCCTGAATAAGTGCCTGGTAGTGTAGACCCCTAAAAATCATTGTGCTACTCCGACAATAGTTCCAGTTTACACCTACTGTTATCGCTTTCTTCACACTTAGGCTCTCAAATAAATTTTGGTTGTACTTCAGGGAAATACATTTTTTGGACGCTGATGTTGACCTTTCGATTAGGATGACGACGGCTTGAAGTTTTTTTAACTTATCCGATCAACGATTATCGTACAAAGTGTATCGGGTTATGGATTATTGCTTCCTACGACTGAGCCCAATGCTGTTTTACTGTGGATTTGGGATACACTTAGAATCACAAGTGACCAGTCTGTGGCTCAGTGGCCCATAGGATCATCTACAGTCACCGCCGTTAATGAGCACTCAAACTGGCTGAGCCGTTTTCCTCTGTTGTAAATCACGGTATTCAATATGAAGCCCTGGGTTTGGGCATAAAAATCTAACCTTTCTGCTAGATAGAGCAACCGGAATTCAGTGTCGTGAAACAACCTGTTTCCAGAGGCTCCAGAATGCCCATGACGTTTATCCTACGTATTAAGACACTGTTAAGAAGGATGTTGGGTTCCAGAGCTTCCTTGGCTTTTGGAACATTGATCAATCCAGCGATGATAACCGAATAATTGCTCTGATGCACTGACTGAGTTCGACTAATCCTAATTTACAAATGTAGACGTGTAGCTAAGGCAACCATATAAATTTGATTAAAAATCTCTGAAGCCGAACCTAGTTAGAATAATTGTGTGACAAAGCCAAACAGTAAAAATCATTGTACACTTCCACTAAAATCTGTGCAGTCCTCCTCCGCTACAAACTTTGACGTCATTCATAATAGTCCAACTCACTGGTGGAAAGACGGCTCAGTCTAAATGCAGACCGACATGAGAATTTAGCCATTGCTTATTAGATGTCTCTCCCTGTAGGATACCAACTTTCAGGATAGATTAGTTCGTTAAAATTGACTCATTCAAATGGTCTTCTAAACAGAATTTCAACGACAGAGCCCCTCAAAAGAGGTCCCCTTCAAGAAAAGAATAATTTTGTTAGGTCCATTGAGGATCGCCGTTCATACGTATACATCAGCACGTATCTTCAAAAAGAAAGGCATTCAACAGGTCACCATGACATTCCTGTCCATCTGTTTTACCTTTGAGCCAGTCGAAACAGAATCATGTGAAGTGTGACTGAACCATGAGTGGTGCTGTATCCTAAGTGCGTGTTAAACACTAAGTCAATAGTTAAACAAATTAGTTTTCAAGTCTTGTCTTGAAAGTGGTTCGTTTTAATCTCCAAATATATGTGGGGGTGCGGAGTACTGATGACTTTGGACAGGTTAACCCTGTTATTTCCACTACTCAACTTCGCAGGCGGATTTTGCTCCAAATAGTCATAAAAAGTTTTAGGAGTTTGCAAATCCTCCTTACTGAAGATAGCCTCATACGTTGCGAAACTTAGTCTACTTACTTTCGTGTGTTTTACATTCGTACATCAGTCAGAGCTGTCGGTCAGAATCCAGCAGCTCATGGCAACATGAAGGCAACAGAAGGATGAAGAAAGCCTTGGGAATAATTCCTTGGCCACAAGTTAATGAAACCTCTAAGTTAGTGAGATTTCAGATGCAAGACTAAACTACATGACTCACGGAGCCATCTTTTTTAATGTAAGATATTACGAGGGTTACAAGATGCAGTGTGAAATAACCTCACCCCAGTACCGATCTGACTAGTAGAAGAGCTCAAGCACAACAGAATGTGGAACAGTTAGTTGAATGAGACATGCTTGTGGCAGCATACTTTCTACGTGAACTCTCTCGCAATTGGCGCCTTAGTTCTTCAGAATCTGTACCGAACCCGAGTCTACCGGCTATCTCTCATTCGTCTGCTACACACTCCTATTTATCTTGTGCTGAGCTAGCCAATGCTCTGATGCATGATCGGACTCATTGAGGCACTACAACTGCTTCAGCTGCGGCCAACACCATTGTGGCCTCACTGCTGAACTCACCACCAGATAACCAGAAAACCTTACTGTCCGCTGCCTCACGAATCAGACTTTTAAGTCAGAGGCTAGTGACAGGGTCCCTGAACAAAACCCTACATCCTCCCACTGCCTTGTGGGTCAGACTTTTGAGTCAAAGGCTCAAGGTGGGGTACCTCAACCAAACCCCCTTCCTCGGCCTGGGCAACCGGGAAGTATCATTTGCCCTCGCAGTTCGGTGTCCACCGATGTTACTCCCCAACCCCTTCCCACCACACAAGCAAACGTCACTGGGTTACTTGACTGTCAGTTATCTGACCAAAGGGACTTATGCTCCTCGCTGCCAATTAACAGTAGACAAAATAACACCCTTGTAAATCCACGAGATCCTTTCTATATAGGAGCTTTTGACGTCTGTACTCTATGTCAGATTGGCAAACAGGCAATGCTTGCTGAAACCTTATACTCCCTTAAAATTGATGTGTGCTGTGTCTGCGAAACACGCATACAACACGCATACAACACGCATACAACACGCATACAACACGCATGCAACACGCATACATGCATACACGCATCCATCCGTGTGTCCGGTGACCCAGAAGCGATGACTCGTGGAATATATGGCGTGGGAGTTGCACTCAGCCTCACAGCTGAACGCGCTTTGCTGGATTGGATCCCAGTAAATAGTCGTCTTTGCGCCGTCCGGTTATCCAGTTCAATTAAGCTCAATGCCTCTCGGCATAAAAAGTGGTGCCTGTTTGTAGTGTCGGCTTATGCCCCAACGGACTGCAGTTCTGATGCTGAGAAGGATACTTTCTATCGAGAGCTATCCGGGCTCATTCATCAAGCAAAAAGCACTGAGATTGTGGTCCTTGCAGGCGATATGAATGCCCAAGTTGGTCGTCTGAGCTCCTTGGGATCACTTTTGGGCGGTCGATTCGGAGTCGATGCTCGCCGCACAGACAACGGAGATCGACTCCTTCAGTTGTGTGCTGACCATGAACTGTTTCTGGCAAGTACGAACTTTCAACATAAACGTTCGCATCGCGTAACCTGGCGGCCACCAACTGCAAATCAACCGTGGACCCAGTTGGACCACGTGGCCATCAGCCACCGGTGGAGAGCCACAATTCAAGACTGCCGTTCCTTCTGGGGCACACCACTTGATTCCGATCACGCCATGGTGCGTGCACGCCTGACAGTTCGCTTCCCTTCAGGCCCTCGCAAATTAGCAAGAAGCATTCCAATCCACTATCTTCGAAGAACGACCATAGCTCAACAGTACCGATCTGAGCTAGCCCAACAACTCTCCACAGTAAACCAATACTGTGGTGGCAGTGAGCATGTGGATGAAGCGTGGCAAAATGTGAAAGGAGCTATGTTAGCGGCGTTCAGTGCTGTCTGTCCGACCTCTCCGATTCGACCAAAAGACCACTGGATGTCGGCGAGATCGCTATCCATGATTGATGCCAGGAAATCCATACCAGCAGGCAACGAGTACGACGGCGCACGCAAATCCCTCAAACGCCAAATAGTGAAGAGTCTAAGGAAAGACCGAGAGCTATGGTGGACATCGAAAGCTCGGGAGATGGAGAAGGCTTTTGCTACGGGAAACAGCCGTGCCCTATATCAACTGATACGATCGACTGGCCCTAGGAAAGCAACGGTCAGCGAAACGATAAGTGAAAAAGATGGCTCATTATTTCACTCGCAAAAACGTCGACTGGAAAGATGGGCCGAACACTTCGAAGAACAGTTTAGCTGGCCTCCTGCAACACAGCCTCTGGAGGTAGTGCATACGGACGAATGGAATGTAAACCTTGATCGCCCGTCGGAAGAAGAAATAAAGTACGAAATATCCGTACTAAAACGTGAGAAGGCACCAGGACCGGACGGTCTCTATCCAGCCCTCTTCAAAGAAGGCGGAGAATCCCTGGTGACCCATCTGACAAAGCTTATTGGTGCTATATGGAACGAAGAGAAGATGCCTGCAGAATGGGGCATGTCGACAGTTATCCCTATCTTCAAAAAGGGTACGCGAACGCTTTGTGAAAACCACCGTGGCATCAGCCTGGTAGCTGTGGCATCGAAAGTCCTCTCTGGTCTTATCCTTCGAAGGTTGACTGAACACAGGGAGAGACAGATCCGTGAAAACCAAGCTGGGTTCCGTCCTGCAAGAGGATGCATCGATCATATCTTCACCCTCCGACAAATTCTGGAACAGCGACACTGCTTCCAGCAACCAACAATGGTTGTGTTTCTTGATCTGAAAGCTGCCTTTGACTCTGTGGACCGTCAGGCACTATGGCAGTGTCTGTGGAGCAAAGGTGTCCCCCATAAATTCTTGACCCTCCTGAAGGCGCTATACGCCAACTCCCGCGGCCGTGTGAAGGTCAGCGTGAAGCTCTCTTCTGCGTTCACCACATCAAGTGGTATCAGACAGGGCTGTCCTCCTTCACCATCCCTCTTCAACTTCGTCACTGACACGATCATGTTAGACTCACTATCAGCCTCTACTGCCTTTGGGGTCGAAGTGCTCCCGGGGCGTCCGCTCACGGATATCAAGTACGCAGATGACATAACTCTTCTTGGATCTGACACTGTGGTAATGCAAACAATATTAAATAATCTAAATAATTCCATCTCACGGTTTCGCATGCGTTTCAAAGTGTAAAGTGCTACTGCAGGACTCGGTGGGCTCGGAACCTAACCTCATGCTTGTGGATGAGCCGATTGAGGTAGTAGACAAATTTGTTTACCTGAGTGGCTGTATCAGTCCCGGTAGTCTTGCGAAAGGTGATATTTCCATACGGATTGGGAAGGCCAGAGCAGCTTTTGTAAACCTGCATCACCTGTGGCGTAGGCGTGACACCAGCTTATCCGTCAGGGGTCGAGTTTACAATGCTGCGGTGCGCTCCATACTACTATACGGATCAGAAACCTGACGTTGCGCCCAGAACGTCCAAAGCCTTTCAGTGTTTGACCATCGATGTCTTCGGAGCATTGCCCGAGTTTGGTGGGAACACCGGATAAGCAATGCTGAAGTACGTCGAATGGTATTCGGAAGAAATAACTCACTCACGGTAGATGAACTGACCACACTGCATAGGTTGCGCTGGCTTGGTCACGTACTGCGTATGCTAGTCGACCGACTTCCCCGAAGGATTTTTTCGCACAACCACATGAATGGTGGAAACGAGCCAGGGGAGGTCGAACAATGAATTTGCAGCGAAGTGTGAAAGCCATTACCAGCAAACTCAGCTGCGCTGGTCATTGCCGTCTTCCTGGATGGGGACCCCGAGACGAGCCATATTAATGGTTAGAGACATTGTCAGACATGGCCCAGTCGCCCCTCAACGGCGCTTGTGCATCCAAGCTATTGCCTTCACTGCATATCTCGTTTCCCAATCCCCCCACTTGACAGTCCACTGACAGTGCTGTATTTACGCACCAATTTATCAGCTCCCGCCTCCAATGCGCAGCTACATACCCCACCTCCCCAAATCATCGGTAAACGAATCTGTGGAAGCTACAACCACTGTACGACAAGTATGGGGTTCCTACAGCTGACAATGATGATGATGATGACCGCAGATGCTTTCTGCGAGTCGGCCGTGCTTAACTAACAACAGCACGAGCAGTAGACGTGCAAGCAATTATAATGAAGCCATGAAAGCACACCAAACAACCCTGCGCCAAATTCGCTTGGGATTCGTCCGGTGGATCAAAACGATTCTACCTCTGATTATCAATGCTGCCGTACCAACCGTATCTGACGCTATGGACCCGGATAGCAGCGGCAACATGGATTCAGCTGTAGTCACCTACTTCACCTTGCTCAAACCAGCCACGCTGATTCGTCGGCCGCTGGTACTTGAATCAGTGACGCACTTAACGAAGGCTAAGTCTGTCTACGAACTCGCCCCGGAATATCCCGTTCGCTCTATTTGGTTGGGGGAACAGGAACAAATCTCGCTTCAAATTCGGTTGGTTACCGATGTGTGTTTGCCTGAGAAACTATGTCATCAGCTTCTCATACTGGAACTGGAGCCGACTTGGCAGCTGCTTAGTTCCGTTGACGCAGTAGAGATGGAATGCGAGTTGGTTTGTCGGGCTGCCTCCTTGGCTCGTGATTCTGGTATGGATACAATCAGCGTGATCAAATCTGAACAATTAATCGATCTGATGTACGCTAGCTGTACCTACGTTTGCGAGCAGCAACTCCGCAGCGAAGGGTTTTCCTCCTTACATACATCCGCTTCCCCCTTTTACTGAATAGTAATTGAGATCTTTTGAGTCAACCTGGACGCCAGGAGTCTACCAACAATCAAGGGAGAGTGCAGCGAAATCAACAATGAATTCAGATAGTAAATTACGGTTCCCATATTCTTGACGGTTATGCTAGGTCACAAAAATGTTGATAAATGTGT
Source organism: Opisthorchis felineus (assembly GCA_004794785.1). Lineage (NCBI taxonomy): Eukaryota > Metazoa > Platyhelminthes > Trematoda > Opisthorchiida > Opisthorchiidae > Opisthorchis > Opisthorchis felineus. The sequence continues at coordinate 466,664 of SJOL01006380.1, read as the reverse complement.
TTTGATACCTCACCGTTTCCCCAAGTAAGCATTTGTATTCCCTGTTTTCAGAAACACAAATACAATCCTCCGTAACCTGGCGTTCCCATGCCTATAAAGTCATCGAACATCAGCATTTCTCACGAAATATCAGCAATTTGCCATGCTCCCTCAAAAAAAGGTGAGCACCATAAGTGCGTGCGCTTGTTTGTTCGTGAGTTTCTCACAAGCTAAAGGCTGAGCTTTTCGCAGACTAAATCGATTTTCTCACATATAGCCTTGTTATTGGCTGAAACAGTCGCAACGAAGAATTTGCACTGGTTCGTCCGCTCCTCGGTGGATCTTACCTATCAGACCATCGAGTACATGACTCAAGCACGCAGAGCGACACTGCAACCAGAATGAAAATAAATCGATTGCCACAGTTGGTTGTATGAACCTATTCTCAGGTGAAGCTTCGTTAGCACACTTAAAAAGGCCATAATTACGGCTTCGAATATTCATTCTGAAGGCCAAAGTTTCGACAAATTTGGGAATACAAATTCCACCAAAATGTGTCAGGTCCTGTAACCAAAACCGATATACTTACCGGAAAGAGCCGCTTTTACAGAGGATTGCTGATAGGCCAGGTTTTCTCCAAATCTTTTGTCATTGCTATGTTGAAGTCGTTTAGTTTTCGCCAACTCCTCGGCCCATTTTTGGGCGCCTCTTGCAAGCTCAGGATCCAAAGTGAGCTTAGGACATCCGTGAGCAGCACGGAATCTAGAAAAACGCACCGGATTACATAAATATTAGATTATTCCGAGGTGTTTCATTTTCTCTAACTCACAAAAGCTCAGAAACTCTTTCTCAATTGTGAAATGAATCCAAGGAATAACATATCACAAAGCAGTTTGCAGATGAAACGACGCATTATTTCAGTAGGTTGGATGATAGAATTTTTGCGCCTAGGTCTAATCACTCTCAGTCCGCATACAGCCATGAATTGTAAAAATATCAACTGTCGCTTGACATCATCAGCCTGGTTGATTTAGATGCGATTTAAGGTAAGGCGATTAAGCAATACCCCCAGTCCAATACCTCCAACCTTCCTACTTGTTGTTCTATTTAGAAAAGGCCTTTTTGTAGATCCTAGACATAGACATCCACGGGAATGACTAATAGCACGCGCCAATAGGTCTCCCACTTCTAGTTCGCTTTATGAATCTCGTCCTCTTGTCTTTCCCACAGTGTTAGACCTGCGATTTCTGGGGCAAATCTGCCAACAAGATGTCCCAGCGCGCATTTCTGACATTTATTGATATTAATATATTCTGATATTCGTAGTTTCTGCACGTGTATCACCTCGTCTTGGCCCTGAATGGGAGAAAAATGCCTCTTATCGGGTACTTAGCGCTCCTTTGTCCAGAACGAGGGGTTCAGATATTGTCTTTGTCAGCGATAAACTCAGTGCACAAGTAGAATGTCTCAGTTCGTCAGAGGCGTAACTTCGGAGTCGTCTTAGCAACACTGGTAGCAACAATAGTGATAAATGTTTGATGCCTTTTGCTGACCGGTATCTGCTCCTCACTAATATTAGTTTCAGGCGATGCGCTACCTGGCGCTACCTTGGAGGCAGACTGACCAGACAGCCTTTATTAGCCAATTGGAAGTTTTTATTTTTGACTGTTCATCCCTTTGGACCATTCAAGCTGACTTAAGCCCTGTTCTCGTCCGACTTAAATTTTTGATAATTTTCCCAGGAGAATACCTCCTTTGGCAATCAAAGACCAGCTGAAAGGATATTTTTAAAGTAGCCTGCGCGAAGCTGTGAAAGCCACGACTTCGCGAAGCGTAAATTGTAAGTGAGAGGCGATAAGCACCCCGTTTCATAAGGCGAGAAGTTTGGGAAACCGTTTCACTTGGTACACAAGTGACCAAAATTGCACTTGTTATTGACGTCATAAAAGATACTCTTGGTAATTTACCAAGAAACAAGCTACTCTTAGCTGAATATTCTTCACGGCAACGTGGTTGACAGTCTAACGCTTTTACAATGTCTTCCATTCAACCCACCCACTAAAACCTTGGTCCGTGAGCTTAGACCCTCCTTCGTTTGAAGACGTATCAACAAACCTTTCCGTCTTGAGGAGCGATCGGGCTGTGTTTTACCTTGACAAGGTCAGTTAAGTTAATCTAGGGACAACCTTGTGTCCAGCAAACTGAGGCTGATGGTCAATTGCGTCTTTATTCAATAAAGATACTTGAAGAGACCAGTTCAATCATCAGCTGCGAAAATCGCATACTGGCCGTACAGTGGTTATTGCTGCCACAGCTTTGTTCGCCGATGGTTTGAGGAGGTGGGGTAGACAGCTACGCATTTGAGGCCGTAGATGATATAAATGATATGAGAATACAGGGTTGTTGGTGGACTTTTGGTTGGAGAGATCCGGAGTGGTGCTATGCACTAAAGGCAATGGCCTGAAAGCATGAGCGCAACTGAGGACGCGACCGGATCTCAAAATTAAGTATGAATAAAGATTATCGAATGTGGATTGCGCGGATGGCAGCGATGTTTTTTAAGGATCACTCCTCTGCACTAATTAGTATAAACATAAGTGATTTCATGTTTCAGAGGGTAGTTTTCACCTTGAAACTGCTGTCCTGATTGAGAATTCTTTACTTCAGCGTACCCCTCGGAAACTTCGGAATGAGGATCTAGGGCCTGTGACGGCATTGTGACAACTAAAGTTAACGAACCTAAGTATCAGAGCACGAGCCGTATCTAGCGGCCTGCGTCACCCATGGCATCATTGAGGTTAAAGGAAAATTCCCACAAAACAACCGTGATAGCATTTCGAATCTGTGGCTACGACACTTAACCTTTTCAATCTGAAGACCTCAAAGGTCTTCGGATATTCGATCACCACTGTCTCTTTGGTCAGGCAGGCGTTAACTGGCTGCGACACGTACGTACCTAAACGGTGCGTGAGCGAGCACCTCGGATTCGCCTGGGTAGTAGAAAATGCCTAACTTGTTAAGGGGTTTGGGGCAAGTATTACGCATAGCCAGGTGACAACACACATTCCGAAAGGCTTACGGAGGACAGGCCGTACAGTGACAGCGCGAAATGAAAACAGATGGTGTCAGTTTGAGTGCTGATTTGAACCTTTTTGAATGTTACCATCGACGTTCTGCTTGCCTTTCCAGTGGAGAGCTTGTCGTCAGACTACAATCCTTGCGCTTGTCCGTCGTCGTGTATTGGGTTTGTGACGGCTGAAGTTAATAACGCCGAACAGCTGGAAAGTGTTTATTCTAATTTGGAAACGCTACCACTAATCCTGAGAGGTTCCAAACCTCAATATTTTAGGCAGGAGCCTGAATACCAGGACTGGTGGCTGTTCTCACTGAAGAACAACTTATAGATTGTGTATGTATATTTTCACAGTGGTAGGGGTGTGTTCTGATTTATATGACGGATTTTCATTGTTTGTTTTAGCGGCTTTGTAAACACCTATAAATCCTGACCTGCAGGGCTAGATCAACCGGGAAGATACGGAATTCTCAACAGCTTCACATATGCCCATGTAAATATAACGTTCGCAAATGAAAGGACCATTGCCCATACTTTTTGGGGATTATGGTTAACAGTAGGGAGTACAGATGGTTACAGAGAAGATTACTGAAAAGATGGCATATAATCCTCAGTAACAGATACGTTTCACTTGCTGGAGATAGCGATCGACAAAAGACGTGGCAAGTACCTGGAACGACCCCTAAGTATACATCAGCCTTCCTCGAGACTGGTCCCTGCCCAACGAGAACCATGGCTCCCTGTTGTGCATATCATTTCACATGTGGAGTAATTTTTTTTCCAGGGAAGCTGATTCGGAGCCCATCTGAATATATTTCTGAATGCCGGCCAAATTTCCTACTCAGCGGATCCGTAAAACCCGTGATCATCACTATTCAGTTCAATCTGAAAATCGGATGAAAGGCAGTTGGAAAACTTGATGGATTCACCACCTCAAATAGCTATTCGAGTCTATTCAGATTTTGGGAGAGCTGGGGCCGTCGCCTTTCAGCAGAACAGAACTTGTCATTGAGCACAAACTGTATGTTGATGTCCTTGATTTGGCCTTGACCTCAAATGGTGCGAGTTTAAATTGTTCTGGCGTGCTTTTGTGTCATTCGATCTGCATGGCCAACAACTCCTCAATATTTTATCTACTCAACTAACTACTTTGCGGTCTGTTTGGCCAGTTGTAAAAGCGTTGAAATCTTATTCGATAACCACCCAACCATCTAACATCCCTCTTGAAGCAATTTTAATGGTAGAAATGAGGTTTCACCGTTTTACCGTGACTTCAAAATTAGTCTTTTGTTTACAAAAATAACTACAAGATTGCAGAACTTCACAAAAACATTAGTATTGTTACCTTAACAACGGTGACGTTGCCTTGGTAATTAAGTTCGGGAAGTAAAGTCTTTCACACCCCTTGTCGATGGTAAAATGTAGTGAGTGTGGCAAACTACTGATGGGAACTGGGTCGAGTTTCTGATATGAAATTCACTCATCGTAATCATGATCACGATATTGTTCAATGTCAATGACAGCAGGAGAACCATGTCATTTTGTGTGACTGAAACCCTATAATGAAAATTTTGGAGCTTGGAAAGGGACCTAGGGTTAGCTTACCGCAGACATCCGAGGTGCCAACACATCTATCACTCAGTCAGACAATCGGAGTAGGAAATGCTGGCATGAAAACCACTGCTATCGTTTAGCCACAATCTGTTTCAGTGTCTTCAATCAAGCACAGAAGAGGTCAACTGGGTCCTATACTGAAATAGCACCGCCAGCACTCGGAATCCTTGTTACATCTTTCATTCCATTCTACCAGGTCATTTGTGCGCCAGCTCTAGGTTTCCTGCACTCCGAATTGGACATGAAAAACAAAGCTATTCTCGGTAGGAGGCAACTCGACATACATGGCACACTGGACAAGCCACCTTAGTTTGCGTTGCTGGATGTATTTCCCGACTTATGTAGCTCTTGCTTCACCAACAGCTCGTCTTCTGATCAACCCATTGAGAATTTGCTAATTTCAGTGGTTCTGTGACAAAGAGGTCAAACACTTGAACTTGCTTCAGATCCTGTACTCAAAACGATCAGGTCCCATAGCCGTTCAACAAAACAGCCGGATTGCCGTCCTTTACGTGCGCCACTTGACAACCAATCACTTGCATTTTTGAAGCCACATTTAACGCAAACTGGCAAAAGCATTTAGGGCTGGGGTTCCAAACCAAAGCCTTTGACTCGAAAGCCTAGTCGCAGGGCAGCGGTGGCTGGTGAAGGACCGTCGTCGTGGTCAATATTGCTAAGAAATCAGTCACCACAATTGTTCCAGTCTGCAAATGGTAGGTCAGAATAACTTGGCAGTCAGATTCATACTCATTGACCGACCTGGTGTGGTGAGCTATGTCGCGCGTACACTCCCCAGTATAAACCAGTGGGCTATGGAGGTGCGCAAGCTATCCTATGGGCCCGTCTGTTTGTGACGGATTTTTTAAACCTAACACTAGACTAGCAGGATTTGTGGTGGATTCACTTATATGACAGCAGGCATACAGCAGATTGAGGAGTGCATGAGGGTTGTATTCGACCACGGAAGTAGAAAACCATCGACAGGACGGCGGCACTCATACGGTAAAAACTGGTCATCGGGAAAGCCCGGGTACAAGTTATGAGGTTTTCTCCCTTGCTCCTGTGCACAATTGCAGAGTCATCCGACAGAGTTACTTACGGTAAATTGCAATCACACTTTACCAGCCCACACATTGTTTACAAAGATGTTCAAGTAATTGGATGAGTTGGAATACGAATTACCTTCATAACAGTCTGATAAAAGCCAATTTCATAACATCTCCAGGCTTCCAATCAGACTTCCACAATGAATATAGCTGAATTCGTGGAAACATTCAAGTTTTGGTGAACACAAAATCACGACATATCTTACGCAAAATTTGTATAGTCGTTTGTTTCACGAACTTGCAAGTACTTCGCCTTAATGCATATAATAAAGGCACTGCAAGAAGCAATCTATCGCGGTTGAGTTTCTTCACCAGTATCACCTTATGGTGTTCAGTAGTAAAACATTTACAGAGTATGGTAATCTCCCAAAATAGTGATCAGTTTTCGGAGAGAGATCACTCATTGGGATGGTCTACAGCAGACATTTCCCGACATAGTTCTTTTCTATCTGTCATTCGTGCCTAGAGAGGCTAAGACTGTGCTTTTAATGAGGGACGACGTTAAATCCAAAAATAGTTATGAATCATACGATCGATGGAAACCGGAACACCATATGATTCAATGGCTAGATGACGGTGTGGCGGGAGTTAAGATTTAGGTACTGGTTAAAGCACTGATGGCCCCAAACGTCTTAAAACCTGGTTAGTCTAGCCGAGTATGTTTAAATTTGAACGTAGAAATGATCGTCGCCACGGCAAGTTAGGGATGCTCTTATATTACCAGAGATGAGTTTCAGATTGATTTTCTTTCCTCCAGTACTTTCTGAAAATCTGCAGTCATGTTATAATTGGATGTGGTAAGATTTTTATACACTACCTCACTTTTATAAAGAAGCATATCTTGTGTGATCTGGTAAGTGGAATCAGCATCGATAATGGTACACCGGTGGTAAGTACTGAGGCCTAAATCTCTGACGAAAATTCCTCTGGTAAAGATGAAAAGAAAAGAATGAGGTGGAAAATTACTTGAATAAATAGTTCAATTAAGTAGCTAAAATTAATGCTGCTTGGACAAACGATCAAGGCCAAGCAGAACATGAATTCGGCCATTATTGAAACGAGTATATCTAGGCATAATGATTAAAGTTGCAAAATCTTGTTACAAAAATTGCTGAATACAGCTAAACCTCAGAATGATGTGCGAATGTTATAATGACAGTCCAGCTAGGATACGACTGGTTATATAAAATCAAATACCATTTTAATCCACGTGCAGGGACACTTGAGGGCCCCAGGTAGAGAGTATACAGATTCCACGGTGGTCGGTTTGATTCTAGGTGTTTTCATTTAGCTTCACGTGCCATGGCATTTTTCCGCGATAAATTCGTTGGGAAGTGTTTTGAATGGGGAAGATTGTTGGCACTGTTTGGGAACATCACAAATAGTTTAAACCGATAAGCCTCACTTGGTGCTTTATTTACTCGGAATAGCTACGAAAAACTTGATTAAGTGTCATTTCGTCACGAAAGTCCTGCTGTCAGTTGGAATCAGCTGTAATACAAAGACTGGAGGAAGTCACTGTTTGGGTACAGAATACAAGTGTGCAGTTTTTCAAGCAGATATATCTTTTTTATGTGTGAATAGCAGGGTCTTGGGGGGGGGTGAGCAAATTTTGTGTTGCCTTAATATAACCTCAGATGTACTAAGATTTACAATGTAAACTGATTCTTAATTGACAAATTTTGTCGTTGTTTTTCGGATGGCGATTGCCGCGCACGATATTGATCTTTATTAAGAATGGTAGTGTTGGGAAGAGTTTGGATAAAAATAGAGAATTCGGGCTGAAATCCAGCAACAAACCACACGTTCTTTAATAGATACCATCAAGCACCCATCTCATGATGTTTGCTTCACCATAACAACTGATAGTTGTTTGACTTTGGAAACAGTCAGCATTAACTGCAGTTTCTTTATAGGAGAGCAGAATCTTAGGCAAAATCCATTAGATATTTTGCCTCAGAAAATAATATTTGGGAACCATCACCAGATTTGTGCAACTTTTTCCACCATCCTATATACTACTACCGGAACTAAACACTATCCACGAAGAGAAACTTCGTTCTCAAAAAGGAGTAAAACGCCCTCATATCTTGATGGTCTCATCTCTTGGAATTTATTTTACTAGGAAGTGGTGGCCGTCACGTCGAAAGGGAATGGAACAGTCATCTGAGATCGTATCTTCCTGATCATTATGGCTGATATCGGGAGGAGCTCACGTGCTAGTGTGCTGTCCCTGGCGTACTGTGATAGTTCACTGTCTAGAGGAAATGTTCAATGATTAGGTTCAGTAACGCTGTCATCCCCTACCACGCATATATCACCTCCTTCAGCGGCGATGTCTGCAACGGTTTGGGTATTTGCTGCAAGGAAAGATGCCGTAATCCCCGAACAAAGCTTGGGTACTACACAATGTTTAGGACAGCATTATCACCACGGAGGACTACTGAATACGGTAAACGGCGACACAAACTGTAATATACGAAGGCCACCACTGAAACAGAAATCGAACAGCAACTTGTGCAGAAATGGAGAACGATAACCCTGACTGGGCAGAGTGTATCCGAGATAATTTTGGCGTCCGTCAAATCATTCTGCCTTAGGAGATAGTCGTCCGAGGTTAAGTAATTGAAATCAGCCACAGATGGTCGCTAAAGCCAGACCTTGATTACGATTTTAGGCACAAAAATGCACAAACTTTTAGGCATTCAGTATCTGATATTTGTAGAATTTGCCGGTTGACACAGTTGACGCAGTTCGGAAAATGGAACGGTTAGACATGCAATTTGGGTAAATAGTAATAACTAATAGAATTGAACGAAACAAAAGTTACTTTTCCAATCCACCACACTGCTTAGAAAAATTAATAAAACCAGCATCGGATTTATATTAACTGGGTTTTTTATCCGTTTTATTTTGTACTTGCGCAGTAAACTGAAAACATTCGTAGATGAACGCTCTTTTTCAGTTGACCGCAAGTTGACGGAAGAATCAACCAAACATCAGCTAAATCACTTTTTCAGAAAACTAATCAATTAAATTGCCTGCAGAAAGGCCGTTTTGAGTTTTATTTAAAACAGCATTCAAAATATTTCCTCCACACTTCTCCAAACTGATGCTCAAGGACATAAAAATGCGGAAATTAAAAACAACCGATGAGCCCTCATATGGACGAGATCGGTAGTGGATTGGTTCAGAATTCTCATCAATCTTACAAGCATTGTCATCTCAGGGCAAATACTTCGCCGCCTCGAATATCATTCTAATCGAAGGCAGCACTTGTACTGCAATTCTGTTGACGTATATTCCAAACAAATGTCCCGGTAAAATAAAAGCACATTTTCGTATTCTATGTCCACTACATGCTTTTACTTTGCAAATAACGGCTGAAGGAAATATAATTAGTAAGCTTGTATCGACCAAACGTTCCCATGCGAAATCGAGGGCAAATGCTGCAAGTCACCCACTGTAAGAATTTTATTATATATTTGCTGACGACTATGTAAAGTCATTAAATGGTCTAACATTGTCATCTCCTTGATATTTATCATGCTTCTTTCGGTTGCCCATCCGCCCCCACGCCACTTGCCGTTAGCCGTTTTTCGTACAGACGACAAAATACGACTTAATATATAATATCCTGCCAGTCGGATCAAAGCAGCCAATGAATATTTCACTAAAAAATTTCACTAAAATATGTTTCATTCTCAGAGTGAAGCCTTGTATTATGTACACCGAATCAGTCAACGCGTGTTTTCAAAATGGTCACCTGCTGGAATTTTCTGATAAGTTGGTTAGGAACAGCCAAAAAATAAAATTTTCAGGAAAACAAGTGACTGAACCTAGCGAAATGCACTTATTTGCAAACAAATTTAGTTTTGCGAGAGACTCACCTGGAACCCAGCTGAATCCCTCGTTTATGGTGTTTCCAAGCGCCTAAGTGATGAGCCCTAAGAAGGGCGAAACCGGTTGTGGGCTGTCGAAGAATTTTCAGAAACCTTATGAGTAGTTCATTACGTATATACATGTATCGCGATATCTCGAATATCGTACCAACTGAACCATGAGACGGCCTGGTCCAGCACATTCAGTTGCTTAGAAACATCATAAACGAGAGATTCAGCTGGGTTTCAGGTGAGTTTCGCAAAACCGAATTTGTTTGCAACTGAGTGTACTTCGCCAATTTCGTGCAATTTGGTTTCAAATAGAACATAAGGTTAACGGAAATTTGGGGACTGCGCCTAACTGATGAGCCCCAAGAAGGGTGAAACCGGTCTTGGGCTGTCGAATAATTTCCAGCAATCTTATGAGTAGTGCATCGCGTATGGTGACTGAACATATTTTTATTCACGCTGATTTCTCTCTCTAGGAGTCTTCGAATAAAGACCGGATCTAGTGCCGGTCCATCTTTTATTCTCAAAATCTTTAACCTGTCCTCTGAGGAAGAAAATTTTAAAGCCACCCAACCGCTGGTTATTTCGAATGCTGCCCAAATGAGCATCCACCATACATTACTTTTCAACAGTACATTATCCCTTGCCGGTTTTCTCTGCAGTCTTCATTATGTATCCTACCTTTCACTGAACTGTTGAGGACTGAGGAGGGCCAACTCTCAACTCTCGAGTCATGCTAGGAAAGTTGCGGTTATTTCAATTAAGCATTCCCAAAAACGGATTTTTTTGATATACCTGAGCTTTCATGTTTTTGGAAAGATTCACGTCTTTATACATAGATACGCATAAAATCATTGGTTGTTTAAACACAGAGCAAACGCATTTCATTTTTCCGCAACAACTCTCACAAGAAAATAATAAACTATTAATTTTTTCAAATAGCAAAACCAGAACGCGACAGCCTTAACAGTAGTTCATTGGATCTATGCCATTCATTCAACCTTCATTCAGAAATAGTATATCACTTAATTTGTTACATTTCGTCAGCACTCTTAGCATTATCCGACATGACGATACGCAATCCTAGTCTTACTAGAATACAACGTTACTATAATGTTGTACTTTTAAAGTTGAGATGTGAACCTAAAAAGAGAAAATCAGAAGAATTGTGGAGTTATGTGTGGCTACAGGAAATACCACCTGTACCGTCGTTTTGAACCAATTGAAACCCGGGAATGAGACTGATTTAGGGCCTTCTGGTCATGGGGTCAAGATATAAAATAATGAATGCTTGTTTATACGATGTGAGATAATCAAGAAGGTTAATTTATAGGTGGGGATGCAAATAAGAAGTCATCACGATGGTCGATTGTTCTCTTTTCTTGGGGCGTTTGTTCATCTCTCCGACGCCAAACAGATCAAGGAGAAGTGAGTATTGATTAGCCGACCGATATAGAAATTCAAGTCAATTTGCACAAACAAAAGCATGTTCAATGTTCAATGCACCTATACCTCACAGAGTAACTAATACCAACACGCCCATAAATATACGTCTCGAGACTTCATCTAGAAAGTGCCCTTGTGCCTTTTTTGCTTGTCCTGATCATGGAAGCTCCAAAAACAAGATCAAACGCTTTGGACAGTTAATCGTGCTCCTAAAGTGTAAATTAATGCAGTTTTTTCGCTTTACAGTTAGGCCTCGGGATGCAGTGTTATGCTATAACTGATTTATTTTGGCCTGATAATACTGTTAGATTCCTTGTTAGAAAAGTTTAACAGCAAGGTGTTTGTCCACCAGTCCCACCACTGTTTGGGGGAAGATGAAACCAGCCTTTGATATCTTATCCACTACAACCATGTCGAATCTTGCGATAGAGTGGTCTAGTACACTGCATTCAATTGAGGAGAACCATCGTGAACAGGAGATTTAGCTGGATTTAGTTGAGTCTTCGCTCAAAGCCAAATTCGTATGCAACTTGGAGTATCTGTTGAGATTTGTTCAAGTAGAACATAAGGTTTAAAACCTCGGGACTACGCCTGCCTGATTAGCCCCAAGAAGGGCCCAGCCCGTTGTGGGCTGCCGAAGCTTCTTCAGCAACCTTCTGAGTAATGCGTTCCATCCAAAACCTGAGTACATTTTTCTCCCATTCAGGGATCTGAATAAAATAGCAGGCAAAGTTTGACACTGCAGAAGAAATAGTTAGCTCAAAACCACAGACTGTAAGTGTCACACGGGTTCGTACATATCTGTGAACCGCATGATTAAAAAGTGCAATTCTACTTTGTGTCTAGCCAGAATGTGCCAATACTCTGCAAGAAAACGCTCATAAATTCAGCTTATCTTAAAATCTCAATTGTTGTTGCAACGTTCAAGTCGAATTCAAACCCAGAACCAATGAGGTGCATCTAAAGCATATTAATCTACTCATTTTGCCTTCAGAGTGACGGGCAAGCAAATAATTTCTTTACGTAAGACCGATAAAATCGAGTGCCTGATTATTTTCCCTGTGAACTCACAATGTGAACGAAAAAACGAAAAAATTAACGGTAGTAGGAAATAGTACACTGCTTATTGAGTACTAGGTAATTCTAAATCTTACCCAGAAGAGAACTGGGGATACCAAATTTAGAAGTCTTGTGAAATGTTATAGTATTAAACGCACCTCTACAGTGTCCTTGCCATTTTGTCACTCTGCTCATCTGGTCATTCTTTCGGAAATTTTAAAAACGCTGATTTAAGCGTAGCAATTATTTGCTTGTACCACTATTGCAACTGAAATATTTTCGTTTGAAATACAAGTCAAAAAACGGTTGAAAAATTGGGTTAAGACTCAGTGCGGCGACTCAAAGTGCAAACCAGTTTGCTCTTTGAGAGGTAAAAATCCATACACCTCTTGTGCTAGATTGCGGATTATTAAGGAATTCACTCGCTGCGCGCGTCGGGCATCCAAAATAAAAAACCCGGACTGAAAAAAGGTGCGGACCAATGATGAGCTCTAAAGCGAGCAAGCTTGAATTTTATTTTGTTCTTGTTTGGGTTGAACTAACCAAGGTAATTGCTCCAGGACAGGAGAAAGAGTGTTTACAAAAGCAGGTTTTAGTCTTAGACAAATATACTGATTTGCATATGGATTTGGCATTGACTGAGACTTACCTGAAACCCAGCTGAATCTCTCGTTTATGAATTTCTTAAGCTGCTGAATGTGCTGCACCAGACCGCCCCATCTTTCAGTTGGTACGATATTCGAGATATCGCGATATACGTGTAAACGTAATACACTACTCATAAGGTTGTTGAAAACTATTTGACAGCCCACGACCGGTTTCGCCCTTCTTGGGGCTCATCAGGTAGGCGCAAACCCCGAGTTTCCGTCAACCTCATGTTCTACTTGAAACTAAATTGGACGGATTTCGGCAAGTACACTCATTTGCATATCAATTTGGTTTTCACGGGAGACTCAAGTGAGTCTCTCGTTTATGATGTTCTTCAACTGAATGTGCTGCACACAGGCCGCCTCATGT
>SJOL01006380.1:380060-435343 GCA_004794785.1 Opisthorchis felineus | reverse complement strand
CTGAAAATATTTCGGCCCTTTTCACCGTGGTTACTCCTTTCTTCTTTCCGCAATCACACAACAGTTGGCTGCCTCCCTCACACTTTTACGAATTTGGTGAGTGTCGTTTTGTAGTGCGATAGACTCCAGGCATTTTTTCTTTTCTCACACGCATGAATACAAGTGAAATAAAACTTCAGGCTGAATGTTCGATTACTAACTACATTTTAAAATCGAACGATATGCTGACCTATTCAGAGTAACAATACTGGATCCACCCACGTGAAAGACTGTTCGTTGTTGCGAACGGTCCGTAGCACGCTTTTCTCAAATAACTGATCGAAAACGCTGGAATTCCATTTAGCTGCGCCGACAACGTGTGCTTTTTGCATTGAAAAAAGTATCTATGAGCGAATCGAAAAATAAACTTTTTAAACAGGCACCAGCAAAATGCCCGAGAGACTTTGGGTTGGCTGCCATCTATTCACTGCGCTTCTCGACGTCCAAATTCTTCCGCGTATGTCAGAGCTGCTCTTGAAATGAACGCAGTATCTCGCAACAGTCCCCTCGTGCACAAGCTCCTTTCAAAATTCTTGGCTCCATAATGTCCACAGTAGGTCTTTGTTCAGATCACACATAGTGCTACTATGAGCCTTTTGTGGCCACCTAATTAAGGTGTGGTTTCGGCAAAAAGAAGTTGAGACACAATCACCAAGCTAAGATACCTGAAGAGAACACACTGAGTTCTATCAAATTTCACATTAGGTTTGTCTGGATTCTAACAAGGTACACCCATCAACTGTTACGTTAGAAACAGCCCCAGGTAAGCTGAAGTATATGTCAGACCTGTGGGTAGTATGGGGTACTGTGGACAGTCAGAATGTGGTAGAATTTCACTATCCGGAAAACTGTTCATTTCAGGGCCTAAAATACAAAGCCTTGCACAAATTATGGAGAATAATGAAGAATTGGAGTAACTTTTAAACAAAACTACTTACTTAGGAACAGCCAGGAATCAGTAAAAAGCGGAAGCGTTTCGTTGGATTAAACAGAGGCCGGAACTTTAAAGTTCTGACCCATTCAGACAAGTCAACTGCCAGCGAATGGTCGAGCTGTTGTGTTGGAAAGATTAAGTAGATCATCCGGAGTACCTGAGTAATGTCAAGTCGGGTCCTTGGATTTGACCGCACGTTAGACAAAAGACTCAACCACACATGGTATTTCCTGTTCGTTTTGAGCCAATGGATGAGCGTAGCGAGAGTAAAATATAATCCAGTTGCTTAGCAATTTTTTAGCATTTGACCCCCATACTACTCATCAGTCACCAAAACATGTTGACAACAACTTCCACCATAACCATTCATTCTAAAAGACCATTTTATTCAGTCGTTTCAGTTTTTCCGTTAATGAAGCTTTCTACCTTCAGCTCAGTCAGCTTTGTCTCACAGCGAATTTATAAATATTTCATGCTAAGCCTACCAGTGACCATGTGCAAGTCCTGGTTCATAAGATTGTGAGAAAGAATATTTACAGATACATGAAAAATGAAAAAGACATTTCAGCATAAGGTGCCACTAAATGGAACTATAAAGTGCCACTTTAAGATACTGGTACCGTCGATGATCTCTTGAAATGAGCTCTGTATCGGTAGATAGTAGTGGCTAGCATCAAAGTTCAAGTTATTCACACAACATCCTTTCGAGTTTCTGAAGAGTAACCCTGCCACCTCTCTTGCCTTTACGGTCATGTCATGTCAATTTCTAGCAGACAATTTGTTCACCAGGCTAAGCAGATCAGCCGCGTTTTGGGGTGGATGCTCTTGGGTCCGTACCAGCTGTTGATCAGTTGGAAGCTGATCGGTTGGCCAAGCTTGACAATTGGCTTGAATGCACTTCTTCACCGTGAGAGGAAACATTGTTAGTGCGCGGTTGAGTGGATAATTACCCCCATTACTGATTCCGCTTATATAGCTCTTAAACAGTCTTCAATATCTGCAACATGATTGTTTTGGGAATCATCAACACGTAGTTTCCTTGGACAAATTGGGTTGCGTTGTGGTGTGTTTAGTTTGCAACTGAATGGTTCATCTAATATCTTTACTTCAGTAGTCCTGTTCCTCTGTTCAGACCTTGCCGTTTTATTTTGTTTTTGTGCTCTGCCTTCCAGCCAGTCTCGCTGTCAGTTTAGTGCACTGTGGCCTGATTTTCTGGCTCCAGTTCACAAAGCATCCTTTTATACCACAATTCCAATTGTTATTCTGCTAGGTCTTCGAAATTTTCTCTTCACGGTCGGGTTTGATGTGCGGTCTAGTAGTATTAATTCCGTCTGATTAGTTTTCGGTCCTCTTTTCTAGCTCCTTGTACAGCTTTGAATTTGAAAGCCCTGAATTCCTTTTTTTCCTAAGAGGTTGGTAGATTAAGTCGAACTCATTGCTTATGGCTTTCTCATCTAGTTTTCACGTATCCATAGGTTCACGCGCGTGCTTTCTTCATGCTGAGACTAGTACATAAAGGATTTTTTCACTTCCGTATATGTCATTCTTGATCCTCGGGTACCGAGAACAGTGAGATTTGGTCTTGCCGCTTAGCACTAAATTGATGTTTGCACGGTGTGCTAGATAGTTTCTTACAGTTCTGTTCAGCATAGTGCATGTTACACTTCATATGTACCGACAGTCTTCCTCTTGTTTACAAGTTGTCCAATGGTAGTGCTTTCCGAAGTGTGTTCTTCGGGTTGTATGCTAATGAGCTATGTTGTAATAGTTTTGAAGTCATTCCTTTAAAGTGCAGAATTGTAATTCCACTTTGTATGGGTGTTTTTCTTCTATGACTTCCAATTTTGTGTTGCCGTAGTGCGTTTTAACCCGGTCAGAAGCAGTTCTGCTTGAGATAGCTGGAATGGTTACTGTGGTAATTCAAGATCTGAGTGGCTTCCCTTAGACATTGGTTTGTAGCTTCCCATTTAGCAGTTCGCTAGCTTGGTGATGATTGAGTCCATAAAAATCAGTTCTCTAGCCGACCACAAAGCAACACAAATTCCAAATTGACCGAGGAATTCACGTGGTAATCAGTTCATAGGCAACTAATTTGAACATACCAATCGTTCTCAAGAAGCGATATAAACGCAAGCAGGAATGGGGGAATTATTCACACAGTTGCGAACTGACAGTGTATTGTCGCATAGTAATGACCTGTGTGCAAGCCATCTGTCAAGGTCGGCGAACAGATCAACTTTAACCTTAACGGTGGCCAATACTTAGAGTTCACTGTTTGTGTGCTCTGGCATATATGGCTTACCCACTCTGATTAGCCTTGGATTATCCGCTTCGGTTGAAGCAAAGATTCATACTAGGTTGTTGGCTAACTTGTCGCCTGACTGGCTTAGGTACCTTGACCTTTTCGACTTTCTGGTCCATTGGTCTGATGGCCTGTATCTAGACCACATTCTCCTGAAGTCAGTAATCATTTCCCCTTGATAACGCACAAGTAACTTCAGGTAATTTCAGCTTCGATAAATCTGTCACAAAGTATCGGGCTGCAGAATCTTCATGCTCACCCCTTAAATGTTATATATTCCAAGTTTCCCACATTCTTTCGGATGAATTTACTGTCCGTTATCATAGTAGCAAAAGAGCTGTTTGGGTGGCGTCGATTTTATTAAGGTATCTCTACCTGAGCGGAAACGCTAGTTTAGAACTAGCCGTCAATCGTTGGACCAAGTTATGTGGATAAGCGGACAAACGTCGCAGCGAGAAGACCAAATGGGTCAAGTCTTGAAATCATCCTGTTGTCAGCCAATAGAAAGATTGCTGTGTCGGAGACCTAAGACTATACTCAGCAAACAGTAACCCGTGCCAAAACAAGGTTGGCATGGGTGTGGATCCTATGTAAATATGCGCAAACACAACCTCCCAGGATAATACATTGATGCTGTCGCTTTAGACTGGCGATTAAAAATTTCAAACCCCCTAGGACAAACACGACGGCAAATGGGAATCATTCGATCCCGACCAGTCTATCTTGGAACGGAAGTACCAAAAACAGATACCACTAGACCAGTTCCTGAGCTTTCTTTTTTGACAAAGATCAGGATGCCGAATTTGTGGGCCACAACGACTATAGAGAATTAATCGCATACCGGACACGTCTGGTCTTGAAGTGGCCATGGATATATTGACCGATATTGCTTATAGAGCATAGACGCTACCATTGTCTCATCCTCCTCAATGGACCAAACAAATGCGGTCTCTTGTCGACGGCAGCAAACGGCTCAACCAAGGGTGAACTCATTTTCATGGTTGTTTATTCAGCTAGTGGTTTGATTAGAACAGTGTGGCTTTATCTGGAGTACAATGGCAGACTGAAAAGCATGTAAACAATTACAGCAGGTCCACCAAGGAATGCACGGAAATCTGTCTCACCAGTCCGAGGCCAAAAGCCTATTCTATACACGTGAAACTTTGGTCAAATCTCGCGAACAGACTCCTAACCAGGATTTCAAACTACGCTACCTAATGATGAAAAAATTGTCACCGTTTGGTGAAGACATCCTTACGAGATTCTGTTGAATATTTTGTTTCCTAGAATGGCCCTTCCAGTGCGAGCTATTTTCAGTCTACAGTTCCATGCAGACTTTCAGAAGGAAATGACAGTATTTTTGGCAAGTTGGAGGGCGGCAGAAATCCACAAGGGCCATTTACATTTCGTCAGATTTGGTCTGGTTGTAGTTGAAAAGCCGAACCATGAGATATTCTCGAAAATATAGAGATCATGAGTGAAAGTCCAAAATGTTTACTTCCAGCTGCAAGTATAGCACTTTCAAGAGCGAAAGGGCAGAAGAATTCGCCGATGTCGAGAACGTGTCATTGGTCGGTGATAACCATAACAATGAACCACACAGATGAGATTCAGAGGTTGCCTCACGCAGCTTACAAGAGACAGGACTTTCTCGCTAGAGGGGTGGAAGTAATTGAATAAAAGAAAGAATAGGACGTTGCTTTACGAATGCATGACTTTTGTAAGCTAAACCCCATCATATCGCATGCCATAGTTTTATTGCTGAAATAAGAAAAAACTTTTGTAAGTCCCTCTTCTTAAACACCATTCATTCCTGCAATAAAAGAAAATATCACCCCTTACAAAGGGTGCACCTAAATGAATAAACCCAAGGTGCCCTTTTACAAATTGATTGATCGCTTTTTGGTCGATGTAACGCACTTTTGAGTGAATAGATCACGTGACATGGGTGCAGCAAGTTGACAGTAAGTTAGCACTTGGTCGTTTGTTTTAAAAGTACGTTGATCCAAAGAAGATGAACCGTGCACGTAGGATTAAAGGTTAATGGGCCGAGTCCAGAGTGCCTGTTAGTTCACACCAACCTGTCCATAACTCTGAATGATTCAAATTAAATAAGCGAATAGACAGTATTTAGACAGCACTCAGTGAGTGCGGTTAAAGTGCTGACATTCATTGGCTGTATTACCCCTTGTCCCCACAAGCAGATGAGCTATCTCATAGCTGCATACTGAAACTCAGTAGCGTCCCCCGAACCAAGATTTGGTCACCATCCATCGGGATAATTGCCAAGCAACGTGGTAGTTTGAGTAGAGAAACTCATTCACTCCAATTAATAGCATTGTATCACAAATTCCGCACATTATCTGCGCAAGCTCATTTGGGGATCGTAAACTTTCACATTAAAATGGACTTCCACTCCATTCAAACCCGAGTGTTTTGGTTCTAGGCATGTATCAGCCGGGTTTGTTCTATCTCTTGACATGAGTCTAATCGTCAAATCGGACTTCCTACGGTCAACCATTTTTACCACTGTAACCATAAATTATCCAAAGGTTTGTCTTTTTTGGCCTATTTCCTCTTCTGTTTTCTACAGTGACCGCAATGCTTTACAATTGATTTGCTGGTTTCATTCTCACGGTCCACTTTTTCATAAAACTAATGGCATATCAAGTATGTTCAGCGTTTTCACTGGAGATTTCGCCCTGAAAATGAATCCAAGTGAAGCCGAGAAGCTTCTCGGGCCTACAACTATATCTAACTAGAAGCTACTGAATGCCAAGGAGGCAATGTTCACCAAACATCATTTCGGATGCCGTCATTTCAGTGAGAGTTTGTGATATATCTGGTGTCAATGGGCCATTGGAGATTTCCGAAAATGTCACTTAGGAATTTCTTTTTGAGTTTTTAACACAAGGCGTATCCGACGCTTCAATGGAGTTCACACAATTTCAGACCAGATACTGATTTACCGAACAAATCTGTATGCATGTGCATGATTACTTTTACGAGTCGAGCTGACTACAGTCCAAACTACAACTTCCATGTGTCGTGGTATTACACTGCACTACATTTTTTTCGGAGCAAAGGTCTGTACTGTCGGCATAACATTGAACATCGATCACTTGTACCCTGGTTCGCAAGATCGATTTGGCTTAGCTTGACTAGACCAATCGTTGCGCCGGATATATCCGCCCGCATTGCCAGTGTCAGATTTCAACTGTTCTCGGGGTTTGTTTACATGGTGTATGTGCTCGACAATATCCGGAGACATTCAAACCGTGCATCGAACTACATGTTGAAGGTGTACCATAGTTTTTATTTCACGCAAAAGGACCTACTTCCAGGTCAGTTTTAAAAGAATCAGAGTGAGGATATAAGATGTCCTTTGCATGGGCATTTCGATCGCAGATAACCATTTACTCCGGTGATGTAAAATGCAAAAATTAACTAGCAGTTTGAACGAACAACTGTCTTATTACATGACAGAGTTTAGCTAAATTGCGTGAACCAGCCTGGGGAATGAGTTAAAATGCAAGACAATCGCACTCAGAAACGTGCGAAATGAAAACCGACTATAGATAGAAATCGAATGCTCAACATTAGTTAGGGCGAATTCTAGTATGGAAATTTTCTTGAAGTGTGAGCGAAATTTGCACTAAATTGGAAGATCTGTATAAAATTGCAAACTCTTGCTGAGGTGTTTCTGTCAACCACACCAATGCAGCGTTAGGGATAAAGCAGCAGTAAGGGAAAAACATCGATAATCGTCTTTTCACCATGCCTGGGGTGTAAGAGGTGTCTGGCTTCGTTAGATTTCGAACCGACGGATTCCAGATTTTTGGCGCCTCTACAAAAGACCAGACGTAGATCATCATCAGCAGTGTAACATCGGTGTGGATTCTTCGCTGATTCTTCGCTGCCGTACAGGCGTGAAATCAGCAGTTCGGAATCATCCACAGCGGGTGGTTTTTCCATTTTGCATGCTTTTGAAAGTTTTGTTTCAATACATCAGTTTTTTAGATTCTATGTCAGTTTGAACTATTTATCGATGAATCTGGGCGGATTGATATTTTCAGGTATTCTATGCTCCGCTGGGTCTAACATGAGCCGGCAAGGCAGTATTAGCAGACCACGGTTCTCTCCACTCGGTGTGAAACTTTTGAGGTACAGGCATCGTATTGGCAATTTTGTTTTCCTTCATAACAAGACATTGTTTTATCTTCCGATTGTCACGTCTAAGCAAGTAATTATTTTATTTTGTTCTCCCTCCACCATAAACGTTCCACGGCTGTAGAACTACTGATTAGTTGGCGGGAGTCTCGAATCTGGCCATACTTTGTACGTCACTGCAAAGATGTCGTCAAAAGCCGTAAATGATATCTTCTCCAAAATATCCGTGCCTGTGTCCTGGGTTCCTTATTGCAGTTCCATCAATCTGCCTGCATCTTGTTCCATCAAATGAAGCTCTGACAACTGTGACGCAAGGAGGTGAACGTTTAGTCAATTCTTGGTGTGAAAGTTGAAGCTAAAGCGTCGGACTCCAAAGCCATCGTCATAAATCAAAATTCATCTCAACAAACCTCTGCAACTTTGTGTTTTACGATTGTGCGTATTCAGTAAGCGTTTAGTTGGTCAGCAGAAGTGCGATCACATGACGGAACAAATATCAGGTATGCAGACAAGATAAATGAATAAGTTGAGTTTACCAGAACGGACAGTTCATCCAGCGGTTTTTCGTGGTTGGAATTCGATACCGTGTAGCTTTCTGCGTAACACTTCTGAACTGGCCTAATCAGTTGTCTTTGATGCCGTCGGTTAGCATCTGATTAACCCGTCATTCATCATCAAAACTTCGATCTTTCATGTAATGTTACTTCTTCATATTCTGAACCCCACCCACAGTTACGCCTCAATTCATTTGTATGAAAATCGTTCGACCTTTGCAGAAAATTGTATGCTACTTCACATCAGCGTCAATTACCAACATCAATATTTCCAGGAATGTGTTCTCCTTCAAACAGTAGTTGGCTGAGTGTTGGTTCTACAACTCAGTGTTTGCCTCACGACCCTTCCTGAGCACTGAGTATTATCTAAACTTCATTCAGAACATTTGACAGCGAACTGTTTGTGGAGGACAGGCCCCCACATGGCAACGCGGTCTGACGGTGGTAGTGGACAAGCTGGGCGCTGTGAGATCGCCTTGCCTTCCACATAATGGTCACCTGATTTAGCTTGCATTTTTATGTAAACTTTACGTGATGATTAGCGAAATACACTCATTTGCAAACAAATTTAGCTTTGTGAGAGACTCACCTGGAACCCAGCTGAATCTCCCGTTTTGTGATGTTTCGTGATGATGCACCTAAACGGTTCTGGTGGTAAGCCAGCTCCAACATTTTAGCGAAACTGTTGATCTGGGCCTGTTTTGGGCAGGGTTCACAAAGGATGTTAAGTCAGTTCATTTGATGGCACCTTACTCAAAAGGCACGCTTCGTTCTCTGATGTCGGAAGTGGAATGAACCTTTCCGACAAATGCACTCGTTTGCATATCAATTTGGTTTTCAGGGGAAACTTAAGTGAATCTCTCGTTTATGATATTCTTTAACTAAACGTGTTGCACAAAGTCTGCCTCTTGTTTCAGTTGGTACGATATTTGAGAAATCTCAGTATATTTCCATAAAAGAAACCACTCACAAGGTTGCTGAAAACTCCTTGACAGCGGTACCTGATGAGCCCAAAGAAGGGCGAAACCGGCTGTGGGCTGTCGGAGAGTTTTCAGCAAACTTGAGAGTTGTTTGTTTTGTGGTATAGACCTTGTTACTGATCACCTTCCATGCCATACGGATTTTTCTTACTGTCCGAATCATTTTTTCTATTCGTTCCTGGAGCCTTCATTTTTCACGGTTGCGTGCGACGCAATAAACACTACTTTACTGTTGACGTACGGCTGCCGATATTAACGGCGATGATGGTGTTAGTTTTGGTTTTTTCTTCCCTACGAAGTGTATAACAATAGGTGCTGACGACTTTACTGGTTGCGATTGGAATTTACTAACTGACACAGGTATGGAGGGAAGTTTTTCCTGAATCGATTCTTTGGATCCGATACCGGTCAAACTAGTTAAATTACAGATGTTTGTCATAGGATTTTGTACGACTATCGAGCGGTAGGTCTTTCACATACCTGCTTTAATTTCACATTCCCAGTGGATATTACGAAGACATTCCTGTTTCAAGGCCAATTTTTTCTGAAGCTTTCATCAGTAAAAAATCCCTTCATACAAGCACCTTATTTTCGTCCGTCTTTTGTGTTTCATTAGATGTTTAGAACGCGTTAAATTACGAAGAAGCCGGGATGTGAAAATTAAACTATGTAGCAAATGCAATTACAAAATATGCCCAAATGATCGACTCTAGTTCTACTTGGGAACGAAAATTTCCCTTCAGCATAAACCCGGGAAAGATGAGTATTGTCTGTGTTGTACTGAGTTTTGAGCGACAGTCTCGCGTCCTAGTGTTCGCACCTTCGTGGCATTGTAAACATTTCATACGAAGAGTCTGGTAGTATTAAATCATGGAGACTTGGCCAACATTATTGGGAAGGTCACCATAAAAAACACCACTTATCACTTGAGTAAATTAAAGCACTACAGCAATGCGTTCTGCTACTGAGGTGACAGACCCTTATTGTTGAAATATATAATTGCTTAATGGCCAGTACGAAGGTATTCTTTTGATCGCGCGTCCAGTGTGTGTTCGTCATTCTTCCGTTCGAAACAACCCACTATTTCAAGGATACCTGGAGTATATATACATAAGTTATATTCTTTCATTAGGATGTAAATGATATCGTCGTCGGTTTGCGACTTCATAGCGAGTTTTGCTAATGAGTTTTGATAATTCAGTCAACGATGCTCACTGACCATCAAATCGAATCGAGTTCTTTTCCCGTCCCTCAACCTATCGAACAGACATACCAACGAAATCCTGCACTGCCATACGGGCTAAATATTTGTTAGCCTTAGGCTTTTGAGATTATTGTCATATAGTTCCCCCGAACGCTAGCGCATACACGCACACTGCCTTCCGATTTAAGTAACTGCCACTATGTTGTCTGATAGGAGAAAGACAATCTCCACTGAAAACTGAAAAGTCACCTTCCACAAAACAAAAGTAATAACCTAACATCAAGCTTTTCAGGATTCACATAATGAGTGTGGTTGGTTCGTAGGTCTGTCATTTTATTTTATTCCTTGTGTTAGCCTTTCAGTCTTGAATACAGGAACCCTTGTCTCTCAACTGTTATCCAATGGCTTGGCTGGATATAAACGGTTTAATAATTGAACTGCACTTAACTGTATGCTAGGAGCTAATAAGACAACAACCTGAGAATGTGAATGTTATGCTCCGTACGCAAGTTTTTTTGGCAAAATGTGGTAGTTTCTAGCAGGAAAACGGACGAGATAAAACGGTTCATTCGTGTCGTCTCCAGTTAACCCTCTTAATCCAGACAAAACGCCATCCTACATGATCAGAGGCAAACATGAGCTACCTGTCGTGGTTCTCGACCAATTGTTCTACAGATTTTGTTGCAATCGACCATACGTAACGACTGATTAGAAAACACGACCATCGTCGGTCTACCTTTATTTGTGCATACCTTTTGATATTTTCAATTAATACACTTATGATCTCCAGCTCCCATGTTCAGTTGAGGAACTGCTTCATCAAATTTTCCATGCTACACATTCCTTGTCCGACGTCCAACAAAGTGTTTTCTGTTTTCTATTTGTCCACTTCTTTCTCCTTCTGAGGCAGACATTTTGATTCCGATTGCTGTTGTCTAATTTTCATGTTTATCTTATACTGTTTTAACAATTATGCCTTGGGTTTACGCAACTGATCACAGTTTGTTGGACAAATGTGCAGGGTTTTGGCAAGCTTCAACTGGTCATATTCAACCTGAGCAATAAAGATGGTAATTTCATTCCGCAAGAGTCTGAAAAAACAATCCGTAGATTTTCCTGACAGATTGTTGCAATCCCTTCGACAAACCATTGTAGGATTCGCTTTCCAGGGACTAATCAAGTAGGCCTTAAAAATGAAAATCTAAGTTTTGTTGTGTAGGTCTTCTTGCGACAAAATATTCTGGCCTCCGGGTTTTATACAGTGCCTCTTAATTTCCTGATGGTTCTTCTCCGTCCCAAACCAATCAATGATCGGGAACGGGTCAGTTTTTCTCAACTACTCACTTACTTAGAAAAAGAATTTATGCGTATAAACATTCAATAGTATGAAGGCTAGTAGTAGTCTGAGGGAAAAAAGATCTTTATCTCATAGTAAATTACTTTTCGGAAAGATAAAGAAGCCATTGATTTTTGTACAAAAATGCCCACCAAAACCAACAGCTTTTAGCCGTGTCAAATAAATGACGGTATGTGTTATCCTATGTTGTTTCTGGTAAGTTAGGAAACCAGCTACATAAGAACACTGTAAAACATTTCCCTGATGACTTCCAGGAAACAGTTACAGGACACAGTTGAACCTTCATCTTAGCATTTCCCCCGATCAATATTTCTTCAATACTTACATGTGGTATTTCTACCGCTAGGCAGTGTTTTCATCAGAACGTAGAAATAAAATATCTGTCCACTTGCAATGCGTTCGAGCAGGACAGGAGAAAATTTGAGGTTTGCCATAGATGCACATTTTATCCAATTTGAAATTCGTCCGCCAGCTATTTTCGAAGAAAGAACGACTAGATATGTGCTTAAGATAATTCGGCGACTTTGAATACATTTTCGTGCTCATTCAAATACTAAATGGAATTTCATGTCGGGTAGCGTACGTCGAATAAAGACCGCATCTTTATTCACTTGTGAGTGCCATTTTAAACGACTGTCCAGAGGATCTTTTTAAATCTTTTCGCTTGTGTGTACACGATTGTCACAGCCCCGTTTTTCAACCGATACTAAATACCGTATCCAGACGAAAAATAGTATTACTGTGGACGAGTCGTATAAGTCAACTTTCGTTCCGACGTGTATCCGATAAAAGTGCTCTCCAGTCAAATTCGTTCAACAGTCCAACTGTTCGTTGAACGTTAAATCCATCCTTCCGTATCAAATTTTATTTTGGAATTTTCCGCTAGAACCTCCACGTGCAAAACAAACAGCGTTTTGTATTTAGGGTGTCCAATAATACAATGGAGACGGGAGGCCTAGTTGGATTAATAATTTAGATATCACGAAACAACAAACCAGACTCTTCACTCAACTTTATGATAGGGTACACAGATTTGTTAGAGCGCTCAAACTGTCGAACCCATTTTCTGTCAGTCTCACTGAGTAAATCAACAATTTTGCTCGCTTTCCTTTCAAAAGCTAAATGTAAGAAAGCTGAATTCGTACCGAGAATTAACCCACAATTATGACTATTTCGAAAAATCTAAACAAATTTAAACAAACTTTCAAACCTACAGATTACCGGAAAGAGAAAAATCCTGCTGGATGGAAGCGCATTTTATTAGCTTTGCATACCGTGAAGCTTGTAAAGGAAGGAAAGACAGTATGTGGCTGTCAAAATAATTTACCAGCAAACTAACCAGTTAATATCCGGGTAAAGAAAATTTCAACACTCAACACATTCCTGCTGTGAGGCGCACTGCTTGCTTGGTTGTATGCAAGCCAAACATTGCGTCACATAGGCCAACCTTTATTCTGTGGCTTTGACTGGTCCGTGTTGGGAGGTCAGCTTTCTCAAATTTCCAGACCCAGCAATGGCAAATAACAGAACAGTCGTGCTCACCTGCCGTGTCGCCCGAAAGAAGCACGGGGCTCGAGGTAAAGCGAGGTTGCCCAAGCCTAGACGGGAGCAGTCGGGACGCCAAAGTTGGATTCGAACAACAAACTTTTCGATCAGCACTTTCGTGTCTTAACCACTGAGTTATCTCAAGCTCCAATCTCAAAATGTGATTAGAAACACTTTGCGTGTACCTTGCACATTCGTTGATCACTCTCCATTGCGGTTAGGCAGCAAAATAAACACTGTTCCAAATAAAAACACCGGCCAGAGCCATAGGGATCAGCTACTCTATCCGCATCATGTGAGTTTCGCGCTGACAATATGGGAAAGGAAAAGGCAAATCTCACAGTTGTTTGGATCCCAAGGAATACAATTGTTGTTACATTCGTCAAATAGCATTCCGTATTCTAAATCCAATTTTGTCAAGTGCTCTAGGAGAAGTAAAACCAATTATCGGAAACATGAACCGTTCCCATGATGGGATAAAAGTACAAACATACGGGTGAGCACGATACCCAATGAAATCGTGTACCTACACAATCGGAATCCTATTCAAAAAACCGGATTTGCTCGTTCGCTGAGTAAAAGCGGAATCGCCGCATGTGACTACTAATTTTCACGGAATTAATGACTTTGTATTTTGGATCAGATAGGAGAAGATTAACCCTTATTTTTTGGAGGACAGAGAAGAGAGAAGTTTTGGAATTTGATAGGGCAATTAAAATTTCCTGAATAATTCTTTATAAATAAAATGCGACCGCACCTGGGATTATCTGAGCTGATAATTAGGAGATTTCTCCTCTGATAGGTAGAGAAAGTTGATAGGTTACTGGTTTTAATCCGAAAAGTGTTCCCATTCCAGGGCTTATTGCTATTAAACAGGCAAGGTTTTCATCGACCATTATTCAGTGGTCTTCACAATAATTATCTACTTCAATTTCATTGCCTATCTCAATGAGGAGTGCTCACTCTGAGAAGGAAATAACTGCATCCAGGTGCATAACTTCGTTGCCGCTTTTCTTCGTTTGTCAGCTCTTCTGAAAGATGAAATGTATCCACAAATTTGCAGCACTTTTTTCATTCCAGAAAGAGTTTCTGTAGCCCCTGAATTGAAATACCGCTCTGGTGACGTTCTCCGTTAGCAGTTTGACGTTATCGATCACCCGCCTGTTGTCAACACCCCTGGCGGTTTGTCCTCTAGGATCATCAGCCATCTTTTGCCGACGGCTTAGCACGAAATTACTTAAAAACGCAACCTCGTGGCGACGTCGTTTGCAGATCCTGTCTTTGCGGGAACAATACCGCATAGAAGAAATCGGGTTTTCAGGATTCCCTGTTTTGCATGTCGAATATAGCGTTCTCATTTAAGGAACCCCCTATTTGAGTAGCACGTTTTTGAGAAAAACGTGAAAAAATACTTCCGTTATTTTCTACCGGAGGAAACCTCAACGTTTGCAAATTAGTCGAGTGATCAAACAGGGTACGGTTCACTTCATATCATAGAATGACACTCAGGCGAAAGAAAGTAGTTCAGCCGATTGATGACAAAATTATAACGACGTGAAATGAAATATTTCCCGAGAAACCTGAAAAATGTCATTTCTGAAACTCCTTATGGGTTTTTGGAAGAATTGAAACATCCATCAAACTAGTAACTGCTTCATTCGTCTAATTCCCTCCGAAATTTCAAAACATATCTACGTTTAGGCAGCCTGAACAACCGGAAGCACGACAAGTCATCAGCATCTGGGGTTTGGAATCAGGCAACAAATGTCTATCAGATCCTGGTACGAGATTGATTTCAAGGCCCTCTACAAAGTCGCCTGTCCTACCCACAACAAAAAAATTGGTCAAATTTAGCCTACGATGGTATGGTAATATATGGTATGGTAATATAGCACCGTACAACTGCAAGCAGATTCTAACAATGTCCACACTGCGCAGCGTTTCTGGGAAGTGAAATGTCCAGTTTCTCGAATTTGTATTGGCTAGTAGCCAATACAGTACAACAGAGCCCGCAGAATCTACTGAAGCGACAAAATGGATAATGAACAGCAGGTCAACCGTAGAACTTTGATGGACAATCGTCTGTTGTAACAGTTCGTACAAAGTCATTTAGGTCAGCCTGCAGTAGTGAGAGAACAAAGCTCAACAGTCGTCAAAAACTCTGTATACATTCACCCACTGTTTGAAAACGACATTGCTTCAGAAAAGGTGGCCTGCCTGTATAAGGACGCTGAATGCACCGTTGATGATTAAACAGTGGCAGCTGATTGCTCAGTACTAATTGGTGGGCAAACACATTCTAGTCAGTTGACCCAGGTGGAGTTTTTGTGAACGCTGCCAGTGAATTTGGAGGAGAAAACTTAGGACAGCCGGAAGACTAAAAGATAGGTATGAATCCAGCCTTTGGCCGTACATGGGATGAAGCATGCATCGGAATCACTCAAAGTTAAACATATTTAACAAACTTACTTAATTTTTTAACCACTGGTCCGTCGCACCCTAATCGATATCTCTTTTTGTCATTCGTTTCTGCATCTGAAATTAGCGACAATTTTCTGCTGCGCTGCAGGAAAATAATTGCTAAAACAGGTGTTTCTAAAAAAGCACTTTAATCACGCTTAAAGTTCACACGATGAAGGTTAAAAAACGCCTCCAGCACAATTTATTTTCCACGGTTGTTGACTCGTTAAATAAAGATGCTTTTTATGGATATATACAGCCTCTGTCGGCCAAAAAGGAATAAACCTGAAAACCTTGAGGATCACGTCGCTTTGAAATGAGGTTTGGGGAAACGTCCTTCCTTCTGCGCTATGGAGAATAAACCTCTCCAAGGGGATTCTTCAATTACTAGTTTCTCCCTTGATAAATGTTAACGCCAAGCTCTTCTGCTGTATGGAGAACACATGAAGTGGTTGCTTAAAGTTAGACCCTTCCCTATTAGGAAAAACTTCAGGGCCGAAGTGTGTTTCAGGTGAACGGGAGTGAGCTGTTCTAGAGGACGGTTCCTCCAATAGGAACAGTTCCGCTCTTGTTGATCAGTTATCGAAGTTTGGACTGCATTTACCAGCGAAATTGGAAATAAGTGTCATATATTCCGGGGTGGCATCCAGGCAGTACATCTTATACAACTCTCCTCAAGTGGTCTCCTCTCTTCTCCAGTTCCTGTGTGTATTGTTTGGTTGTTTACTAATCAGTAGCTGATCTCTATTAATTTAACACTGGCTCGTTGGTCGATGCTAAAATATTGGTTCCAAATCTGCATAGCTTGAATTCCATCTCATCTGTTTCATGGACCGTCAAACCACATTTTTTCTAGTTTTCCTAGGGGTGCTCCATAGAAAAATCACTTAACTACTCCTCTTAGTCAGTTGTCCCCCTTGATAAGTAACTGCTGTGTCTTTCCGCTTATTCACTGAGCTATGGAATTTGATCTTGAACATACCGTCAGCAGTGGAGAGAGACATAATGCTTGCTCGTGTAATTTACAGGTTCACCTCAAATAGTGTGTAGTGATTTCAGTGGCTCCAGCAATGGCTTCCCTCAGGGACAGTTATACCAAAACCTCTTTCCAGTATAAACAGGTAAGTGCCCGACACATGAATGCACAAGGAAATGCATGTTTCTTAACGTTTGTCTTCGTTTTTGTATGCGGCATACGTAGTGTGTCCCGTTTAGTGATTGGTAGGAGCCGAAGAAGACTGTGGGGCTAGTTGGTCGCACAGCAGTTTCATGGGAGGGCAGTTGTTCCGACACTCAATCGTCGAACATGAGACCATCAGGGTACTTGTTTTTACAAATTTATTTTACAGCCATAGGCAAGTTTGATCCCCAGTCCTACATGGTTTACACCTTGAGTGAATAATATTTGGAGAGAAATGGACTACAAAGTAATGACCACCCGCTAACTTCGAGGGTGAAATTTAGCAATACTTAACAGACAGTTTAGACTTTCCTAAAAATTTAAGTACATTGTACGTGACATTATTCCTCACCTGGTTCAGGTCGTGTAGTATGGGGGCTGCTTCACGAAAGGTACTTCTCCAGAGTAATTATACTAACAAGTTTATTTGCAACTGACAACAGCTCAGGTATTCGGATGACCGAGTATAGTTGGCGGCTGACCCGAATAATGGCAATTGGGATTTGTTGACGAGCCTATATCGTCTGGTTTATTCTGGTAATAGCGTTTAGTACTGTAGCCCTCAAGAATTTGTGACTGCTGTTCCAGGGGCCACAAAAACGATTCAAAGACCGCAACAGAATGCCCGTTTGCAAGGATTTCTCACTATGAATGAGTCGAAGATCCGAAACAACAAATATGATCCAAGAGATCTTTTGCAACCGTTACTTCCGAAGAAACATATCCACCGCTAAAAAGTCACCTAGTTGTACTGTATACCTGTGTGGAGACTGCAACACAGTTTGACTGGTTCTTTTGCTTGAAATTCTGCTCAGTTTGGTGCACAGGGCAAAGCTGAGTACTCTGTGTAGTTAGGATGCTAATTCAGAAACCAACTTGTTGTTTCCCAGATGGGGTGTGGCAAAGCGATCGATATTCGGTTTGCTATGAATGTCGTCTCAGTTGGATCTTGAAGTAGACTGTGCTACAAATTTAGCTGAGGACCAAGATTAACCAATGATTTATCCAGATCAAATCTGAATATCTTGTGTAAACACTGGCCGTCTAACATTTATTACTGACGTTAATAAGCGGAATGCAAGTAATCGCTAACTGCTAACGCACGACCCTTAAACAGACAAAAAACGATAATGAACTGTTGGCAGTTTTTGGTGGATTCTGTCAAACTTCATTTGTCAGGAGTCCTCTCATTCACCTGAGTGGTAGTCAGTCGGAGACCCAGTCATCCTGAAACCGCGTGTTGTAGACTGCGTGAATGACTGTTGATTAACGCCATACCCCCTTTAAATACTAGCAAATTACTCTACTGATCAGCCGTTTGGGAACCATTTACCTAATAACCGGCCCGCATTTCCTTAAGAGTTTGTCGAATGGTGATGTTTCTCAATAATTAATTCCATCTTTTCATCGTGGACTGAATTCATTTCCAAGAATGAATCTCTGCTGCAGTTTCATGGTCTCCTCTACAAAGTAACAGAGGTTACGTAAACAAACATAATGTTTGCGACAAGTCAGTCAACTGACTCCTACACTGTAAAACAATGCCGGAATACAACAAAAAGACAGTGGGGCCTATTTATCGTTTAAACTGGAAAAACATCAGTAACAGGAGAACTAAAAACGAAGCAGATGCACAGTTGTTTACTTCGACAAGCCATTTTTTGATGCACAGCAATTCTCTGGAATAATTTGGCTATGGAACGTCACACAAAAGTAGAAATTTGTTGCGACATTGTTTTCATTAAATGAAAGCTTCCCACAAACTCCTGCTTCAAAGTGGCAGTTGCAGGTGACACTTCCCTGAATAACGCTCCAATAGATCAAAAACGAACTGCAACCTGGTGTACTGTGCAAGCTTCCTGCATCAACGGCTACTAAATATACTGACTATCCTGCTCATAAAGTTGAGAGGTAGGAATTTAAGCTGCCATTTGTTGTTTGAGTGGGTCAGTTTGTTTTTCCTCCGAAATATTGCTTTCCTCAGTGTGTGACGACCTGTCTTTTCTCTCTGATTTTGACTTTTTCGCTCAAATTCTGTTGAAGGTTTTCATCGCGTTGAATCTGCTTCAAATTGGTTGGCTTGCTAATTACTCTACTTAAATTTTCTTTATTTCTACAATAAAACAATAAGGTTCATTCCTTTTACACGTTACTGAAATACACGCTACTGCTCACCAACCAAGCCAAGTCATCTGTAATACATTATCATGATAGCGTAAACAGAACTGAGCGCTAAACCGGATTCATTCGTTTGCGTTTGAAGGAAACCAGCATTTTGACAACAGTTCCGCTGAATGAATCTCTTTCCTCTGAGAAGGATAGATTTCATGGAGAGGGGGGTGAAAACAAGGACTCAGGAATAGTAAGCTTTTGTTTATTTGGAATAGACCGTAAATCAAGTAGTTTTGAATTGGGGTGAGATTATCGGCTGATTATAGAATTTTCTGAAAATGGAGCAAACGGAAATATTTTGAATTTTACTACCCGCATCAGTTGTCCTAAAATAAGGTACGCCGAAAATAACTGCAATTTTTTACCTCTTCGCCGGTTTTTTCGACGATTATTTTCTATTTAATCTCGCTTTACCCAAAACACCACACTCCTGAATATCGTCCTGATCCATCGTCTATAGTTTTGTGAATCTGTTTTGATGATGGCGATGGTGGTAATGGTGATGAGGGTGATGTTGTTGTTTATTGGAAAGCGCTAAGCAGTGATCATTTATTCGGCCCGATATTTTGAAATCACATATATGTGCCATATTTACTCAGGGAAGGGAATTCATTCAAATACAGTACCATTCACACATGTGAACTTTAAAATGTACCACAATTTGCATGTCCGGGTTATTTTTGCAATTTTCCAGTCGATAATTCACTCTCTCCCTGAGGAAGCATCAGGTCTTGTTTTATGTGGATACTATACCGACAAAAACCTCCAAAAACCTCCAAATACCGACAAAAACCTCCTACAAAAACCTCCGACAAACCTCCATCTTGTAGAAATCCCAACCCGACCAAAGTTCACACGCCCTTACACAAGTGACATAGCACTGTCCCTTTCACACAGAAGAACAAAAGGTGTTAATGAAGTTCAAGTGGAGTCTTCAAGTTAAGTGAACCGAAAGAACTAGACCCCAAGGTGGACCCAAATTCAAGTAGGTTTCTCATCAAACCTAAAACTTGCTGATCCACCCTAACAAACAAAATCTCTTAGCCGACATTTAACACCAATTTAGCCTGACTTAATTGTCTGCTTCTTCTCCCGCCTTGGCTCTCAACCCACCTCGTAGCCTGGCCACTTGGTCTGACGAAGC
Organism: Opisthorchis felineus; assembly: GCA_004794785.1. Classification (NCBI taxonomy): domain Eukaryota; kingdom Metazoa; phylum Platyhelminthes; class Trematoda; order Opisthorchiida; family Opisthorchiidae; genus Opisthorchis; species Opisthorchis felineus. Next base: position 415,302 of record SJOL01006380.1, on the reverse strand, counting down.
TTGTGTCAAAAGAGAAACGATGTTCGGCACTAAATCTACCGATTGTTTCCCAAACTTTTCTTAAAACGATAAATTCTCAATCGTTTCCAAGCATTTTCTAATTAAAGAAACATACCTATAGAACTTATATTCGAAAAATGTCAAGCTGGTACTTTCGATTGGTGAAACAGGAGGGAAATTGGAACGACCATCGCCTATTCAACGTAAGGCGTTTAAAGCACAGTGTTATTCCCACAGTCTTGATAGTTTAGCCACCGGATACTTCTGTCGCTTCTGTTTGAATAGCTTTCTCAGCAGCCACCATTCCTCACACAGAGGATGTACTTAACCACCCAGCGGTTAACGGATGTACGTTGCTACACCAGTCGACGCAACCACGATCCTTAAACCACAGTCTCAACCACCGACTTCCAGGTGCTTAACTTCAAAGCTACAGAGGTGAAATTTAAGCAGGGCCGGCAAAGCAAGGATAGACAGGTATGTAAGTTCTAATAACTGCTTGCCACAACTCAATGTTCTAGTAAGGTCACAGATGAAATGAAAATATCCATAGATTGCCGTAGTGTATATAACTTATCAGATAGATCACTGACTAAACTTCACTGTGAGTGGAAAAGTAACAACAGTCCAGTGAATAATCCCTAGCTTTGCATCAGTACATCAGAGGCTTCCTTCAGCGAAAGCCGAGAAGCTACGGGTGTAGCTGGTCACGGTCCTAAATTCCCAACAACCAGGAGCAACATCGGAGAGGATAGCGTTGAATACACTGAGACAGGTGCACAGTATAGTCATTACGAAGGGAGTGTTGATGAACAAGATCGACTATCTTCAAATGGTCAAACAACATCTCGCCGATGGACCGTGCCGAGAAATTTAAAATGGCATTATTACTTCAGTAATGAATAAAAGTAAGATTGAAGTTGGCTGATAGTTAAGATCCACAAAATGAACCATTTAGAGCAAGGTAACTGGCATCGGTTTTGTCGGCATTTCAATGGCGATATCTTCAAAGTTGCATTTGAATGGGTTCTGTTACATTCAGATTACTTTCTTTGTTTACATGTGGTAATGGTTTTTGGGACTGTTCACGCTAATTGCATTAGAACTATTCAAGCTCATGCCAGCTTTCTCCAAGGAGCTTCACCAATGTCGAAAATGAGGGAGTCTTCCAGCTTCCGAACGTTCTGCAATGAGGATGGTTTCGTTTAAAATCTTTTATGTTCGATTTACCCAAATACTCTTTTAAGCCCATGAATGTTTTGTTTCACAAGCCCTTCACTTTTTCAAAAAGGTAATAATACAAAGCAGTTTGGCGCCTTTGACCTTCGCAGTCATCTCTGCAACTCAAGTCGTTCCCTGAGGGAAACAAAGCTGCACTCAGAAAAATATTCCACATGCACATGCTTTGTATACGTAGGTGAAGACAGGTTTACAGTGACAAAGGTTTACAAACCTGATGAATTTTATCAAACCACTCGGGTTCACAAAAGCATTGCAGTGCAATAATGGATTCCATTAGAACGTATTTCCACTACCCAGGCAGAACTTTTTTCACAGACCTGAAATTTTACATCGGATTAAGTACTTAGAGTTCTAAGACAAATGCTCACTTCAACTGCTCAGCTCAACGTGCTCCGAACAACTCTTACTTGCAAGTAAAAATTAAATTTGTAATGCGTTGAAATGCGCTGTACTCACAAACTTATGTCGGCGATTCATGGACACTAAAGTACCGTTGGAATTAGGCTGTTTGACAGATTTCAGTTCCATCTTCCTTCTCTGGTTAGATCGGATGCTGAACAATGAAGTTTTTAATAAACTTCACTGCAACAGGTTTGAGTGTACAGTGGTGCAGACGCAACTACCGTGATCAGTTAACATAGGACGCGTGGCCGATAACGACGTTCCGAATCAAGCCATATGCGGCAAGTTGAAAGGTCAGACTCGTAGTCGATAAATGCACATGTTCTTCAAAAATTTGCGGAAAACTGCAACATTGATCGTAGATGATGAAGAGAAACTGAAACTTGATAAAGTATTTTGATAAACTTCCATTTGTGTACATTTGAGGAGCGCTAACGCACAACACAACCTAATGTCCAAACCAAGGCGGATCACTCGGAAAAACCTTGTTATTCGGGTTGAAGACCCGAATACTTGGAGCCATGCAATTTCTGGGACGTATATCATTGAGAATAAGCTGGCTCACCAGCATACCTTGTCAAAGTCACCCCGAATACTACAGTCAGGTATATAAGTTCGGTGTGCTGCGAATTCGAATAAACACAAACTCGACTCTACTGTCATGCTAAAACATCTGAAAACTGGTTTAATGCCAAAGAGATACAGCAATGAACAGCCCTCATCACCACTACTGCGACTTATTTAGGACGAAATGCTATGCTCCGCTGCATCAGGGGGCAATCGACCGATTATCCTTGAGCTTGTATCTTACAGAAGCAGTCCTGGCGTCCGCTTTGATGCCATCACACTTGTGCTGATTACTGGCTTCAAACAGGCCTTCCGTGCCGTCCTGCGCTTTTATCACTGCCTTTGTTCTGTCAATTTCATCTAACAGTTGTTTTTTAATCTCAGTTGACTGTATTTAACGCAAGGGTGCGATTTATTGTGTTAGTATATTCCTAACCCAAAAAGCAAGGAAATTTACAGCACAACACTGAACGAGAAGAAATATCTTGTTCGGACATGGACCACTTATTCGAACAAAACAAATACGCAGGAAGGTCAGACTGATATTCTGGCTGGTGCAGCTTCGTTACCGTACATGTTCGTACCAATGTATCTTGTGATATTTACCATTCTCGTCACGTCTGCTAAAACACCAAGTGTTTTCCGGGTGGCAGACCTGTTTAGTCACTTTAAAAAAAGAAAATGTGTTTGTGAAAATTTGTTTTTGTAGCAAGCGACTGCCCCTCTAGTCTCACTAAAACTGTGGCTTGTTTTGAGTGATCCGCAAGAGTGCACTAAACTTGTCGATGGACGACCTCGTAAGTGATGCTTTGTTTGTTCCGCTTGCCGGCTGTTTGCTTTCACTTTTCGTGTTCCGTCGTGCTCACGTACAAACTGTTCAGTCCCCGTTGGGTACCGTTTTGGTTGTCTCTCGTCCCTTTTGTTTGTCAAAAACAGTTACACCCCTAATGAAGACTTTCTAGTTATCCACTGGTTTATGAATAAAGTGGATGGGATAAGGTTTCTTTCTAGGATTTCCCTGATAAACAAGACTTACAACCTTTGGGCAAAGACTTTAATGGGGCATAGGCAAAACCAAATTGTTAATCGGAACTTTGCGCTATCCTTGTAGAAAATATGATAAACTTCAGCGAATCAGATTGGTTCTACGTTCATATCTGATATCCCAAGATCCTGTATGATCCTCCAAGGGAATTCTACGCTGCTCAACTTTTGCCAAATGCTGAAATTTCCCTATAAACTTTGGACCGAAGCAACTCCCGACCGATTCTGCTACATCTGGCTGATGGATTTCGATAACACTGCAAATCGTAATTTACTGCTTCTCATAAATAACCATATCCTTTATCATGTATGATTGTATCGATCGGTGGATATTCGGGAGAATGAGTTGTAATTATCTCTTGGACTGACAGGTCACACTGTCCGTTGATTTAATTAGTACCACGAACAGGTAGCCACAGCCAGGTAGGTAGACCATCTGAAACCAGACTGGAAGCCAGATTGAGAGAGTTTGGAATAATCCCAGTGTGTTGGAGTTTGTTTGAAATCGAAAGCCCTCAATGGAGTTACTTGTGCACAGATAAGTGCGATCCTCCGCAGGCTTTAAACAGGACACAGCGGTTGTATATATCCCATGAGGACATCGCAGTTACCTAGACAGGTAGCATAGAGATGATGTACAGCATTTGACTGCACCAAACCAGGCATCAAGTTCACTCAGACACTGGTGCAATCTACTGGGTTTCCATTCATTTTTTATGATCAAAACGGCAATCGGATCGTTATTGGTATAAGAAAAAGCTCATTATTTCAGAGTGCACTGCTTTTCCATGAATTTTCCCGTGGAATTATCATCACAATGCAGCCAACCTCCAATAAAAACCACCAAAGCAGCTTCTTGTACGAGACTGGTTTGAACGTGTCCCAACAAAACTCCCTATATATTGTGGGTTTTTTTTATCCTACATTATATCTTTTTTTGTCTATGATGTTTCATCTGGGTATTACACCACAACCTCAGACTGTTGGCACGAATCTACGGGCCCACCTCAAACTGTGTACGGACGATTGTAAACTTCGAACGAGGGTAGCTTTTTATGCATATGACGTGGTCCATTTGGTTTATTTGGGTCCGTTTACGTCTACTTCCAATACACTCCTGAAAGGTCAAATATAATGACGGATGAACTTTGAGTGGCTCAACTGAAACTGCAGGACGCCAACAACCCTCCGTGGTGTCGAACCCAACATGGTATGTATAACTGCTTCATGCTTGTACCATCGCGCCTGGTGATATTTTTCATTCTGACGATAGCTAAGACTCGATTCATGCTGCGTCCTATCTGACTGGTGGTAGAACGCCTTCTCATTCACCGACCCAACTGCGCATTGACGGCACCTTCTAATATGATGACGAAACGTAGCAAACGAATTATCAAGTTCGGTGAATGGTCCTGCCACCGCGTAAAAAATCAGTACTCAGCCATCTGATCATGTTTAATTCCGTCTTGCAGATTGCAGTGAAAAATTTCGAGTTAGTATGAAATAGAATCGTTGGGGCCAAATTGAGGCTGGAGTTCTTGCTCACGCCAAATGTGGAAACGCGGTACGCATTTCAATTGTCATTGAATAACATCAACGTTGGTAAAGCAAGTGTCTTGGATCGTATCCGAAGATTTAGGATTTTTCAGTCGATAATCCGTCCTGTGAGTAAAGTCAACCAATGCTGAAAAGCCAATTAGCACTGTACAGTTGTTTTGTCATTAGCGGGAATTGTGAGCACATAGTGTGTACATATGATGAAACTTCAGGGAGATTCGAACCCGCGACATTTCGGCTATCAGATGAAGACTAAACCATTCAGCTATGAACGCTGATCAGCAGTGTCCTTAGCTCGCGCTCAGGCGGGATATAGCATCAGCCATCCCTCAATCACGGAATGTATATCACACAGTCACTTGTTGACTGACTCTTTGAGTGACGATTTCTCAGAAGTAAGGTTCACTCATTGCTGTACACTGCTTTTTGGCCTTTCGGCAAGGAGTGGCTTCAGTGACTGAGGGAAATCCCGTTTGAAAAATAAGTGCTAGAATTTGGAGGTTATTCAGACAATGAGCAAAATCGTCCGTCCAAACTTCAAGCTTTTCTCTCAACTATCTAACCACCCGAAATAATAAGGGGAGAAATCGTTTTAATTGTCTGGGAATATTCAACAAACTGAATATTTCCATACCTCTCAGTGCCCACTATAATGGCTCCTTTCAGGGACGGAAATCAGCTATTTTGAGAAATCTGGTTACGAATTCGCTCGAATCGTCTCATTCTCTTTACTAGATCCGTTCTGGTCAAAATGCACTTTTCCGTTGATCTCCACACTCTATAAAACTCAGTACATTTTAATCAAGAAATCGGGACTAACAAAGATCTTATGTCAGCAGATTAGACATTACAGCATGCTGGGAGAATATCGATTAAAATCAGTTAATCATCTCTCTCTGACGTATGACAACAACGGTGATCAAGTCAAAGTGGCACCATTTGTCAGACACCACGCTGTGTATTGAACAAATGAACAAATGATGTAAACTTGGAGGGAACTGTATAATGAAGAGCGTCTTGGTGAATTACAGAAGATATAAGAGTACTGATGGAGCAGCGAGAATAAGGCGGCTCCAAGATGATGAACAATAACCAAAATGGATACTTTAGCCGATAAGATCCAAACACACCACATACCTTTAGGCGTAAATCGAATGGGGCAAAAAAACGAAGAGAAATGTTGCCCTTAATTTGGTGGTAAGAAAAAAAACTGGTGGCTGAACAGGTGACCATTGACCTCTTCTCTGAGTTCGTCACCTCAATTTGTGACCAAACGCTTGCAACCAAATTACTCAGCTAAGGGGACAGATCAGTGGCAATCCAACCAACAGAGAATGAACGCACTCAAGCTATCAATATTCCAGTCCACTCTCAAGAGAAAAAGTTGACATCATTATCATTTCAAAAACAAGTTCCATTAGGCCCGAATTTTTGATAAAGATTTAAACGAAACCAACTTTTCAATGAGTTATGTGTGGTGTTCAGCGGAATACGCCCTGCAGAAGATTAGTGTTTTCCCGACATCTTCCAGAAATCGGATTCCAACTTTGGCAAGAGGAGAACAAACGCTTTTTGGAACTCTAAAGTACTTTTGTGTTCGCAACTAGACCGGCCTGGAGGACCCTTTCAAAGACCAATTTCCTTAGCCTGAGTTAATGTACTACACGAGTCGCTAAACAGGTAGAGATGCACCAATCAGTGATTTCAACTTCATTCGATTTATCGATCATCGCTGAGTCGTAACCATTAAAGAGAGCAATGAAAATGGATTATTTAAGTCTGCTCATTTGCAGCAGATCCAGATTGACTCTTACCTGGAGGAAATATTTATAAGAAATCATTCTGTTGAGAAAGAAAACGGCAAACTTTATCACCCTTGTAGGCTAAATTTTGTTATGTCTGTGCAGAACTATTTATGGTAGTCGCGGTTGAAGGTAAGCCACATCACAAATTTTATATCTAATTTTACGAATTTCTTCCGGAGGGCACTACTCAAGAAAACTCTGTAAAGCCAACTTCCAGTTTCACCCCCTCATTAGGCCATCAGTGAGACTCTATTGAAACAAGTTTGGTACCGGATTTTCCTGTAGTATTCAATGTTCTAGGGTTCTATTGAACCAGTAGAATTAATCTATGAGATAATCGCTTAATCTGATTATGAAATCCACACACGTGAACCTTTGAACCGGTCGCGACCATTCCACTTTGGAATGCAGGCATATTCAACAACCGCTGTGGTGCAAACGATTTCGATGGCTGCCTAAAAGCATCTAGGTGTACAGCCCCATGCTTGCACTGATTTGCACCGGAATCCAACATATATCGGTCCGTGATGTTAGAATATAAAGGTTACAAGGGATATCCAGGTACTGCTGCACTCCTTTAAAAGTCTTGTGGTATTTTCAAATGAAAAGCCATAAACAGGACACTGCACTCTTCAGACGCATTTTGCCATTTTTCTCCTCTTTTAAAGGCCGACGCCCATGACGATATAATGAACGGCTCTGTACTATGTTGCATCATTTTACCAGAGCTACTGCATGTATGTGTCGTGTAAATGATAAAACAGTATAACTAACAAAGCTTCTCTACGCCAGAGCATCCCCAGGAGTGTTAGATTTTCAGGACTATTATCGCACATCACCGGGTTGAACGACAACTGTTGCTATGCACTAGCGTTTCAGCTGATAGTCATAAAAAACCAGGTTACTTGCTATAGCCAAATACGTATTGCAAAAGCCGTGATATAGTAGGGTTTTTCCTGTTTAGTTCTATTAAATGTTCGTCACCGCAGGAGCATTCTAAAAATTCTGTGACAGTGAGAAGGTAAACCGTGGATTTTTGTTGAAACATTCTCTACAACCGAGGATGCATGTTAGTCTTTTGAATCGGTTAAGAGAGACTGACATTTAGGAAGATTTAAAATTCTCTGTCTAAACTGCCATGAGCCTAACGGTAGCCGCAATGTATCCTCTATTTAAGCGGCACATTTTTCGATCATTATTGACCATAGTTGGTCGTATTTGTGCTGCGGTTCAATGCGCTCTCGCGCTGGCAGACAGTAACTAATGAGGAAAAAATTTTGTACACATCTTCAAAAACCACTCTGAATGAAAAGTCACTGATAGGAGTTTGCCCTAGCCATTTGGTTTCAAGGTTTAACGGATAAAATACAGTCTGTGTGCGGAAAGGACCATGTAGTCATCCAGTACCTAAATACCAAACAACTTTTGAGAAATGCTCACCCCGTGTACTTGTTTTAAGCTATTTTCAAATAACTGACGCACTTCTGTCACCTTCAGTTAAACTCATTTGATAATCATAACAAAACTGATAATAGAGACTTGTAGTGGACGTATTTAATCTCTTTTTGTTGCATGGTCACATCTACCGGATTGCATGCTCGCGACATTTACGCTGACGTACCGATAGAGCATCCGATGTTTCCCTTATACTGTGCATCTCAGATTCAGCCCTGTGAAATATGCTGCACAAAAGCCAGTTCGTTCAGCCCGATCGCAGGACAAGATATCATTGGAGTGGTTGTAAATACAGAATTCTATTCAAACCCACAACTATCGGAAGGTGAGGATATCGCTATAATGAATGACTTCACATGACAGGTGATTGTAATGGACTTTCCTAAGGTGAACCACAAGATAGAACAAACACAATGTATTGCGTACGTTCCAAATAGAAATACCTACTCATTGTAAAGGGAACTATTCAAACTCAAACTACCCGCCAAATGAAAGAAGGTTGTCTCTACTCCGCCCCGTTTCTAAATAAAATAAGGTGAAAAACTCCATGTTTGTGCAGCTAGTGCCCGTATGTTAATGGTCAAACACTGATTATGAATCCCAAACTCTCTTGATCTGTGCGGAATATCCAAGCCGACCGTAGTAAGAAATCAGAGTGCTTCGAATACAAGTATAGAGACCACTTCATTGCATCTTACGGGTTCCATACAGAGCCTAGATATCACATATCCCAAAGGTGTATGGCTGATGCCAAACAAGTTGCATTTAGAAGTTATTAACATCATCTGGTACATCACCAAAGAAAGTAAATGGTAGGTCGATGCTCACAATTTCACTCAATGGGGCTGATTTTAAGTCCAAAACTTGTTTGCGAAATCATGGAATTCTCACAGTTCTTGAAAAACGAGCCAATTCTTTGCGGATTTGTGGGCAGTCCTCAGGTGATTCGTTTAATGAAATTCGTTTCTATGGCAGAATTGTTTTCCAGCAGCACAAACATATGATGACTATTCGTCACAAAGCTGGACAAGTGAGTACAGTCTACTCAAAAACGGCTATTCAACCATTGTTGTGAATTTCTATCACTGTGTCCGCATTGCTATTCCGCGAATTTTCCGCCTACTGATAAGACGACAGTAATCTGACCGGAAAACGCTAGATCACAGGGTAGGCCGCGAACCAAGCAGATGGTGAATCCCAACGAGCACAGTTTCCACCTAGTTTGTTGGTTGACAGTAACCTTCCAAGCATGTTAGCTTAAATATGTATGTGCACGTCAACTTCAGCGCCCAAATGTTTCTAGTTGCAAATAATGAATAACTACGCATGGAAAAAGACTGTGGAAACGCTGATGCAGTTTTCAGGCGACTAAAGGACTGAATAGAGGTAAAATGAAAAGAGTAGAGGATATTTTTATATGTTGGATCAATGAGCAGTTCAGTCGGGCTGACCGAGTCAGCCGCTTCTGCCCACACAGAGGTGGATTAGTTAGGCCACGAATGCATTTAGTATTTATTATCGCGTTCATATTTAGCTACTGGCTAGTAGTCAGTAGTCTGAAATTGGACAGAGTAGAATGACAGGAAGCTGTCAGCGGCGAGACTCGTTCGAAAAGTCCTCAACCATCCTTATGTCCTCCTTTATGTACGTCCACAATAAAGAGCGGAATCACTAAGCATCATTTTCGCTGTTTTAGAGATCATAAGCAGCAAACATCCTTGGCCGTGCCTTGACTTGAAACCTTAGACCCCTGACACGCGAGGTGAGCTTGATAACACTGCTCCTCCAACAAACGCACAAGAATCAACACTTGTGATCAGACGAGCATATTCACCGGGACAGTCGATCCACTTACTAGCTGTCCTGGTTTTGATGGTCATCTGGCCGGCTTCTGGTTTCAGAACTTCCCGGTGGGACAGTGCCACGACCGTTAAAATCTGCTGGACAGTTTCACATAGTTTCAGGGGATTGCAGGAATTGTAGAAGTTACTTAATAACGGTAGAAAGCATGGACGATCAAGGAGGAAACCACTCGGAATTCACTTTGGTTCGCTTCAAATCAGTAACGTTATGCAATGCTCGATATTGATTGTGCATGTGCACAGATTTCCAACAGAAAGTCCCGAGGAAGGCCTAAAACATGCTAACCGAATGGATATTGTTGCTTATTCAAAGGTGGGCAAACCAAGATGTTTGTTCTACCCTTTTGGGCGGAGGACTATTTTCAGTTAAGGTGCGGTTGTATCCAGAAAAGCCCGGCGACAGGAAGCCTTCCGTCCTTAGCTGAACTGATCAGCTAAGAATGATGGATAAGTACCCTTGGTTCATGCTTTCGTGGTCGGAACCCCTTGTTTTGTTCACACATGGCACCTGGTTAGACGGGACTAGCGGTATGCCTCCTCATTTGGGTACAGACGTTATTTTGACTCCACTGAACTACGCAAGCATCACCTGATTAAGCTTACACTTATCCCTGACCAAGAAGGTTAGAGAGATTATACTATTGCGTACAAAAAGTCCCTAGAGTTTCACTTTGAAATTTTCTTCTTTTCTGGTTAAAGTAGCTATCGTTGGTGAGCTGAGGATCTTCCAAATTCTCGAAACCAATTTACTATGTGCTCAGCCATAGAAAATTGCTGCCTGAAGTTTAGCCTTGTAGATATAAAGCTGCTTTAAATAACTGTTTGTTCGCCAACACTCCAAATTGGGTCACCGACATTCTGCTACTTTCGAAGCAGTCAGATTTATTCTCCAGTTTCCCCTAGACAGAGGACTTTGCTTTTCATTCTTACTGCCGCTGAGTTCCAGTTACTTCATTCTGGTCGTATGAACACCATAACAACCACATGGTTCGTTTGGTCGGGTGATGATTGCCGCGAAATACATTCGTTTAAACGATAATCTGCTTTTAGTGGGAGAGGCAACTGGTCTTGAGCTGTCGAATGGTTCTCAGCAACCTTATGAATGGTATATCCGCCAAGAAAGTACGATCAACCTTCAGGCGGATCACCAGTTAGACTCTTCAAAATTACCCTCTTGTGCCGAAAATCTTCTCAGTGGAACTCTCACCAGCTCAACCAAAATTAATTATTTCACTGCTTGGTCATTTTTAAACTCGATAGACTGTGGTTCCACTGTTTCAGCTCAGTAAAAACCGCCAAAACAATTCCTACACACTTACTGGCATTGACCGTTTTTGCAGTGTCCACCTAAAATATCTGTCTACATCGTCTTAATTGAGAGGATGTGCGAACCTGCAGGTGTCATCGCACGTTAAAATAACACCAACATCAGGCTACTGAGGAACATGACTTCAAGAAATCGACCTTTTCATTTCCCGTGACTAGCAACTACCTGGCTACCTCGACCATTGCTTCAGCATATCTTGGTTGACCTGCTAAAATCTCACACAGGCTTTCTTCTCTGTTCCTTGGGTGGTGTAGCATTAGGCTTAAAGTAGAATGCGTGCAGAATTCGGACACCTTACGCGGATAATCAAAACGGAAGTCAGTTGCCTCAATGTCTATATGGATCTCACTAACAAAATCTGTCAAGTTATATGACCTATTGTGAGGAAACTGTGCGACGGACGACTAAAGTTGGGCTGTTCTGGCCCTAACCATGGGAAGCACAACCACGATATTTTATATCCATCCAAATAACCCACTGACATTGACATCTCAGATGGTTTCACTGTCACGAGTCGTACAGAATCGGAGAAAAATGCATATGAGTTTGCGAATTGGGCGAAAAGTGTCCTGCTGGAGCACTGCTGGTACAAATTTTCCCATCTTCTCTCTCGCTCTACAGTAGAGGCCCGTTCCGTTGCTTCAGTTTTGAAGACAAAACTGGGGTTACGTATCCGTCGATCACTGTGTTTTAGTTAGTGCGAACCGGGGGGATTTCTATAGTTTTCGCTGAGACAGCTAGAGTGCCCCGTCAGGCTAACTCAAAGCCTCACACAATTTACAAGCGTTTTCTTATCCCTTGCTGACGCCACCAGCATGCTATTTTTTCAGTTTCTTCTTTCTTGTAACAGTACACATGCTCATCCGTAATATTCCCACCCAGTGCAAAGATATGGATGATGTAGTGACCGGTAGTAGCCACCTCGTGCTTGGAATAAATCTCTAACTACAAACTGCAGTTAGTGAAGTTTCCAGCTGATCAAGTGAACATCTTCGCTATCTCAGTGTCCAAAAATGCTCCGAAGCTGTTTCCTTCCACCTTTGGCCAACTGTACGTTGACCCATTTGGCAGCTACCAACCCCCCTTTCCATAACTTTTACAGCGAAGTGCCTTATCAGATGATCTCAGTCGGTGCCCCATACTCAAGTGCCTTTAGTGCCCTTAGTTTAGCGTCTAGCTTTTCATGCTTAGGGCTGAAATGTACTTAGACCGCTCAATCATATCCGTAGATCTCTTGATGCTTGCAGCTTGACTAGCTTCGTAGTAAACACAAAGTTTGACGCATGTTCGAACATCCTTGAAAAGCCTTCTCCAACCGGTCCTCCAGCCACCCAACTATGAAATGATAAACGAGGAATTCAGCTAGGTTCTAGTTGAGTCTCCCGTCAAAACCGAATTGGTGTACGAATGAGTGTATACGTAGTAGACCACGTATATATTATGCACTCATCCAAGTACAAACAGCCACCACCCACCAGATTTCCTCTCCCTGTGGATCTGTAATCCCCCACTCGGATCATTTTCGTAATACTTTACCTAACGACCTCGCGTCTCAACTATTCGTGTACAACTTTCGGTGTTGAATAGTTCGGCTGAGTTTGTCTTCTGGAGAAAGCCGAAATAATTCAAGTTCTTTTGACATGGTCGTAAAGTTGCATGCACAAAATTCACCTCAGGTGTGAATTGAGTTGAATTTGAGTTGAATTCATACGAACCTACTCCCCAACGACATTTCACTAGCGGCATGCCGGTCAATTCAGCGTAAATCAGCTGAATACAAACCAACTCATTACCCATCCAGTTTCTCACAAACCAGTTTGCCCGGAATAATTCAGCACTTGGCAACTCGTCATCTCCACAACCTGAATAAAGTAGTGACAATCTATTGGAAAATGTTTGGGATCGATTGGGTAGTCATTTTTTCAGAGAGGTTTGTTAAACAATGAATCCACCTATTGTTTATCAAACCTCTCAGAATAATGACAACCTGTTTGCATATCAATTTCGTTTTCACGGGAGACTCAAGTGAATCTCCCGTTTATGATATTCTTCAACTGAATGTGCTGCACAAAGGCCACCTCATGTTTCAGTTGGTACGATATTGGAGATATCGCAGTATATTTTCATAAAGGAAACTACTCATAAAGTTGCAGAAAACTCTTCGACAGTCCACGACCGGTTTCGCCCTTCTTGGGGCACATTAGGTAGGCACAGTCCCCGAGTTTCCGTAAACCTTATGTTCTACTTGAACTCAAATTTGACTGATTTCTTCAAGTACACTCATTTCTATATTCGGTAATAATCGTCATCGTTACCATCTTGATCATCACCATCGTCATGAGCACCACCTTCAGGATCATCAACATCTTTATCACCATCAGTAATATCATTACCATCACCATAATCATTCTCATCGTCAAACCGACCAGCAACACCGCCATGGCATTGCAGTTTGGATATTTTGAGGTTCCCTATATGGAACTTCGATTCACGCGTAGGTTTAACGATCCCGAATATCGAAACAACGAATCGGATTCGAAAGTCTGCGGTACTATTTACACAAATGTGAACAAAATTACACAACAATCATCAATTTTCCATGTTCGAGGCGCCAACAAGTGCGCAAGTTTGTCGCTGACCGGGACAGTGCAGTATGAAGTATCAAGGTCCGCACACCAAACAACGGCGAACTGAATTTAACCTCCGTGATGCTCTTTGCGGTCGTCGCTTCCGAGGACACTCGTGATTCTGATCGACGGTGCGATCACACGGACACCATGACAGAACGAGTCAGGGCAGGCTCAGCAGACGAGGCACGAACACGCGTGCGTAAGTAGGTCAGCTGAGCACATTCACACACAAACATGCTAATTCACCAGTCGAACGGGACAGCCTTTGAGGTTATGTGAATGGCGGATACAGATGAGCAAAACAGGTGAAAATCCAAAGTACATGGGCAGAGTAAATAAATGAATAGGGTATTAGGAATGAGATCAAGTTGGAGGCATTAGGATAAGAAACATAAACCACAGTATTGGATGACTTTAGTCAGTTATTCTACCAAGATGTGAGCCTCCTACTTTTCAGAGAGGGCCAGTCAACAGAAATGAACGCAAGCTTTAAGTCTTGGAACATCAAGAGTGTAAGGCGTCTGTACCTCTTCCTGCCCGAACTATTGCCTACTGTCCTCGAGTCACGTTTTCACGCGCTCTCATTAGACGATGTAAAATAAACTGTGCAAGGAACCTAGTTAAAACGTGAGTCCAGCTAGTATCTGTGTGATTGCCTCACTCACTGCCAGTGCCCGTTTTGAGAATGAGCACTAATAGTAACTCATCTCAGATGGCTGAGTCTGCCCGTTCCCCTCAGACAGAGGCAAATAAGATCTGCATCCTCAAACAAACCGGGTGAGAATTCGTCAGCACCAGCAGATTGCTGGCACTTGAGGGAGGAAAGATATGCATGTATTTCTGAGGCCATGAAAAGTTCCAGGTTCCATGTCCAGGGCTCCGTAGCGGGTTTGGGGTCCGACTAAGCAAGTACGCGTGACCGGATGAGTTTCTGTCGAAAGTGTTCACTCCAGCAACTCAGGAGTCCTTCTCTTTTAGCGTAAGTTGAGCAAGCTTTATAGTTGATTTATTCACTCACGAGAAAGATGACGGGCCTAATACACGTATCTGATAGAATAGTTTTCGCACATATCCGAATTTCCCCTGCTTTCTACATCTCTTCACCTGGACCCACCAAGCATATCTATTCGCGCAGACACTCCTTTTCACGTGGCATCCGAAGACTCGTCCAGCTTTATTGTACTCTCAACCGAGCGGCAGACATGTCCGATCTGGGAGTAAGCTTAGGATTTTGCACTGGATCTGGTGTTTGAATGAAGTAGGTCGTGTTGGTCCACAGGCGGAACACACAGCATCGTGCACAGCATTTTGGGCGTCCCCGGAAAGCGCAAAGGAAATCAGCCATGAACAAGTGCGTGATGAGAATTTGCATAGACAGCCCATAATGGGCGGCACGCCGTAGCCGATCCACGTCATATTTAGCTGATGTCTATGTTGTCTATCTGCGTTGAAATTTGACCTGCATGTAGGGGCCGCCACTTTCCAAGTGGCGTTTGTTGTTTAAAAAGTTAGTAGTGCACGGAAGCATTCTGTGGTCAGCATATAGCTGCAGAAGTTATTCGTCATCGTTCCAGCGCCTCGCTTTTCAGTCAAAGATGGACACACAGTTGAGCTACAATGGGGAAAATTCTCCCTACTTGTGAATTTATACCCCTAGCAACCACAATAATACCTGAACACTTAGTCTGTCGTACAACAACTTTCAAAGTATCGTGAGGACTGCCTTTGAGAGTATTTTATGGTGTATGCAGATAAAATCAACAGCAAACGATTCATGGTTTCTATACAGGAATTTTCATAGATGTTGCCAAACGAACAGGAAAGGCATGACCATCAAGCAACCACTAGATGACCGAAAACCCCGACAGGTCCAGTGGCAACGACTTCCCGACCACCATAGTTGCTCAACAGGAGGCAAGGGAAAACCGATGGGTAGATCAGTTTAACAACCGTACATAAATCTTCGATTTAGGTTTCAGAGAAACAGCACACATCAGCCGAAAGCAGGGCCAGCATAGAAGCAAGAGTCTCGGTGCTTGAAGAATGATTTCTTATTGTCTATAGCCACGGCGACCGAGTTAACTGTAGACATTTCAGCATTTGGAGGCTGACGCATCTGTAACTCCCAAAAATGGGCCTGGGAAGATGTCTTACGTATCAGCAACTGTAGCAGTCCGTTCTCGCCCACTCACCTTGCTGTGTCCAGCATTTGTGAAGACCCGGCCGACGTGGCAATAGTCCATTTATGATTGTGCCACACACGGATGTATGTGAGCCCGGTTTCTGCCAAGAAACTTACCCTCAAAGGAGGGGTTTTAAAATCTTCAGCTGAGGGTTCAAAAACCTGAATGCAAGGCAGCGGTATCTGGTGTAATACCACCAGCGCAGTTCGTCTCGTTTAGCACAGTTCTACCACTCATATTTCAACCCCAAACTTGGAGAACAAAAGATCTCTGTCCATTGTCCAGCCTATTATGACAGACTCTGGGAACTTCATGCTTCACTCCTCAGTGCATATCATTGAGCTCGATGGGGATGCACAAACCGTCTCACCGTTGTGAGTTCCAGGCGTTTGTGACGGACGGAGGAATTCATACATCAAGTTACGGTTGCACTCATTTACGCCTAAAGTGTGAAGAACGTGTCTTTTCTAACAGATTAGATTGTCTGAGATATCAGGTCACCAAAGCAGCTCGCCGGATCACTGTTCCTCTCCCCCATATAGAGGCAGTGGGTTCTAGGTCCATGCGCACCATGTCAGATCAGTTAACTTTTATTGTGCATGCCACGTCTCAGTTTCGTTTCCCTCTGCCGGCTTCTCCTCAGTTGTTCATAATGCATAAAGTTTCTCTGTACTACCCATCTTGATAAACTTACTATGCGATAACGGCGATGGTTGACCACTGGACCTTGCTTGTACCATCAATCCATTTGAAATGCTGAAAAAACCTCTTTGCCTGTTTCGTGTGTCGCCTAACCAATGCGCATACAGGCGATTGCCAGGCGGTACGAGCTGACACATCTCTCAAAGATTAGCACATTGTGAAAATGCTGATGACCAGATGGTGAGTGTTGTAAATGAAACTGTCCAACGATCGGACCATTGAGAGTGGCCTTTATCAAGGAACAAATGACTGACATGAAAACTGCCGAAGACTGGTCCACCTACTGTCACATGTACTGTGATTGGTGTGTAAGTCACGTGTGCTCTGCGACTTGCGCGCGCGCGTAACACGTGTCTTTTCTTCACACGTGACCTTGAGGCGGGGTGTGGTCTGTGGTCTGTCGTTTATCAGTTGCTTTTTGGATTTTCAAGTAAGCCGGACCAAATGACAGCAGACTCCTCAACTGTATCAAACCTATTGACTCACGAAGACGTCAAAAGAATAGTAATTGAATCTGTGTACATATGTCAAGATTTTGATGCAGTAAATGTATGTTATCAAAGCTGACCGGATGGTCCTCAGTTATTGTATGGAGTTCGATAGCTGATTCATTTTCCAGTTTGTTCAATTCGCTCACTTTGCTTGGAGCCGTTCGAGAGTGCTGTTTATGTTTATTGACTCAAATTGTTCACAGGTTCGCCCAATGTAAACGCAGTCACAGTCGCTATGGTCAGTCTTGTAGATACACTTGTTACGGTCATCGGGTTTCGGTGGATTTTTCTTGCGAACCAGTTGTCTCCGAAATTTGTTCTCTATTTTTAAAATAGTAAGGATGTTAAAGCTCGAGGGTACGCGGCGGATGCTTTTCATTGTTTTACCGTGCTTGTGTGGCACGGGTAATATGGCTTTCAAATAAAGCTGTTTCCTTACAGAGCTTATCAACCGGTGGGCCAGTGTGCGAATTATCACCATCTTTCTACTCAGTGAATGAGCAGAGTTAATGTCCACGTAACGATCTGATCGATTTGGTTTGTGGTGAATTACGGTTTCATAGTGACCATGGTTTCAATGAACTTTACAATCAAGAATGGTAACTGTTCTTTAAGTGTTTTTTTTGTTATAGAGTGAGGCGAATGCAGTCACACTAGATGCTGAGGTGTGCTAAAATCTGAGCCACATAACACGTCTTAGATATAAAAAATGCGTCATCAACGTAGCTCAGTCAAATTCCTGAGATAATTTCAAAATTGCTCCATGCCTGCGATTCAAGTTGTATTTAGAATAGTTTGGGGAAACAGATGAAGCCATGGCAACTCTATCAGTTTGTTGCTAATTCTGACCTCTGATTATATCAGCTCTGTATTGGCCAGCGTCTTCCTTATGAACCGACAGTCTATAAATTGTTACTTTATTTTAGAGCATGATGGTTTTCAGAATTAGGCTGTACAAGTAAATGGTGGATATTTTGACTTTGCAATGAGGTCCTGGACGCTGTGTTCTCACCTCCTGAATCCAAAACACAAGTCACTAGTCCAGTCAGCAAGAAGTACATTTGTTTGTTTCTTCACCATAAGGGCAATTATGTGGGAAATCGTAGTAAAATGGAAGTTAGATAGAAAGTCAAATACGGCCTTTCAGCTTGCCTACATTAGTGGAGCAGGCAAACGTTCATCAGAACACGTAAATGATTCAGATGTCAACTCATGACTCAGCAACACCAGGTACCAGACATCTTTCAGAAACAAATCATCAAGTCAAATTTAGAATTTTGTTCAAAATTTCACTAAGAACCGATTCTTAGATGTTGGTGGCCACTAAGGCGCTACTGATGCAGTTCAACCAAACCCGTGTGTAAAATTCTTGAAACAGTAACTAAGTGATTCGTAGAAACCGCCGAATAATTGTACTTGCAACAATGCTCTCATTCTTTATTGCGTTTATCCTGCAAATTTTACGTCTGCTGTTGGAGACTGTAACAGAGAAGTTATAATATAAGTTAAGTACCAGGGTGTGGTGCTGCCAATGACGATGAAGATATAATATTTCACCCTGAGTTTCCTCTTTGTCCTGCGGGAACCCAAGTTATAAAGAAGAGATCCGAATGGGCTCGGGAAAAATGTGGCAGCTTGTGACCAACATTGAGTTCCTTGGGGATGGGGTGTCCTTAGAGGATTGTCCCATTAGATAGAGAGGTTAATTCAAAAAGAAGTGGACGTATATCGGAAACTTGAGTGTGCCCTAAAGATTGTGCATCAAAGTACAGTGCTATGATATCACAGTATTCTCCTCTCCAGAGGCAGCACACCGCCGAGAGATATCTCTGTTGATTGGTCCCAGTGGTATAGTCCCTCCCAGAATGAGACCAATCCTTATCGGTCCCCCAGAATAATCATTCATCGAAGGAGGAATGCGCTGTGACAACCCATTTTTTCAGGATACATCAACGAATACCAGACATTTCTGATGGTTGATTGCTCAGAACATAGTATGCTATACAAAGCAGGTATATCAGGTTTTCCTACATCGCTGTTTGATTGTTTGTGTGTTTGTTTGACTGTGTTTAAAACAGCAACAAGAAAGCTCATAGTCTTCATTGTCGTCTATCCTTCTTAGCAGTCAGATTTTCAAGACCAAGCCAAAACCAGTTTTCCCCTACATTTCGATGAACTGTACCCTCCTACGACTATAAAGCAAGGGTCTTCAGCACTGTGATGGCCATTTTGTAGACTCAATAAACCAGTGAAACTGTGCCACAACTACAAATCATGATACGACTGGATTCTCAGATTTT
Source organism: Opisthorchis felineus (assembly GCA_004794785.1). Classification (NCBI taxonomy): domain Eukaryota; kingdom Metazoa; phylum Platyhelminthes; class Trematoda; order Opisthorchiida; family Opisthorchiidae; genus Opisthorchis; species Opisthorchis felineus. The sequence continues at coordinate 395,735 of SJOL01006380.1, read as the reverse complement.
TAATGCCGCATTTTCTCACGATTAACACTCAGTGAATGTGAATGAGTTGGGGGTAAAACTCAATAAACCAAATAAAAGTATGCAACTCAGTTTGGAACTGGAATGGGCTCGCAGATAAGGCGAAGCGAAGGTTACTACAGACCGCATTCAGTCAGATGACGCGAACTTCTTGCATAAATATGCCGTGCCATTTGGATTTGAGTGTCATGCGTGTTCGTGAAATTTTTAAGGCTCCATGCCTACTAACCCCAGGCTGTTAGAAAATGTCCCTCAGCTACGTAAGCCGCACACCGCCAAGTAAACCAAGGACTATGCTTTATGGAATGAAAAATCAAAGCTTATCAGTAAAAGAAATTATTCCATCGCGACTATCCGGATGGTTTAAATTTCTATCAGCAACAACAGAAAATAATGAGACACCCAAAACAGGTGACGATGAGATGTGGAAAGCTAAATGCATTGTTCTTGAATGCATCTGGGTTGATGTTTTTGGGTCTGTGTGGAACGTTGTAAGGAAGGGTTCTTTCTCAATGATTAGAAGTTTCCAAGTGGTTAAATACTAGTTGGTTCAGCAAGCCCTCCGGAAACATCCCAAATTAGGAAAGCTTAAAATCAAGATGGCCTACAAATTTCAAGAAGCGCTGTTCAGCCCAAAAGGTAAATTGTAAACAATGGAAAAGATCGACATTATATTCAGCTCCATTACAAGGACTCGATCTATCCACACTTAAGGAACATAACTCGAGCCCTAAAAATCCAAACCATACAATCTAGCGAAGAAACCACCAGAACACTAATACGGCATAAAACTCAAAGGATAAAAGAACCGAAGCGTTCAACCGAATATAATGTGGACTTTCATATCAGCATGCAAAACAGACACACGGAGGCCGTATAATTTACACGCACCTTACTCTCGTTTGATTAGTTCCCCCCTTTCCTGGAGCAAGATTTCCTCCAATTCCGCACCAAAAGGGGAAGCAGGTTTTAAGCGTCCGTGAAGCTATCTAATTCGGAAATCCCATCTGTTAGATCAGCCGATCGACACAATCAAATATATCACTAGGTAGTCGTTCGAGTCGTCGAGCATACCAGTAGTCTGAACACGTTCGCCCATTCAGAATTGACAATTCAGATACGTCCAGCTTGCGCTGGAGTAGTATTATCATTCCCGCATCGCAAGTCAGATTTCAAACGCCGGCACGGCCAATGATATGCGCTACTGGTTGGCATTTATAAGAGCGAAACTTGAGTTCAGTTCATTCCTTCGTGTGGTCACATCGGTCTAGGTGGACCAGGACAGGAGACGGACTATTAAACTAGGATGATCTGAGTGTGAATTCTACTAATACTGGAACTACCTACAACCAGTCATCAAGCGACTATTCGAGTTGGAGCTATCAGACACTCTTTGAAAACTACATAAAGCATATTTGGGGCAAACGCCAACCCATCTGTACACTGACCATATCTGTTCGTATGGGAAACATGTATTAGAAAGCCAGTTTCCACATTCATTGAACAGGCCAACTAACAACCTAACCTGAAAGTGGTAGTTGCCTGAGTCGGATTTCAGTAATTCTTTGGCGCACAGGATGATCACGGGCGACCGCACAAACTGGCCAGTGTGTACAGTGGTCATTGATGATGGTGACAGTGATAATCACGACAAATTTTACAGATATAATACACTACTCATAAGGTTGCTGAAAACTCTTCGACAGCCCAAGACCTGTTTCGCCCTTCTTGGGGCTCACTAGTAGCATCAAACTTGTCGCAGTAATATCACTTCTACTGCGATAAAATACATGCTCAACATTCTTTCGTGCTCAGCTCCGGTGTTTGTGTGATCTAAACTACTTAAAATAGGTTCATTTAATAAATCCTACTCAAAAGAGGTTCCGTTAATGTACAGCTGACCTTTTTGATGAGCAGTGTGGTCTTTATGAAGTGGAGGTATGTGTTTCGGGACATAATACTGTCGGGTTATCGTGTTATCATTGTTGTAAACTCGTATGAATATAAGGACAACTACAAGAACACTTTAAAGGCCTGCAATCACAAGGTGATCACATGAAAACAGTTAAATCCGCATCGGGAGAAAATTTTAGACGTGAATCAATGCAAACACTTATACAGTGGTGGGGAGTTGAGTTCGAAAGTGAGGTACTTATTGCCGTGCGAATTCAAGTGAAACCACCAAATCGCATTATTATATATATTTCTCAAGTTCCTGAAAACATGACTTACAGCAACAAGACATCTATTATGTTCCAGCTTGATGTTGTTGTGTGTCATTCGTCCAGAAAAGTCTATTGATGAACGTCATTTCCTGTGTAGTAAATGGAAATCTAGACAACATTAAAGGCATTTCATTCGTGAGCCGGATTGGGAAAGCTGTTCTGACTTTATGGCTTTGTGAAAAAATGAGCTGAAAATCGCAGTAGCTCCTGAAGCTTGTGTTACTGTTACCTCTAAACGACAGTTCCAAGGGATTTGCTGTTAGGGGGGGTGTTGGTAGCTCAGGTGGTGTAGATGGCCGTTGGTTTGTTCACTGAGCCATCAATCGAGGTCCAAGGAATGACAATTAAAGCCCACATCAGTGACATCCAAGCGCTCTCAGTCTCTTCCCCCTTTGGATAGTTACGCAAGGGTCAACCTTGTGTTTTTCGCAATCCCCAATCAATCCCTCCCTTTTGAAAATTCTTTGAATCACTCACGTGGACCGGCTGGATTGATAAAAAGAGGAAAAACTGGAAATATACCTCGGGCCTGGCAACTGTATATCAGGGGAATATTTTTAAAATTCATGAACTTTTGTCCCTGTCACTTAGCAAGGAGTGTTAAGTTAATGCGATACCGCCTCACTTGGGTCGAGATGAAGCACCAGGACCACAGTGGACTGTATTCAGGCAGAAGGGAGAGGGGCTAACAAATATTACTGGGGATGTGGTAAGTGTCCTAGATAGTTAGAATCAACTAGCATGCATTGTTAGTTCATCAGTAAGCCGATTTAGGTTTTCACGCGCATGCCATCCAAACAATCATTACTCTAGTATGATGTGGAGCACTGTAGTCGTGATCGACATGTGTATCTCAGCTGTTTGGAGTTTTCAAAGTAACCTCTGAGGTACAAGTCAACGACCTGGGCCGTTGTAAAAGCACCCCCGTTGTCGGTCATGCTCTCTTGGCTGACGTTGCTTCAGTACTCAGACCTGACGACAAAGCTTGTGTGACTAAGATGGGCACTGATTCAACTTGGTTATCTGGGGTTAGCGCAGCCTTTAAAGAATCTGTATGCCTGTCATCCTAAGACAATGTGCTGATTGATCCACATCGTGGCAAGGGACTGAACTCCAGTTTTGCTTCCATTGGGGCCCACCGGCCGTGGCAAAAGTCTTATTGATAATAATAATAATCAGAGTTGCTTGGGAGGGAGTAGAGTACCACCCAAAGGATCGACGTAGGTACAAGTCCTACACGTTCTATAAATTAGAGAACAGTATCCACCAGGCTTCAACCGGCCGCAGAGCTGCGTGAGAGGTGGATTAGTTGGTAGACAACCCAGAAGGGCTTGTTAGCGATCGTTTAATTAGTCGGACGAACAAATTATCCCGTTGAGAGGGTGAAGATATTCGTCTGTTCGGGCGGAGCAAGCTCGTCCACTATTGATGAGGCTCCTATCGCACATGTCAGATATCCTAAGTTTAAAGCCCGGAGGAGCCAAGGTTGGCGGGACCGCACTCACAGAAGCCAGCCAGCGTAAAAGGAACTAATGCATACAGTTGGTTGGCTGTAGTCTGGGCGTAACATAGGGAACCTAGAGATTCGACGAATGCTTTTTAAGGAGTTCTGCCTCCAAGGTCAATTAGTGCAAAGCGATAGTCGAACGGATGTACATGCACCGCAGCGCGGTATTCCGTTGGGCAGCATGACCCAATTCGCAGTCAGAATTATGTGCTCAACATAAGGAAAGTGCACACCACAGAAACATCAATAACATCAATTCAATTCAATAACGTACTTAAAAGTGCCTTGTACCGCTTGACAACATTTACAGCAATGTAACGCAATCGGTTACTAGCCACTTTAATCAACAGTTTCCTCTGTGATCATCAAAGCCACTGATTATTGGAGGATAGTGAAAATTAAAATACAGTCACCTAAGGGAGGATGAGTTTCCCGACTAAATAGTCGCGTGGGACAAGCTGAAAATCATCTCACGAACAATAATGTAAAGGTGTTGTCAGATTCCGCAAAGCTCAAGCACGCATGCACTTTCGTTTTTATTCTGAATTATCAGATGGGCTTGCCAACTGTCACGGACAAGTGACATGATTTCGCCTCCACACCGTGCGTCCGCCGGCCGGTTACAATCGTGTCGAAATACAGGATGCGCTCAAATATTGTCTTATAGTGAGAAAACAAACAGATGGCTTGGAAGCAATCGGATGCACAAACAAAAGGCTCAGTTGCATTGTTCTCAAGTGTATTGCCGAGGTTTCCTGAGCTCGTCTAAATATTTGACATCCAGGAGCGAGCACACGAACAGCTTAGTGGCCTTCAGCTCAAACGCCGATCAGCTGGAAGGGTGGCATACTGAGCCGCAAACATGTCCTACTCTCAGGTTCCATTTGCCGTTTGAGTGTCACCCGAATTCATTAAGCAAAACTCTGACTTCTATGTCACTTCAGGCATATCTAGCATTCGATTCTGGTTTCCCAGCTTGGTTCTTTTGCTGAAAGGCTCGTTCGTTGCGTCGTCGTAGGTAGTCACTTGGCCGCAGATTTGGTTACAGGAATTCTCAGCTCATCTGGAATAATTGCCTTGCTACTGTTGCCTCCCTCTCACTGCAAACATTTCCTGAAAACAACTGAATGCGACGTGTGAAGTCATGTTTTACGTGAGACATTGCACAGTGTGGCACAACACCACCCACCCATCTACCGTGATCCTGTCAAACGAACAGTTGCATCGTGTGTGTGAGCACGCATAAGGTTATTTAGCCCGATTCAAGACGTGCTAGTTCTGCGACAACAAATGCTTTGGGTAAATATGAGTTGTAAACATACCGCTTTTGTCGAGTCACCCGCCGAAAAACATTAACAGTCTGACCTGCTCGCGCCATTACTAGGCTCACCGGAAATGAATAAAAATGGTCTTTCACAACAATGTTTGGTTTCCAGCCACATTTTCATGTCCATTTGGATATTGTTCACCACTCCAAGGTGGCAAATGAATTTATCACAGTCTTCATCGAGGCTGAAGAGTGAACGCCGAAGTAAATTTTTTTAAACATGAATGAATGATCAGGGGTCTTCGAAAGCATTTTTACCAGTGCACTCCCCTAAAAAAACCTAAACCATCTTATAAGATATATGTATGTGCATGACCCTAGACTTTATTGTTTTGAAAAAAAGGATTTTGTGAGTTAAATACTGGCAACGAAGAAAGAAACACAATAAAACACAGAATGTTTTTACGTATAAATACAAACTCTGGTGCGTGAACTCTCCTCTCCAATGATGAAATCTGGAAATCTTACCATGTCTGGTTGGAGTAGCTGCCGCATGAACTGAAAATATGTGTAGTGTGCTCAAAATTCACCAGTCTCGAAATGCGTAAAACTTTGTAACGGGCTGCTCACAGAAAGACGTTATTTATACACACATTTGTGTTCACGTGCTTCTACCCATAACAGGCGATGAATACGACAACAATGAGCTTATATGCTGCCATTTGGTTGCATTTTCTCCAACGTAGCTCGCATACACAATAAAGGCCTTTTGATCTCCCGACATCGATAGCTTACAGATGTGGGACCAAAAGTGGAACATGATGGACGTATCGGCAGTCAGTTAGAACCCCCTCACATGTAATAGACACCTGAGAAGTTAGCAGTTCTGCGGGACTCTACTGACATTAACTGCACACAATAGAGTAGGTCGTTGACTGAGATTGATGTAGTCCGTAAAATGTCAACCACGGTGGCTTGGGGAACGATGGTTTGAAGTAGGATGGAATGCCATTCACAACTTCAGAGAGAAAGAGGGAGAGAGATCTGGATTGAAACATTTATCCCAAGCAGTAATTAAAGATTATCTGCAAGTATCAATCTTCTCCGATAACACAGCTGGCCGTTTACTTAAGTTAGTGTGACGGTCCAAAAATGTGACGTTGTTCTTGTCAGAACAGTTCAAACCAGGGATTGTGTTACCATCGACGTGAAAGTGAAGGTCACGTGGATGTGCGTTTAGAAATAAGTCACAGGATTAACCTAGCACACCATAGTTCGTGGGTTCATGGTGGTACGGTAATTGGTGGAATAATGATAACCCCACTAAGGATGATACAACAAAGGCGCCGCACCACTTAACACTGGATACCCTGGTATTACTTGAAAGCAACCTTTCCCTGGTACCACAAGCAAGATCAGTTCCCTCATTCCTCTCGTTGCCGCCACCGGTATCATCATTACTATCGTCATTGAGTTGGGTGGATCCAGCAGTGCACTGAAGATGCGTCCTCAAGTGATGACGAAACGTCTGCAAGTCAGTTGACAAGCTCAGCGAGCAGATCAACAGCCACCCAATCAATTAACAATATTTTGACGTCTTGAATCCTTTGGAATGGAGGCAGCACTTGAGCTACGTTTTCAGCTGAAGGCGATCACAGATTTGAGATGCATTCGAATGTCCCACCATAACCCAACTACTGTCTAGGGAGAATGGAGTTAATCCACAGAATTAATAATAATCAAATTTGGTTGTTCCATCACAAAATGATAATCCGTACATGAACAAAGCGAACGTCATTCATTCCTCACCAATGATTTTGCATTCCTCTCGTCAGTCAGATTAAGTCTGATGAATATAGTTGAATTCCATCTTTTCTTGTCAAAATCTGGCAACATAGATAAATAACATGTGACTTTACCTAACAGGATTGGTAGCTGGGATCCATAAGCTAGAATACATCAGAGCTGAGAAAATGTGCAGATTACAGCAGCTTGTTGAGAATGCAGAGAGGTAGATGACCGCTGGTCCTGTTGTACTTTTGTCCATGGGGAATTTTTCTCTCTGTCATCTGCTTGGAACTACCTCTACTGGGGTTCCTGTCTCCAGCACAACAAGTTAAAAATATGCCTAAGTGAGTTGTCCGTTCGACATCATTTTTACGAATGACATGCTCTGTGGAGGAGAGGGGATTTTTTATGTATAAAATAAAATAGGTTAAAAATATTGCATCTGATGATGTAAACGTCAAGCAAAATTTGAGATAAATCCATGCTGCAACTTTTTTTGCACCTGAAGCGCTCAATTTTCTATCCTGCCCTGGTAAAACGATTACGATGATAGAGGACACTTGTGCCAATAATTATTTCACATTCTCTTGCGAAGCTTGAGCTACTTCGCTTCCAGTGGGATGTACTCACCAACTGCAGAAATATTTCTTGCCTAACTACCTTTCAGCTGGTAGTATTGGTCATGTTAGTATCCCTCACTGCCACAAAGCAAACGAGTTCGTTGTTCAGAATTTTGAGCAGTGCGCTCGTTCACTGGCTTGCCTAATCGTTACGTTTAGTTCCCCGAATTAATTCTCAGGACTCAGCTAAATAAGTGTGCAGTTGGCACACATCCATTGCACAACTAAGCTGAGTGCAATATACAACTTCCACAGTGCTTCAAAGAACTAATAATTAATTATATAGAAAAAATTGCTTTCCTGTCTGCATGTCGTTTACGTTAAATACTCCATCCAAAGAAAGAATTCGATTCTCGTCCTCTCCTGAAGGTTTTACCTTGAATGGTCGTCCGTTTACCCCAACAGTGAGTCGCCTATCTTGGGTTGGGATCATTACAATGAGACAAAGTCTGTCGGCGAAAACGTTACGAGACACTTTAACTCCAAAATCTTAGGCCCAACTAATCAGCGATTGTGTCAAGGTGGCGGATGCTTACGTCGAGAACGAAGGGTCAGTCACACGGTGTCAGGAGTCAAAGAAACTAGCAAGAAAGTTCAATCTGTGTCATGCGCCTAGCGTGTAAGTATCGAACTAAAGACAATGCCGTAAACGTGAAACAAACGACAAAGCCCCAGCCAACCAACAACCTTGAGCGTTGAAAAAAAGACTTACCGATTTCCTGAGGGGCCGACGAACGGCTGACTCTGAAACAGATTGACGGGCTGGCGGTACGGCGTAGGCCCGCCAACAACTTGATGCAAGCTTAGCCCTTAACCGAGCGAAGGATATCACGAACCGGTACGAAAAGGGTTGCTCCCAATCGGGTAGCCGCATAACTCTGTTAACTGTTGGTCACCTGAGTCAAACTTTTTCCTCGGTTCAGTAATTTAACCCTATCAGGGCATACTCAATTCAGCACCACTAAGTGATCCAAAAATGCATTAATCCGAAACCAATACCAAAACTTTTCGTAAAACTTACTCCAAAGATTTTGCGATTGGTATCGGATCTAGAAGAACATGAATTATGATCAAACAATTACAACCATTTGTCACGGCAAAGCGCTTGAGAAGAAAACATTTGCTTCATTATTCCCTTGTTTGACAAGCTACTTTGCGTGAGATCCACACGCAAACCACACAAACAGCCTGAGCAAACCAACTGCCTACTCAACACTATTTGGAAAAGAACAAACTGAGGGTTAACCAAGCTTACATCCTGCTTACGGAACACGGAATAAAAAGAGTTATTTTGAAAATGTAGAACGTCGCCAAAGGCGAGAAAGAGAAGGGAATTTTTCTGATTGCCAAGGACTCAAGCTTATTCAGGCGAAGTCGGGTAGTTTGAGAACCACAGCATACGGAAAAATATTTTTGTCTGAAATTTTTTTATCGATGAAGAGTTCAACTATGTTTGCTGGGTGCGATGTATTGTTTTTCGCGAAGCAATTAGCACCGTCTAAATGGTCCACTGTTATTGGGAGTAGTCGGCAGCCAGCACAGGATACTGGATTTGAATCTGAGGCCGGAACATATCAGTAGGGAAAACTTGCCGCCTTACTGGTGCTAAATTAGTGCTTTACTAGTGAACCTGGTGTTTCAGAACTAGAAATGACAAAGTGCAAATGTATTTTAAAGTACGTAACTTCCAGATTGTTGGATCACACTTCCGTCAAACTGGTGTAAATATGGACTTGTTGCAGTATATGGTATTCAATACAGTATTGATATTGTTCAGCATAGTGGGAGTTTCCCTTACAGAGATATTCTACGGATTCTTTCTTGTTGTATGGGTTATTGTGGAAAGTCCACAGAGAGTCCACTACCAGTATAGCTCTAGGTAGGTTTAGCTCCTGGAAACTATAGCATTGCGCCTCTATCTTGGACAGCCATTTGTTCAACACATGTAGGCTGTTGGTGGAATTTGTGCAATCGTTCTGTAGTACTTAAGTCCAAAAGCGTTTATGCTACTTTGATACTCGATATCATCGTTTTTCAAGGTCAGTTAATTTTCCAGTTTCTCCGACAAACATACATTTGCAGAGTGGCCCAGCAAGTAATTCCAACACAGTTTTGCAGTAAATTTAGCTTGCCCGACTAGGTTCAGAAGACGACAGAAGTAACTAGGATATCCATACGCATACACAAATGATCCGTATGAAGCTGGTAGCAGTGGAAAAGGCATGCAATTCTGGTACGATTTCTAGACTGTTACTGGGCAGCACAGCAACATACCTTGTACGTATTAAAAACGCTGCAAAAGTTATCCGAAATCTAATTCTTTAATGGATGAATTTATTCGAAATTCAGCTTATCACCGAAGGTTTTGCTTTTAGTAAAAACCGTGGAAAATTTAGGGGATGGTTAGTTCCATAAGCAATAACAAATTTCACCACGACAACTGCACAAGGAAGATCAACATAGACAATTTACCACTACGAAGAAGCAAGGTCGCTAAACTCTGGCTGTTCGTTTAGTCTGCAAGTGGGTTTTCCAAAACTTTCAGTGTCCTTGCGATTCATATTGAAACGGAAAAATGTAAACCGCTACTAAAGGAAACGTTGCGCTACTAAAAAGTGCAACGAAGCTTTTATGAGGTGCATGAAACATGTGAAAAATCGAAGCATTTATTGGGCCTGATTCCAAACTACCCTGCTTCTCCTGTCCTAGCACTGCCAAATCGACACTAAACGGTCAACGCGTCGGACATGGGTTTCACCGTCATTCTGGCTAAGCAGCAGTACACATCTTAAACCACGATGTGGTTTGAAGGTGGCGTCACCACTGCTGAGTCAGTGTACACTAGACGCAGCTAGATTTTCACATCCGGAAGGACGAAATGCTTAGGCCACAGCGATGGACGTAGTTTGTTCACCGAATAAAGCGAAGCATGAGGTAGAATACAAACAGCGTCGGTAAATGTTAGTGTCTGGATTTTTCATAATTTTCAGGACACGTGACCATTTCGTGTGCGACTGGAACATAGCCCCGTTGAACGAAACGAATATGTCAGATCTACTTAGAAGATTTCAACAGCACCACTTATAGTGCTTCAGACTCGCTGTGTTAACTGCACTATGTGGCATGCAACCAGCGGACGCAAATCACGAATAACACATTGATATAGCAACACGAGGCTGGCCGGAAATGTTTCATGCTTTTGTAAAATAGCAAACAGAAAACGGAAATAAAAGAACGGTTATCTTGCAGCTTTGCTGTTTCAACATCAGGCATGATTAGATTTCTGTCTGCATAAAGTGGCTTCAACCGTGCTCAAATAAAATTATCTAGCTTATAAATTGTCTGGCTATCTGCTTTTTATCTAGATGCACAAAATATCTACTGAATTCAAAATACTCATATCGTGTTACCCATTTTGACAAAGTTTACTCAAGTGAACCATTTTGCTCAAACCAACAATCAATTTATCGATTATTAGTTCAATACACTTCACTGGAGGACGGTTTTAAGTCAGAGATTTATGGTACACTTAGCGTAGTTGGCCTTTACAACCCTCGTTATCTTCCGAGGGGGTACCACTACCAAAATTATATTATTATATATTATATTATGTACATTATATATTGTATATATATTATATATATATTATATATCTCACCTCTGGTTTTGTACAGTGGTCGATCTCTCCTGATGACTGTCTGTCTAGCTTCAGCTAGTCTTCTGTTCTGCACCACCACTGAGTTGAATTAGCTGGATCTTATCCGAGCATGAGAAGTGTATAGTACACTGATCCTCCAAAATTCTAGAACAACCTCACACGATAGGGTTCTAACACGGTAGCCCAGATTAGCCATAAACACATACGCAGGACGGGCCGCTCGATATGAACTGCCCCTTATGGGGACCGGAATAACCTTTCTAAAGGCGTTTTGTTCATTTGGGTGTTTCCTTATAAGAGCCATCAGGTTGTCAGACCCAGGAGTCTTGCGATAAATGGCCTGCCATTAATCAACTCTTACCACCATCCAGGTATGTGTGCTTGCTGAAGCGATGTGCACACGGGACTGTTTGGTTAGAATCTCAGATGTTGATCATTCTATATGCGCATGGGGATCGATGGCAGTTCAGAGATAACCACCAGATGGAGCACATAATTTTCTTCCGCTTGAGGATAGGACCATCCAAAGAGAGTCCTGGAGTTTGATGACACCCCCGCGCATGACAATGGTGAGGCCGGATTGACCAACGGAGGTCGGAAAAATACTAATATTAATAATAAACCACCGAGGTAGATTGTGGCCAGCCTAAAGAACAGTATGTTGAAGACAGGAGATAACACTGTTTTCCAGACTGAGCATCTGAGGCAGCGCAGCCACCCGTACTATTTCAGTTAGTTTACAGGTACTTCATGGATGAGTATAAATGGGCTCGTGGAACTCCCGAACCCTGATGGATCAAACCCGGGTCAATCGTCTCGCGATGTGCACCGTCTTGGTTGCATTTAAGCTGTCGTGAATAAAACAGGAATGGCTGATCAAGAAGGTATTCGAGATGTGTCCGGATAAATCCCCCGTTAGATCGACAAAATAAAACGGTGTTGTGTTGTCGGTTTTGTATGTCCGACTGTATCTAGGAGGTCCTGACTTTGAATCCTGTGTATTCACGTCCTGCTTCATTGCGGTCAGGAGTGACTGGTCCAAACTGTGTAAGCGTGGTTGGCATATGAGCGGCGTGGTCGGTTTACCTAACGGAATGCGACAAAGATGAGTCCCACACCCACCGCTGTCCACTCCCGTTTGGTCAGTTCCAAAAAGCCACAACATTTGGTTGCTAGGAGACTTTCGTGCACATGTCACCAACCTCATTCACTGCTTCGAGAAGTCCTCGGAAGTCAAATTTTCGAGAGTGTAAGGGGCGAAGGTGACTGATTCCTCGGGCTGCGTGTTTACTTGCTTCTTACGTCTTTTCAACAATATGGGTCACCGCTCTTCGGCTGTCTTCACATGATGCGACAGTAATGGTCCGTCAGTCAAGCTTGCTCATGACTTTACAAATTTCCCTCCTGTTCACACTCCGGAACAGGGCATTTAACTTTGCGCGGACGGTTAACTAGAACAGCATCACGAGTTGTAGGCAGGAGTGCACCAGCTAACTTCGGCGTGGTAGGCGATTCTTGAAACTTTTTCAAGCCTTAAAAATGGCCAGCAGAAAGTGAGCTAGTGGTGATAAACAGCTGTCAGTTTGAATCAAATGGGGGAAGGTGAACTCACACTTCAGAAATCATATTGATGTGTGAAACGGACATAAAGGCAATACCAAATCAGTCTACAGGATTCTGAATCCCTGGTTGCTATTTTCATAGTGTGCAGTGGATAATTTTGAAGACATAGCTGTTGGGGCTGCGCCTTCAAATTTCGCTAGTAGTTAGGACCGTCAAGGAGAGACTGGGCCTTACAGTGGTGTGACGGTTTGTGTATCTCCGTGACCAATCGAGCTATCCTGAGAGGCATCCGTGCGACATCGCAGAGCCTCTCTTATCAGGTTGATCAATGTTTAAAAGTCTGACGAACACAGTCTCCTGTTCCTTTAGGTTGGGAGTTGGAACAAGTGTAGCGACTTGTTCTGTAAAAATTCAAAGGCAATTGCATTTCCCGCCAAACACCTTGCGGTTAGGATTTTGAGTCAAAGTCTTTGGTTGGGGACCCTAATCATCATCCTGTTTACTAGGGGTGGACGCCCTGACGGTAGCCCAGCGCATGTAGAACCATCATTTCCACACATACAAATAGGATTACTCCAATTTGGCCGTCGCGTGGTGCCATCAGCCGGGTCTTCTTGCTTGCAGCATACGGCAGGGCGGGTAAGCGAAAACAGGCTATTGCTTACGCATCCCATCTTTCTGTTTCATATACTTTCTCTTCCACCTCTTCCAATTCTCATTGTAGGCCAGTCAGCTAGGACTCATGAATCCGTTTGTCCTGCATCGCTTTGGCAAGCAACAATTGCGGTTCATCCGGTGCCGACATATTCAGACATATCGAAATCAATCTCCAAGCCTTGACGCCAAGTCTATCTGGCTGCCTTCAATGTCCGCGCTCTGAAGCCCTCACGACAACAAGCTTCTCTCGCCCTCACACTGGACTCGCTTGGCATTGATGTGTACCGTGTATCAGAAACAAGTATTCAAGATGCAAGCACAGTGGGTGAGCTAACTGCCCATTACTCTGCACCCGCTTCCGGTTGCTCACCTCTGGCGATCCAGAAGCTACTGCGGCAAGATCTGCAGGGGTTGGTGTCGTCCTAAGTCATCGGGCGGGAGGATCCTTGCTCGACTGGATACCCGTTGATAGTCGCCCGTGGTCAGTTCGTGTGGCAACGTCTGTGAAGTAGTCTCACAAGTGGAAAGTTGATTGATGTCGGCTTACGTCCCAAATGACTGTAGCTCTGACACCATCAAATATACGTTTTATGACGCTGTGACGAGCTAAAAGCTCAGATATCGTTGTGGTTGCCGATGGTCTGAATGCCAAAATGGCAAGCTTAACGCATCTGCAAATCAATCAGGTGGTCGCATACGGTGGTACATACGGACAATGGTGAACGATTGCTTCAGCTGTGTGCTGATCGGGGGTTGTTTTTGTGCAGTACTAACTTCCGAAATTGCCGAAGTTGTCTGGCCACATGGTGTCCTCCAGCGGCGTGCTGGCTAAGATCTCAAATTGATCNGGTGTTGTGTTGTCGGTTTTGTATGTCCGACTGTATCTAGGAGGTCCTGACTTTGAATCCTGTGTATTCACGTCCTGCTTCATTGCGGTCAGGAGTGACTGGTCCAAACTGTGTAAGCGTGGTTGGCATATGAGCGGCGTGGTCGGTTTACCTAACAGAATGCTACAAAGATGAGTCCCACACCCACCGCTGTCCACTCCCGTTTGGTCAGTTCCAAAAAGCCACAACATTTGCTTGCTAGGAGACTTTCGTGCACATGTCACCAACCTCATTCACTGCGTCGAGAAGTCCTCGGAAGTCAAATTTTCGAGAGTGTAAGGGCCGAAGGTGACTGATTCCTCGGGCTGCGTGTTTACTTGCTTCTTACGTCTTTTCAACAATATGGGTCACCGCTCTTCAGCTGTCTTCACATGATGCGACAGTAATGGTCCGTCAGTCAAGCTTGCTCATGACTTTACAAATTTCCCTCCTGTTCACACTCAGGAACAGGGCATTTACCTTCGCGCGGACGGTTAAGTAGAACAGCATCACGAGTTGTAGGCAGGAGTGCACCAGCTAACTTCGGCGTGGTAGGCGATTCTTGAAACTTTTTCCAGCCTTAAAAATGGCCAGCAGAAAGTGAGCGAGTGGTGATAAACAGCTGTCAGTTTGAATCAAATGGGGGAAGGTGAACTCACACTTCACCAGAAATCATATTGATGTGTGAAACGGACATAAAGGCAATACCAAATCAGTCTACAGGATTCTGAATCCCTGGTTGCTATTTTCATAGTGTGCAGTGGATAATTTTGAAAACATAGCTGTTGGGGCAGCACCTACAAATTTCGCTAGTAGTTAAGACCGTCAAGGAGAGACTGGGCCTTACAGTGGTGTGACGGGTTGTTTTTGTGCAGTACTAACTTCCGAAATTGCCGAAGTTGTCTGGCCACATGGTGTCCTCCAGCGGCGTGCTGGCTACGATCTCAAATTGATCATATTGCCATCATTTACTGATGACGTTGATCAATAACAGACAATCATCGTTTTGGAACACGTTTGTGGATTCTGACCACGCACTCGTCCACAGTCGCTTTTCCCTTCGTTTTCTAGGGCCGCATAAAGTTAGAACAAACCGCCAAGCTACTAAGAGACCAGCAGAAATGGATGTTAGACAAATTTACCAGCATCTTATTCGGGAGTTTCCGTCAACTCCCCCACCATCAGATGTGAATTCATGCTGGGACAAAATTGTCACCTCTTTGCACAGTGCTGGAAGTTTTGCACATTGCACACACATTGCCAGGCCCATTCAAGCACTGAATATAAGGCCGAACAGTGGCACTGCTTAAATGTCGGAGAAATACCGCAGCCGATCCCGAACATAACTTGACACGACGAATTATCAGACGTCAAGTGAAGGCGAGCGTGCAAGCCGACCGTGAAGTGTGGTGGACACAGAAAGCCAAGGAAATGGAAGAGGCCCAGAGAGCTGGTAATGCCCGAAGATTATTTCAGTTGATCCGTGCGACCGGTCCCCGGAAACCA